>JAPYMA010000772.1:0-323390 GCA_035041965.1 Anisakis pegreffii | reverse complement strand
GAAAAGAATTGTTGCAGTCTTATTGTTACATTTATAAGCATTCGAATTTTGTTATGTTGTTAGCGTTTTTGTTCTGTTTGAAAGAATTTCGTGACGTGACGGTTCGTTGGCTGTTTGTTTATAATTATTGTTTTTGTGTGTCTGTGTTTATTTTCGATCGTAATATCTCGCACTTTTTAATGATGACTGCAATCGTTTCTCTCACGTCAGTTATCAATGAATTTTATATCAACAAGATTTTCGTTCGATTATTAACCAGTATGATGCATGCAACATTAGTCTATCAATGAAAACATTTGTGTTTGCTTTCGGAACACAACTTCGTTTGAAAATTCGTCCCTGTTTGTGGACCACTTCATAGAGAATATGTGTAGTGAAGTTCATATAAGCATTTACTGAAGGAACGGGTATTGGTTTCATTTTGTGTAGTGCGTTTCGGTGAGGTTGATCACTTTTCTTGATTGATTTTCATATTCGTTGAACGACATCAAACGACCAATCGATCATGGGTCATCATTGAGAACGACTTTTCAACTCATTAAAATTTGCTATTCGTTCACAAAATTGATTTATCTGACACCAGCGGTAGGAGCATTTCTTGATTTATGAGGCTTTCAAATATTTGATGATAAGTACGGTATTGCTCATAGGAGGCGGTGATATTGGCATGAGATTTTAGAATTGCTGAGCAAACAGAACAATGTTTTGATTTTGAAAGTGAAGAACTGTTTGAAGGAATTATTATCAAAATCTTATGTTGTTGTTGATTCACTACAATCTCATGCGCTCAACCGCCTCAGGTATGCAATCTGTAAACATCAGCACCTTTCATGTTGCTTGTGAGAACTCTTTATGTGCCCTGTTTAATTGCCATGCGGCTGCTTTCGAAAATTTTCTTCTGTTGTTACCACTTTAATTACCATTTTCTGTGCGAACTTAATTTATTTTTTGAACAGACTATTTTTTTGAACAGATGGCAGTATGAGCATCATGAATAAGTTATACGGTAGATTACGGTAGATTTGATGTTTCTTGGCTGTTTTGTTATGCACATCCAAGTAATTAGTGAGTTGCAGTAAAATCATGCATTATTCCTACAGTATCATCCATTGCTTAAATTACGGAAGTGTTTACGATGTGAGACAATCTCTGTCTAACAGATAGCGATTTGCATGCATATAAAGTGACTGCATTCATGCGCGTAATTTCATAGAACTCTCATTAATAGCAGGCTCTATTTGATGCATGGCTAGCATTCGTCTATGTCGGTTTGTTCAGAGAAATTCACATCCTCATTCACTCACATTCATCGGTTGTCAGACAAGTACATCCTGATAGACGGACTCCGCCACCAGACAAACGTCATGACTAAGTCTGAGATTATATCTCCTAATTGATGAAATTAGGCGACTGTAGGGAAAGTCAGTGCACAAACATGATGTCACGTCCCCTTTGCTAAATTGTTGATGCACACTCGAAAAAGTCTGATGCACAAACATAAAGAAGCAAGAAGCAATCAAAGATCTTTCCTTGATTACTGACTTTCCAAAATGATAGTTGACAACATACTGTGGTATTCAGCCTGACTTATCACCCAATCATTAGCATAACCCAATGATTGCTGCATTCAATTTTAATTGTATCACCTACACACAAGTTTCGACGGCGTTCCTTACATATCGTTTCTGCTTTTTACCATTGGACAAACATTGATCAAATTCAGAAAATCAGCTACCGATAAATGCTGGTCCTCAATACAGTAATAGCGTTTATTGTTTTGGTCTTATTCGAACCAGTTGAGTCGATCATAAATGGCGAACTAGAACAGTGGAATCGACACGGTTATCTCGTGAAGGTGATTTTATTTTTGTTCAGAAAGTGTTATTTTGATGTTGTCGTGTCAACTGAAAGTTACCGAACTACTCTGAACATTATCAAATTAGTTCAATTTATCCATTAAATTATGATAACAAAATATAAAATTAATGCGTATTCGCTGAATTAACATTCTGATCGTAGTACTTGGTATAAATGAAATGAACTGTCACGTTCTCTATCTTTGGGATGATATTTTTCAATAGATTCGTGGTTACAATTCACATAAACAATCCGATCTTTCACAGATATTTTCTCGTGAACCAAATTCAAACATTGTAACCAGCTGTAGTGGCTCAATTATATCGGCTTCTTTGGTGCTTACGGCACCGAATTGCATTCGCAATGCAACCACTCATCAAAGGTTTACACTTGCCTATGTTTCAAAGTTCATTCACCCATCATAACTACATTTTCTCACTTGAATTTGCAATCAACAAGGAAAATTAACAATCTCTCTGAAACGATTCTCACAAGATGTGTGCATGAACTGCTCGTTAGAAATGGGAACAAAATTGGAAAGAGGATTCAGAGTGAAATCGTACGGAAAAGATCGATTCATTAAAGTATTCATGTTTACCGTCGGTAATTGAAGAGCTGAAAATTGCTTTACTGAAAGAATAGAAATGGAAACGAATGAGCACGGTAATTTCGAGTGGATGTCCATAAAGATAGTGCGAATGGTGGTAATATTCATCGAGTATTATTACCGATTGATGACAATATTGAATGACTGCTAAATTAAATCTTTGTAAGTTCAGATTTGGTGAAGTTGCTGTTAATGTACCGACATTTCGTGTACCAAGAACATTACGCGCTGAGATCTTGAATGTTACTGATGCATGGGCACTTCTCAAAATCGTAAAACTTCCAGTCAAAGAGATGTTTGTTTATGAAGTGAACGTAGAGTCTCATGGTACATAGAATTTAACAAATTAAAAATTTCATAAAACATACCCAGCAAGCTGTTCTATTGCTCACTATTGCAGCCTTGTATACAATAGCACCAGTATTCATATTATCGTAAGACGGTTTCAATTTTTCCAGTTGAATCTTTCGAACGTCATGTTGATGCAGGAATGTTGACGCTAAAATTCAAAGAAGAAGACATCGTTTGCCCGATTTATTTCTCAGATTCATTTCCGATTAATGATTACGATAAGGAACCAACAAAGTGACAATTGTATGTGGGATTTGCAAGGAAGTGGAAGAATTTTATTGGAAGTGATGACCATGATAAGTGGTTGCGAACGCTGTTATCCAACAGTCTCGTTCAGTAAGTGATGAATGATCAATTGTTTCCATTGATGATTTGGTCAGTGATACACGAACGTTCAATTGTGAAACGCGTACTGGTGCTGGATTAGGTGGACATAACTGCAAATATCAAATCGTAGACAGTCATCACATCTTCCGATCGTGATATGCTGAATACGAATATATACTACCACTCTTGGATTACATTTCGATGGTGCATCTAATGAGTGAGACGAGAGATGAGAACGCTTGTGCTAATTGTAATTCGTGAGCACAAAAAATGAACTCGAAACAAACATCTTTGACTGGAAGTTTTACGATTTTGAGAAGTGCCCATGCATCAGTAACATTCAAGATCTCAGCGCGTAATGTTCTTGGTACACGAAATGTCGGTACATTAACAGCAACTTCACCAAATCTGAACTTACAAAGATTTAATTTAGCAGTCATTCAATATTGTCATCAATCGGTAATAATACTCGATGAATATTACCACCATTCGCACTATCTTTATGGACATCCACTCGAAATTACCGTGCTCATTCGTTTCCATTTCTATTCTTTCAGTAAAGCAATTTTCAGCTCTTCAATTACCGACGGTAAACATGAATACTTTAATGAATCGATCTTTTCCGTACGATTTCACTCTGAATCCTCTTTCCAATTTTGTTCCCATTTCTAACGAGCAGTTCATGCACACATCTTGTGAGAATCGTTTCAGAGAGATTGTTAATTTTCCTTGTTGATTGCAAATTCAAGTGAGAAAATGTAGTTATGATGGGTGAATGAACTTTGAAACATAGGCAAGTGTAAACCTTTGATGAGTGGTTGCATTGCGAATGCAATTCGGTGCCGTAAGCACCAAAGAAGCCGATATAATTGAGCCACTACAGCTGGTTACAATGTTTGAATTTGGTTCACGAGAAAATATCTATGAAAGATCGGATTGTTTATGTGAATTGTAACCACGAATCTATTGAAAAATATCATCCCAAAGATAGAGAACGTGACAGTTCATTTCATTTATACCAAGTACTACGATCGGAATGTTAATTCAGCGAATACGCATTAATTTTATATTTTGTTATCATAATTTAATGGATAAATTGAACTAATTTGATAATGTTCAGAGTAGTTCGGTAACTTTCAGTTGACACGACAACATCAAAATAACACCTTCTGAACAAAAATAAAATCACCTTCACGAGATAACCGTGTCGATTCCACTGTTCTAGTTCGCCATTTATGATCGACTCAACTGGTTCGAATAAGACCAAAACAATAAACGCTATTACTGTATTGAGGACCAGCATTTATCGGTAGCTGATTTTCTGAATTTGATCAATGTTTGTCCAATGGTAAAAAGCAGAAACGATATGTAAGGAACGCCGTCGAAACTTGTGTGTAGGTGATACAATTAAAATTGAATGCAGCAATCATTGGGTTATGCTAATGATTGGGTGATAAGTCAGGCTGAATACCACAGTATGTTGTCAACTATCATTTTGGAAAGTCAGTAATCAAGGAGAGATCTTTGATTGCTTCTTGCTTCTTTATGTTTGTGCATCAGACTTTTTCGAGTGTGCATCAACAATTTAGCAAAGGGGACGTGACATCATGTTTGTGCACTGACTTTCCCTACAGTCGCCTAATTTCATCAATTAGGAGATATAATCTCAAACTTAGTCATGACGTTTGTCTGGTGGCGGAGTCCGTCTATCAGGATGTACTTGTCTGACAACCGATGAATGTGAGTGAATGAGGATGTGAATTTCTCTGAACAAACCGACATAGACGAATGCTAGCCATGCATCAAATAGAGCCTGCTATTAATGAGAGTTCTATGAAATTACGCGCATGAATGCAGTCACTTTATATGCATGCAAATCGCTATCTGTTAGACAGAGATTGTCTCACATCGTAAACACTTCCGTAATTTAAGCAATGGATGATACTGTAGGAATAATGCATGATTTTACTGCAACTCACTAATTACTTGGATGTGCATAACAAAAGAGCCAAGAAACATCAAATCTACCGTAATCTACCGTATAACTTATTCATGATGCTCATACTGCCATCTGTTCAAAAAAATAGTCTGTTCAAAAAATAAATTAAGTTCGCACAGAAAATGGTAATTAAAGTGGTAACAACAGAAGAAAATTTTCCAGCCGCATGGCAATTAAACAGGGCACATAAAGAGTTCTCACGAGCAACATGAAAGGTGCTGATGTTTACAGATTGCATACCTGAGGCGGTTGAGCGCATCAGATTGTAGTGAATCAACAACAACATAAGATTTTGATAATAATTCCTTCAAACAGTTCTTCACTTTCAAAATCAAAACATTGTTCTGTTTGCTCAGCAATTCTAAAATCTCATGCCAATATCACCGCCTCCTATGAGCAATACCGTACTTATCATCAAATATTTGAAAGCCTCATAAATCAAGAAAGGCTCCTACCGCTGGTGTCAGATAAATCAATTTTGTGAACGAATAGCAAATTTTAATGAGTTGAAAAGTCGTTCTCAATGATGACCCATGATCGATTGGTCGTTTGATGTCGTTCAACGAATATGAAAATCAATCAAGAAAAGTGATCAACCTCACCGAAACGCACTACACAAAATGAAACCAATACCCGTTCCTTCAGTAAATGCTTATATGAACTTCACTACACATATTCTCTATGAAGTGGTCCACAAACAGGGACGAATTTTCAAACGAAGTTGTGTTCCGAAAGCAAACACAAATGTTTTCATTGATAGACTAATGTTGCATGCATCATACTGGTTAATAATCGAACGAAAATCTTGTTGATATAAAATTCATTGATAACTGACGTGAGAGAAACGATTGCAGTCATCATTAAAAAGTGCGAGATATTACGATCGAAAATAAACACAGACACACAAAAACAATAATTATAAACAAACAGCCAACGAACCGTCACGTCACGAAATTCTTTCAAACAGAACAAAAACGCTAACAACATAACAAAATTCGAATGCTTATAAATGTAACAATAAGACTGCAACAATTCTTTCCGATGTACACAAATTGTGAAGTAATTTCAAGAGAACTTCCATCCATCATCCTGATATAAATTTTGATGCATGAATAATTGTAAACATAGGAGTAGTCAGTTAGGCAGATAACTGAACGATTAACAACAAAACTGAAACACTCTGACATTCCTAATGATGAACGTTTAACAACTCAGAAAATGATAATTTTAAGCAGGTGATCAACAGAGAAAGACGAAAACTTTTCAAAAATTTACGATACAAGAACATCAGAACACATACAAAAGCAATGAAATTGCAATCATTCCTAAGAGATAACAACTGAAGATAACGAAATGATTAGTACCACTCTAACTTGATAGAACCATTCATCCCCTTCGCCGATGAAATTACGATCTTGAAAATTCTCGTTCATTGTCAGATGAGAACATTTATTGTGGAAGATAAACAAGCAAGGAAAAAAGTTATTATTTTGGAGGAAAACTCTGAGAACGGTGATCAGATCAGTAATTAATCACTACCTGGTGGGATATTCACATTTTTAGTCAACATAGCGAAGACATTTGGATCGGTATACGAATTCGAATCGAGTGATAAAAGCAGAGGTTTCTTGTGAACGAATACAGTGGCCAACGGTAACCAAAGTTTGTTGATATCAGGCGATCGCGCGGCATCAACGACATCTTCACAAGTGAATCGTAATGCTCGTTTATTCAGCAGAAATCCGTAATGAACGCTCGTGAATATCTTCAATTATCAATGCATTAATTCTATAATTGTTTTCACTCGTTTAGACCACAAAAACATTCACGAAAAGACCACAAAATGAATCGCCTTCATTTCAATGCGCCAAACTTGAACATTGATAACAATACGAACAGAGTTCATTTATGAAAATACAAAGATATTTGTTTGAATATCAAGCTGCATCTAGTAAAAAATGGTACAGTACTTCATAAGAGACAATAGCACAATTTCACTCCATTGGATAAAGTGGCAAAGAAATTGCAAGAAAACTGGTTGTGGCAAAGAAATTGGGGAAAAGATTGCAAGAAAGGGAATTGGAATCGTACAGAAAACGAAGAATTGTAACCAAATGAGATGAATTTTATTCAGAAATCAAAATGAAACAATTACAAAAAAGAACCTTTGTTTTATGATTGTAATAAATATCGACAATGAAACGCTTCACCAAAAATTGCAGCAGTAACGGTGTTAACGAGAGTAACGTCAAAAATGTGTTCGAAACTGAAAACAGATTAATATTCTAAAAATTCGACGAATCAAAATTATTCTGATCGCGATATAATATCAAAAATATATCACTGACACAAAGTCATCTCATACGAATGGAATATCCTAGTGTGATGCGGGATGAACTTTTGCAGTTGGGGGCCCCAGATATGTCGTCGGCCAAAAGTCGGAGATGAGGTCTCCGAAATTCTCCAATCATTAGCATTGCTGGACGGAATGAAAGTCGGAGACGGAGAAGATCGGTGATGAAATTCTCCAGTCGGGAACCCCGAAAATGTCGTCGGCTCGAAGAATGTCGGGGACGGAGATGGGGTCCCCGAAATTCCACGGTCCCCGCACCATATTAGAATATCCCGTAGTTTCTTTCCAATACTACTGTTAAGTTTGTCACCAGATTTAAAAATTTACGACGCTTCTATTCCATTAATAAAACCATCACTAATTTATTGCACTTGCACATAACTCAGCACATGAAATAAACTTGCATCACGCTAAAATATGCTCATACTGAAATAAAATGCAATTATTAACGAAATGTGAGAGAATTACATAAGCGAACTGAACGTACCGATAACGAACAACATCATCGAAGGTTGCTCAGATGCAGCAGCCCATAGGTAAGACGAGAGGACAGGTACCATAATGAGACCCAAGCAGGAACTAGATAACGACAAGATCTATAAATGGCAAGCAATATGAAATCGACATTCGACATGAAATATCTCTTTAGCATCTACCCACCAGGAAATTGGTTGATTTATAATGATTCGGAATCGCTGTAACTGAATCAACGAAGCTACTTGAAGGCTGCTCGTTATTATTGTTTTAGATTGTGTAACACAAGAAGAACACTATCAAACAAATATGCTCACGAATAAATATTACATTCCATACAGCTTCAAGTAACAGCTGACCACGTGTAGTCCATGTACACAGAAATAAATCAAGTTAATGAAACACACAAATAATCGGACACCTTAGTGATGAAAACACCTCGTTTCAAGAGTTCATGTGCTCCATTTGCCGAGACCCGTCGCCCTGAATCGTTCCGATACAATATCGACCTGCCAAGTTCATCAGCTGGGATCGAAGCAAAGCTTACGGGCGTTTTGGATATCACATTTTGTGCTCCTGAAACATGAAAAAGTTTCTGCAGTACGCATGAAAGTTCCTAAATGCTGACAGACTTTGAATTAAATTGATCAATGAACAGTGAACTAACGAAGAAAACATCGGCAAAATTTATCCGACGATTCGGATTCAATGAACTTTTTTTGGTGATTTAAGTATGTTCCCTTTGACAACGACATTCATAAAGCACCAATAATAATGATCGCTACAATCACAAAACTAAATTTATTTCCTAACCACGAGCAGCAAAGTGGAACCAATCTCTTACATCAACATTTTTGTTGCGTTATTACACAGTAAAAAGAGAATTTTTCAGTTAAAAATCGCTCAGTGATACCAAACTTTTCTTGAGTTGATTGCTATTAAAAAACTGAATTCATTGCGCATTTACTCCAAATTCTTGCATAAATTTAAAAGAAATTCTGAAAAGTGATAGGCAAAGAAAACAAACCTGACTGATGCGATAACAAGCGACAAGTTGTGCACGCACATTTTGACTGGATCCTAATTGAATAATGTAAAATTTTACTAAGTGAAGAAAATACATTCGAAGATCGGATACAACATCGTATTAACATTTCTGAAAACACGGAACAATTCAACTGTACAAAATCACTTCCACACCTTCCGTAATAAGTAATTTCGAAGAAAAGGACTGATTCTCCAAAAAGCACGGAAATTGTTTTAAATCAATAAGATAATTTCTGGATATTTATATTGGAAGTACTGTTTTTGAAGTATTATTGATCTAACATATATGGACGAAATGTTCTCAAGTTAGAATTTCAGAAAACGCAGCCTCTGCGATCACCGATTCCATAAACAGTAGATCGAAAGTTACAAATGAAACTGTGCTAAATAATCATTTCTTGTGGAAACCACCAACGTTCTTCAATAATATTTTGCCTGCTGAATCGAAATTTCGTAAGCAAAAGTGAACCAATGGAACAATAACGTACACAATGAAATAAAGAAGAGATTAAAACTCTGTGAACAATACAATAAACCAAAAATAAATGTTTTCTATATTTACATATACAACTAGATTAGTGGCCGATAAAAGCAATATGAATATAACAAGTAAGATAAACCATTCAATAACATCAATAAATGAATTCAGTTAGAAGGAATCGAACTCAAATTATCACAAAAGAGAGTAGCAGCATCTTTGAATACAAATGGTAATCAATTCAAATAAAAACGAGTAAACGACACAATGAAGCAAATTCGAATTGGTGAACAAATTTTAAGAAATAATAAAATTTAAGGAAGTGAAAAACATTTGAAACTAGCATAATGAATCACTTTCTTGCATAAATTTGTTGTCTGTAAAAAGGATGTAGTCAAGTATAATTTATCAATTCGCCATCAGATAACACAATTTCACTCGACGGTATTCAGCTAAAAAATTTCTGAAAAAATAAGAATACAAATCTTTTTTCTGGTTTTTCAAACTAGACTCAATTAAATAGCCCATTCACTGTTAAGATCACGTGCACATTAACATTAACATACAGAATTATCCAGAGTATTCATGAAGTGAAACGCAATCAGCTGGTATTATAATGAGGAAAACATAAAATACAATTGACGAAAAAGCTGGATTACGATTATTTCAATCAGTTTTATTGTGGTTTGATCCCTTCTTTGATCGATCACTTATTTCTTCGCCATTATATTCACCAGCGATCGGATTCTCATCTGATACGGATCGCAAATCAAATTTCACTTTTGCGCCCTTCGCTACCTGGAAATTTTGAACATTCCAAAACAAACTCCTGATGCATTTGTTGAACATATCAAATCAGGTTTACGAGTAAGAGGTGCTTTCGAAATCCATTTATTCTGCTGACTATCTCAATGTTGAATCTGTCAACTCATTGCAGCAATCTTTTTTCGTCATTCATTTCATTTTCAAGCAATTCAATGATACTTCTGCTCAATTTGTTCTCAGGAATGACCATTTGATGTCCAATAGTCATAAAGACTGTAACTTTAGAAAATGAATCAATCAGAAAACCACAGCAAATCACAACTTGAGTACAAAAAAACGACTGCGGGAAAAAACAAAGTCACCTTAATCGGCTTATCTCCGGGGTCATCCATCCCCTTAATGATGAAATACAAATCAGCAAAGAAGACAATTAACGCCAACAAAACGCCGACTGATAATCGAAAAAGTAGCTCCGTTTGTAAACTTGGAACAGCATAGCCCATTCCTTCAATGAAAAGCAAATCCACAATTAAAATTCAACAACATCTCTCAGTAAATAAAAACATTTACTAACAACTTTAAATATCCTTCTTTAATTTTTGTCGAAATGAAAGTTTATCGACAAATACTTCATGCATTTGAGGTGACGAATATATAATTTCCATCTTAAATGTTATTCAAAATTCAAAAAGCTGACCAAAAAATCCGAACGCAAAAGCTCCACCGACTGTAATCAACGTATTGAAAACAACAATTGCTTGCCGATTAGCGACACGCATTTCCTTAAATTCAGCACATATTTAATCGAGGAAAGCTGACTAATCCTTGCAACATGCAATCTGATTTTCTGCCTATCAACTAGCATTCGAATTCGACTGACAACTGAACTCATCAATAAACTCAACATTTCATTGTAATACATATACGGATTATATAACAACTAGATTAGAATGAATGATTTCGAGGTATGTCTGTTGTCTGTAAAAAGGATGTAATCAAGTATAATTTATCAATTCGCCATCAGATAACACAATTTCACTCGAATTCGTTCTCATTGACGAAAATTTTTTTAAAGTGATAAAAACAAAACCTCTCCAAAATTGTGCATTAAATTAGTACGGCCATACAGCTGATTGGGATCTACGGAACGAGTCATTTCACTGTAGATCCTCTCCTCCTAAAAATCATTCTAAGATAATTACCTCTTAAAATACGATCTATTTATTCCTCAGAACAACAGCGATTAGAGTTACTGGCAGTCCGAAGCGAAGGGTAAGACCCGTCTATTACCCAATGACTGAGATATATATATCGCTAAATACTTTTATAATATTCTTGAGAAACTCTTTCTCAATGTTCTTTTTTAAACACGAAAATGAGTAAGAAAGTGTTGGATAAAACTTTGAAGCATGACACGGAATCATTGGAGGTGGAAGTCAAATAACAACCTGTTGCTTTTTAAGTTTCTCGATTCGTGCTTTGTACTCCGGACTGATCTTTTTTTGTGGATTAGCTTTATACGGCCGAAGTTGCTCGATGAATCTGTACACAGGGTGATCAGCACAGAAATGCTGCATAATTTCGTTTACCTCTTCAAAATCAACTGTAGGAGGTGATTTCTGAAAACCGGTTTTACTGTATGTGTTCAACAATCCAGCAAATCATTTTAGGGATTGGAATCTGATACTACCACGATTGGTTGAATAAACTTGATATAACAGTCTATAACAGAAGTTTCTGTCGTGATTGGCGGTGAATGACCGCGACCGAGAGGCTGCAATAATGACAACATGAATGATCCGAAATACTCCAGTAGAAAAGTGGTACCGTGAGACATTGAGTCACAAATATTTTGCCTAAAGATTTGCGAGTAATTTATAAATCAAGCGAGGAATTCACTCAATTTCACCGTTTTGTAAAGAAATTGATTAAATGAAAACCTTAATGAGGCGATCAGCAAGCGATCGATGCTGAGGATCGTCGCATTCACAAATCCACGAATTTAATAATTTACGATTCTCTTCAGTCACTTCCCACATGTTCCAAAAATACTACAAATCAAATAACTAATTTTCACAAGAAGCGAATGAACAAAAACCATTCAAACGTTGGTCTCGATCAATCGTTTTATTATTTATCATCATATTTATAGCTTAATCTCCAGCCGATCAATCGTTACGTGAATTCGACTCGAACTTATGGGATGTGGCGCCTTGAGAAACCAAAATTGTACAGATCAATTTTTGGAATTCCATTGTTTGTCCGCTTTCGAAGGCAACCGTCAAAACAACTCGAGCACCAAATGGCGCTTGAAAATTCTACAGATCCCAACGATGATAAGTTTGGCTCAGGTTGTCTCATCGGTTTAAAGAAACAACCATTTTGGTAAGTACAATTGCATTTTTGTGCAAATACAAAGAAATCAACTAACTGATGAGCACTGCAGAAGGATGAAAACGTTGGAAGAATTTGGAAATAAACATTTATATTATTCAACTTCAAAATATATCTATATACAAACAAATGATGAATCACTGAACAAAACAAATCTTCTAAACTGAACGATTAAATTGCAGAAAATAAAAATAAAAATGAAAAAACAGTGATTTTAAGTAATATCAATCAACGATATCCAAGAGTATTACAATTAAATGATCAACAGAAACAATTCCGAATAATATATAAAACAAACATGCCGACAATATTAAACAACTTTGAATCCATCTCAATTACCAACATCATTCTACTGATAACTCCTTATCCATCAACATGAACAAACCATGCAATAATTGCATTGAATTCAGCTCCAAAATTTCAAACAACATCAAAAAATATACAAAAATGTGCACATCACAATCCAGTCTTATTTTTTGTCCTATCATCAAAACAGTCAACGCTGCTGCATCTTTATTCGTTCAATCAAAAACGCTCTGACAGGAACGAAAGAACTGCGATCCATTATAATGGCATCATTTTTTAAAGCAATCACGGATTAACAGCAGTAAAGTAGCAGTGATCAGCAATGAAAATACAAGCAAAACAAAAAAGTCCGTTGCCGAGACTGTGCAAAGCGTCCGAGAATATTTCATGCTTGAACTGCAGCAATTTCTTAATCCTTTCATTCACCCGTTAAAGATCTTAAAGTGTGCAACCCAAGCACAACGCGCAATACACTTTTTCTTTCAATCAAGCACTGACTAGGTGTTGAATAGAGCCACATTTTAATGGATAAATTACGTCATAGTCAAAAGAATAAATGATATGGCGTTGAGAAACAACGATAACAACTGCTATTTAAAGAAATAGAATTTTAAAGTGAACAACGAAAGCAAACGAGTCATGATAGGGAATTGGAACATCGGAAAGTTATCTGGGAAAGACGTCCGTAACAAACAAGGTAACATCGCGCAACACTGATAAAATTTTGATCGATTACACTTCAATAAATCACTATGATTCTAACGGAAAAGGTTACATGCAACGTATCGCAAGGAATACGAATTCGACCTAAAAGCAACCATTCCCAATGTGATACGGATCTACTGATACAAATCACCTCATACACCCAGTGAAAAACAACCCAACCTATGGACATATATATTTCAATTGATTACATCAAGTTCAGATCGCACAGTTCAATCACCATCAGCGTGTGACGTATCGTCTCGATCAGAACGCTTGCCTCCTAATGTCTTCTAATCTGGCTTTCATTCAAGCAGTCCGATATCCCAGGACGACGATTCAAGATACGTTAGTGTGTGCGCCTGCTGCAGTTGGCGTATTGTGCCAGTGCTGTAATTAAGAATGATCAAGTTCGAGTTTAAAATCACTCGAATCCGCTGTCAAATCCGTCATAATGAATTCATACGGAATGAGGAAAAACCGGCTTAACTAAAAAGTATTTGTACACAACTTTTTGCTCCCTTCGCTCATTTCAAAATGCTGATTTTAGATTCTTGTTAAAAGACAACACTCAAGCTGCCGAATATATCCACACATCATTATTAAATATTCCTGAACAAGAACGTATGAAACTGAAAATTTGCAAAGGATTGCACATCAGAAAACCCGAATAACACCGTCAAAAAACGCACCGCGGTTGTGACAAGTGAGGTCGCACTCTGCATGGAGAATCGATGCTTATTATTGAATCGCTGCTGAACACTTAATGTGCTTGAGCAAGAAGCGAGATTATTTTCGGGCGATTGTTCACTACGTGTATAAATCATCACATAGCCTTGACGTTTTCGGACCTCATCCACTGACACTCGTTGACACTGAACATAAACGAATGTCAAGTACAGAACAACCAAAGTGTCTTTCATTACAACACAATTCATCAGAAAGAGCACTTCACTCTGGATCATACAAATCAAAATTACTTCACTACAATAGATAAAATAATAAAACGTTAGATGATAAATGGGCTACGAAAAAATATAACAATTTGGAAGTTTTGTGGAGGGTAAGGAATCAGTTACGACTAGTAAAACGCTGAAGATGAAATCTAACCGATTCATCATCGAAACAATGCCACCCCTTCCCATCGAATCCTCGCACAAATGCTATATAATGGCCACGATCAATGCCATCACCTTGATGTTCGATCAGCGAACACAACGAATACGAATTACGATCGTCTATTTGATACATAAATCGATCCAATTTTATATTCATCTTAAAACTTTTGCCTTCATTAGTAAATCAGTACTAAAGTATGCCGTTCTACTCGCAATCACAATCAAACTTCCATAAGGCACAACAAAAGAAAAAAGCACGCGATTCAAAAAGACACAACGAAAATAAAGCAAACCTCAACGGTAATCGGCAATCGTATTTTACAACCGATGGCATTGAACCTTTTCAACTGCACAATAAGAACGTGTGGCGCACGAATCATGCGTGTTACTCGTTGTGCTTGTGTTTTTCGTTTGCACCTGTAACCGAGTCAACATAAATACAACGAAACATCACATTCACGAAGAAATCACGACGCATTCATTAACTATCGGAGTCTTTGCTTTCAAAGTGATCTCTCAAAGCTAGATTTTAACAGTGGGAAGAAGAAAAACCAACTTTTTGCAATCAAAAGAATTCAGCGTTTCATTGCTGAAGTAGTCAGCAAAGAGATCATTCAGACTAATAATTCCCTCTCGTTTACGCATCCTCAGTCCAAGATTCAGCTCTCGAATTCGCTCATAATTGATATAATTTTCACCGCAAGCAAAACAGCGAATCTCGTTCCGTAATGCACCACCGAACATTTGTTCCATTGGAGTTGATGGACGCAGTTCCCTTCAATGTAATGAGAATCTATAGCATTACATCAAATGCAACATGCAATATGATTCACCTTTTAATGACTGCATTTGATCGTCATAGATCACATATTGGGAATATATTCTCAAAACGCATATCGGGGGTTCTTTCACAATTCTAGTGCTATAAACTTGAAATCACTGTCAATGATACAAATCGAAACTTTCACAATCTAGAACACAAAATCCATTACCGGTAAGAAGGTAGATGAAATTTATAAGTTTGATGGCATACAAATACTCAGGGCAACAGACAGCTGAGAAAAGAAATAAAACAATACTGAAAACAATCATATATTCGAACCTAAACTGATTTGGTGTGGTTGAGGATGTTCCGTTGGTCTGCTTTAAGCTTGCAGGAGGAGCTGGGTCAAGCGCATCAAGAATTAACGATAGCAGTTCGTGCGCATCCTCTTGATATCCAGGTTTATGACTTGGAAATATCTCTGAAAATTTTCAATTAAACCATCAAATCAGACGCGACTTTGATCACATGAAAACATTTCTCATATATACTTCTCACTATGAGCTTCGTTAGCAGATCAGTCTCAATAAAATAGACAGAATTACTTCTCAGATAAGGCTGTATCCATTGCGCTTTAAAAGGTCCTGAGCTTGCTATCGCCCGCCGAACATGCTCGCCCAACGCACAAGCAAAGCAACTATTCGAATCTGAAACTTAGTGAATCAAATTATCATACCACCAAAATACGTCTAATCACAAAAGTAAACTGGAAAATGTCTTAAAACGAAAAACCGTGGAATATCCACTTTATAATTCGTCCGATATAAAAATATTACTAATTGAGTTTAATCACTGCTGGAAAAGAGAAATAAATCAATATTAATAATAATAACTCCTACAACGAATCGTATTTTTCAAATGACTGAACACGAATGAAACGAAGTATAAGATTGAGTGACTAGCAATAAACATAAGATGTGATAACCGAATGCACTCACAGCTGCCACACGAATGCAACTCAGCAACGTAACGGGCCAGTGGTGCCGTATGAACCATCGCTTGTAAAACAGCATTGAGAAAACAGTCGTTCGAAGAATTGAACAACCCAACGCCGGAATTACGATTATTCGATTGCTGAAACTTTTAAACGAAATGTGCGCACGTTACAGTTATGCAACGTTTCGAAACGTGACTACTCCCGTCTCAAATATTCACAATCCTATAGAATTGACATACGATACTTAAAATATGGCACTTCTAAAAATAAACTAAACAAGGATTTGCAATATTCAAGTTAATCCGTAATATATCGACTAAACTAAATGAAGTCATTCTCACTTCTTCTCTATCCATCTCTGCACTTTCATTGTTTGGAATGATATAAATGAAACTGAAGTGATCAATCACACAAAAACACGCACCAGAAGTCGGCTACCACGCCATGAATTGAATAAAGTCTTCCGATCAATCACTGGATATTTGGCCTCTGCTTCACCACGTTCTGATAGCACTCGTTTTCGCGTTACCTTCGACGAACCATTTTTCATGGTTTCCTTAAAATCATCCCTTTTTAAGTCCACATCATGTTAATTTCTGTCGAGATGGTATTTAAGGATTGCAATACATTTTAAACATTACTGCGACACTAAATCAGTGGAACAGAAATGACGAATCTGAAATTCTCGTTACCCGAAACCGAATGAATTTCCAAAATGAATAACCTTCGGTGTTGTACCATTTTGTTTAACAGCATCAATCAGCGTTCCGGATGACGATGTTTTCACCGGTCCAATGATTGATACCTTGGAGGTAGATGCTTTCGCTGAATCAATCACATATCCGTTGGCAGATGAAGGTGATTGCAATTGAGAATCACCATTGAAGTTCACATTGAATGACATTGATCCATCCAACCTGTAATATCTTCATCAGAGCTCACAATAAACTAAGTCTCATAGATTTCAAATTCGAATTCAAACAATCATCAAATACATAAGCAGTGAACAGATTCAATGAAAAAATAAATGAATCAAAACCTATTCGAAGATGCTGAATTCTTAGTGATGATTCCGTTTGTAGAAGTTCGATTCGTTGGTTTTGTATTATTCACAGATCGTGTCCCACTCAGTGCATTAGTTGCCAATAACGCGGATCGAGGTAATAAATTTTTTATAATCATTTTTGTACCATTAACGGGATTTGAAGTCTTCGTTAAAATATTCGATGTGTTATCAGTATTATTATTACCGCTCGTGCAACTGCCTTCAGGTAAACCATTTTTACGGATTGTTGATTGCTGTTGTGTCGAATAAATTTCATTCTTATCACCTAATGCCATACATTTATGCTGTTGCGTTCCAGCAGGGCTATTCAACGGTTCGTTGTTTGCGTTCAGTAGACATCGAGAAGACGTAATGGAGCTGTTGGGTGTGAAATAACGTGAAGAGTCTGACGAAACATTTCGCTCCAAAGTAGCAGGTTTCCAACCGCTGAAACTGTTTTTGCTTGCACATTCAGTCATCAGTCGAAAATCATTCTTGAGATACCGTGGAGTTGTGGAATTGAATTTTGAGAGAATATTTCCTATTTTGAATTGAATACTGTCTTCGTAAGTTGAGAGCCTATTTTGTAGATCAAATTCATCGGAAGTGTTTGAAATATAATCACAATAAATACGGAGGTTACACTACTTCAGAGGCGATATATTAAAGTATATTTCTCATAAGAAGCGCAAGGAATCAATTGATGATGGAAGCAACAAATAACATCAACTCAAACAGAAATGAAAAATAAAGCTTAAATTAGAACGTCAAACTCACTTGGGTGTTGGGCTGGGAGAATGAGTCGACGAGGACGTATCACTGTCTGCATAAGCGGACTGAATCAATTTCAGACCATTCGAAAGTGGACTGCAAATGACTCTTTCTTCCACTGAACGACGACAATTACTCGTACCACCTAAAAACAAAATCGAAAATAATCTCAAAAAATATGTCGTTTAACTGTTTTATAAGAACTGAAGTATCGAACTTGAAAAAACGAGATTTGAAGTTCGCAGTTCACGATTTAATATCAGTAATTTCGAACTAAGACGGATAGAATGGATAAGTGGATAAATGAGAATACTGATATGGACGATAGAAGAACAACTGACCATTAACTTTAATGGTCGACACAGGGGCAGTTTCGGGATGAGATCCATTTGATGAGCTAGTTTCTCCAATCAACGCCACCTTACATCGCTTCCAATCATTATCTCGCAACGTCTCGTCCTCATAGAGTGCACTGAAATTAATTCAAAACGCATTCCAGTAGCGATCACGTAACTGAATTATACGACTGAACATGTGATGAGTTTTCCGCTTATACGGAAAATTTGTCAAAGTATGCATTTTCAACATCACTTTGAAATACACCAACTGATAACTCAATTAAAAACATTCAACTTCGGGAGCATCGAGCATCATTCACACGTTCAAGGTGATCAGCTCTCAACAACAACCCAACCAAGATAACTTTATACAAATCATTCCATATATTAGTGATGCCATCCGACCGAAGTTCGGTCGGAAAAATCCGACAAATTTCGGTCGAATTTCCGATATCCGGATTCCGATCGATCAACTTTGAAGTTCGGTCGGAATTCCGAATTTTGGAACATTAAAATCTGAATTCGCTCGAAATCCAACCAAATAATTCCTAAAGTCGGTCGAAACTCTGAATGTCGGAATTTCAAATATATATATATATATATATATATATATATATATATATATATATATATATATATATATATATATATATATAACTTGGAAGAAAACATAATGAATGAAATGTTCTGCATCGATAAATGTTACATATGATTTGCAGTTCCAGAAAAACCCAAAGGTAAAAGGTGGATAGATCATTAAGTGAGGTACTATCAAGTAAGAAAAATGAACACAAACGAACGTTGATTTGTCGAATAAGATGCAGCGCTTTAACAATGACGATGTATCCCAACTGAATGCAGCGATTGAATTCGACTTATTGTTGTCAGAAGAGTGATCCAAACTTGTTGATAAATCATCCTTTACCAACGCCATCCGATTTATTTGAGCAATTAGATACCTGACTGATGAGTAGGCGGATGGATGGGCGATGACCGATCGTTTGGCACCACGAAATCACAACCTCTTCAGGTTTTTAATCACCAATTAATATGTCTGCATTATGTTTACTTTCACTAACGAAATATATTCAACCATTTTCATCCGCGCGTTGTTTGCAGATAACACATTGAGAAAGTCGCAAATAAAACTGGTTTCATTTTCAACTTTGGCGGTTCATTGCAACATATCGCATAGAGTACAGGAAATGATCAGTTCGTAGTGGTCAGTTGTTACCAAATTCATTGCAGCTCACATTTGTAATCGGGCATATATGTTCGCTACTCTCGCAGCAGTCTCCGCTGATCAGATTCTAGGTTCAAACTCACATTACATTTGACATCGCAGACTCTGGCACTGCGTTGATGGAAATTTGATCAATTATTAGCATAACTAAACTACAACTTCACATAATTCAACTGACAATAAAAGGAGATTGATTCATCCGTAAGTGAATCGTTTCACGAATACAAGCGAATGCTGTCTGTTCATAGATACCAAAAAACTTCTTTCGCACGTTTTCACGTAAATCAGCTAGTGGAAGATTGGTCAACGCTGCAAACATATGTATACCTTTAAAGTAAACAACTGCCATTTAATAAAAATACGAGAAGCGCTTGTTGTGCACATTGTTTTCCCGAAAGCCGAATAGTCGTTTCCGTTTACAACGCAAAATGCGGTTGAACGAGGCACGATCATGAATGAGTCTGGTTCCCATGAACAGCAAAAACCAACGGTCATACGGAAGAGCGATGAACTATGTTGTTGTACCCGAGGTATACCAAGGGCATTTTTAAACAATACTTCATCAATGGGACGACCGCTAAGCGATTTAAACTTCGCGACCTTTACTGCATAATCATAGTCGAAATTTGGACGACGTTCTCACGGATATATAGGAGAGGATACTTGTGAAACTTTTGAAATTTGATTGGAACAATTGGAATTTGGAATCAGCGGTTGAAACACTGCAGAACAATTGAAAACTGGACTACAATAAAGTATTTACTCCAAATTACGCAAATGCTTAAACATCGCACAATCAACACGACATTCGCAAACGGATTCAAAAAAATGAAGCAAAAATCAAATTTGTCAATTAATCAGATATTCTACAATCACGTTGATAATTTCTTTGAAAACATATGACTTAACGTAACCCTTCACACAATTTGTGAAAAAATCAGTCATAAGTATTTTGTTATTGTTTTCGTGGCGCCATTCCAAATCCAAGAATACGATAGCAGTGGGTTCGCCTTAAGACTCCAATCGTATTGTTGCATTTTACAGCCGCACTCGAACCTTCCCTACTGAATACATTCGCTCCCAACAAGTCTCACGTAGATAAAACTAGAAAGAATTCCGTTTCATCAGCAAATGTTTTGTTTGATGCGCGGTCAAACGAAAGTCCGATGCGAATTGATGGCCTAGAATTGACGTCTTAAGTTGAGAGAACATAAAACTGATCAAACAATGATCAAGTAATGCTACTGAATTATCACAGTAGTTCATCACCACTGATTACACAATAACACAAACATCTGATTAAATCATGCGCCAATACAGTGCAATATGATTGTTCAAAAGTCCTCAGAAAAGACACAAAACTATACAATAAAACTAATTGACGGCTAAGAAAAAATTTTCGGAAAAGACTTCATTTGTTTCAATAATAATACAACAGAAAAGAATAATTTTAAAAAAAACATACAGAACAGCAATTAGCAAACGAATTCAAAGGCACTATGTCATCGGCGCTACGAACGTTTGATAGCTCGACCAACCTAATCTACTTACGTAATCTAACAATAAGTAATTTATTCAACAAAAAATTATCTCATTTGAGAAAAAGGAAATATCAAAAAAAAACAATAAGTCAAAATCTGACGAATATCACAAGAAGAGCAAACAAACGCTGAAACTGATCGACGAAAAAGAGACTGAAATGCTGGCAATGATGTAGGTTAAGAGAATTCAAATATCACAGAACCCCGACAATCAAATTATATTCTTAAATACAATGAAATGAACAGATATGAATTCAAATAACTGTACAACATGAAAAATTGCAAAAGCAACAAATTGATTTTATCGAAGCAAGCTTTGAACCAACATTTTAATGAGGCGAATGGATCAACGAGATCCACAAAGCTCTCATTTCATTACATAATTTACTTCAAAATACATACAGACTGGATGTGATTAAGAATTCCAATCACATTCTGCTGTGACAGCTGTGCTGAAAATTTCGAGAATTCCGAATCATTGGGAAGAACACAATTTAAATAAAGATGTAATAATTTTAAGCGACCTTCTCGAAAAAAAACATGAACTTATCAGCTACTATTATTGCATTTACATAAATACATTACTCGTACATCTAAAATGAACATCACAGCACAGAACGCACCTAATCCCTTCAACTTCATAACAACACAGGTTAATAAACTACAAAGATGATCACTCTCTGAACATATTTTTAGAACATTTAAGAAGAGAACTGCGCATTCTAAGGATCATCAATAGTGTAAAAATGTGAACACTGTTCAATCATATGAAATTAATCTGAATATGACAATATTAACAGACTCAATCAAATAAGAGCATTCCCAACACATCGACAAACTACTCGGCTCCTCTCATAAATTCCCCCTCCATCCTGAAGTGGTGAAGTTTAGTATAAGGTTGATTGCTTTGTGCATGATTCAGGACTGAATTTTTTGGTATTTTATATTTAACTCCCGTATCTCATCACTTATACTACATATTATCTCAAGTGAATGCATGTAAAGCAAACCTAACATTAATGAGATAAGTGAACAACACAATATAACTCAAGTGAACATATCTTCATTCGGTGCACTGTCATCTCGAGTGACACTTTCCGAGGTATTTGCTTTAAATGAAAGAGCGCAAACAGCTGACGAGTCGAAATAGCTTGTAATTGAACTCGCCGAATCCACTGACGCATCACTGAAATACATTACAGAATGTATTCGGCATATTTGACTGTTGTCTGTTCAACTGAATCTATTTGGCTCCATGTTAGATTCTAATATCTCCATTATTTACGCACACAATGCATTAATACGCAAAGAATAAGGACGAACGATGAATTTAAACGATGTCCACACGATGAATGATGAAATTCGCAACAATGTTGCAAGCCTGGCTAACAGAAGGAACTGATTTCATATCCAACATTCATCATCAGTTTATTCACAATTAGCAGAAAAAAAACAACTGACGAATCCTTCCACTTTCATCTCTCGACTGATCGCAGATGGTCATGAAGCACCCAGACTTGAGTTGGACTGTAATGGTTGAGTGCCGAATAAGTGGTTCTCACGCTCTCGCGCTCCGTGCCACTCCCCTTTGGCCAAGCAATTCCCCTCCTAACAATGCAAGTAGTCGGAAATTCACTGACATTGCTAAATTCCCTTCCTCTGCCCCGCCAACAAGGAATTCTCCCTCCCCTTATAGCAACTACTGCACTAGATCATAAGTATGTTCTAATTCAACGGAAAAAATAACTCCAGATTGCCATCAACACTCAAATAAAAACTCAGCTTTCCACATCACTAATTCTTTCGTTTACCACATTTCATGAACAAACCGAACATTTTTTTTCCGCAAGAAATCGACTATTTTCATACGAAAAAGAAGTTTCGAAGAAAAATATATATATGCGATGAACCAAAAAAAGAAATAAATATCACTTTGGATATTTGGTTGGAATGTCGATGTGATTAGTTAACGATAGCACTCGTCTGTTGTTCGATTCTCGCTTCACACGTTGTGTCATCGATTTAAAAACTAATTCGGCTGATTTGACATGCGGCACTGAGAATGATGGAATTATTAAAGATTCATTCGGTAGAATAATACCACAGTCGGATCTGAAATTTCACAGCTCCTCCATTCAGAGCATTTTAAAACCACCCATTAATTTGAATAATTTCAAGCTTCCATCTATACGCTTGACATTATAGCAATAAAATTAACGTAAAAAATATTGTTGGGAAGTGCGATTCAACAAGATTATATAAATGATTACGAGCTAACATGGAGAGATGCAATAACAGATCGTGTAGATTGTTCAGTGTCTTTTCACGATTATTCGTCACCAGACCAAAATCACTCCTCAGTTGATTGATATTTCCATTCAAATGTTGAATGGCTTCTTCTAATTTATCACGATTCTTCGACAGTGAATATAGTGGATATCTTGAATAATCTCACTTACATATCGATAACTTTGATTTCGTTCATTCACATACTGATTTCAACAACACAAAAGCCTTACAAAACTCAATTCATTTACGCCATGAGTTCCAGTCGATTAAAATGTTTAATGCAAGAAAGAAGAAGATGAAGGGAAATTATTGAGGAAACAGAATGAATATCCATTCTCACATAGCGGCACTGAGAGGATGCATAATGGTTGATCGCGATGCGGCAAAACTGACAGGGAACTTTAGAGGTATATTGAGTATTTGCGATATTAATATTAGAACATGGACGACGTAACCCAATGCTGATGATACCTCGGTATCTGGATGACCTGAAATATTTCAATTTCACTCGAACTTAAACTATATTAATGCTTAAATCTATAACTACATATGACTATTCGTTCTCACCAACTATTCAAATCAACATCGTCACTGAACTTCCTAGTCGCACAAATTTTTTTTAAATCCTAAATTTTCAAGAAGACTAGATCAGTCAAAAGATGGATACAACTCAAATCAATGCGATGAAAAAACAAGTCGTCCAAAATGCGAATGAATAAAACAATCAATAAGACAAAATTAATCAAGGGTGATTGAAAAGCAACCTAATAATGCGATAGCATCAGGTAAATGAAGACCTGCAATAGTAACTGCTGTGCTGCATATACACGGTAATGGCAACAAACGATTTTGCGGGTTTCCATTAACGTCAATCAGATAAATATTCATTATATCATTTAGCATCTTACGCTGCCGCAGCACCAACTGCGATACTGTGTAACTAATTGCTTGCCTGAAAATTATTCATTTTGAGTGTTTGTTTCGTTCAGATTATGATTATTATTTCTATATTAGTGTACCATCATTTTATGCTCATATTTGACTTTATTTTGTTCATTTATTCTTTTGAAAAATTTTTCTCGATACGTCATCGCTCAAGTGTTAAACTTTCATCGGATAAGACCGATTGAATTAATCGTCATTGATCAAGTTATCTATAGGTTCATTATACATTGAATTGAATGCTGCATCTCAAATTTACGACACTGCATCGTTAAACCTCGCAACATCACGTTAAATTATTTATCCTCAACCAGTTTTAGAACGTTTTAATTCAAACGTTCTGAACAAATGATGAAAGTGATCAAAACTAGTGAGTGACCTCTGGATTGAAAGTGCTTCTGTGCGCTTCTCTATATCTTTTTCCATTTCACTTACTTCGTCGGCACGTTTCTCGTAGTCTCTTTCTGAAGCAACCATCAAAGATTATTGCCGTTTCGTTCAACAGATTGGTTTTATGTCAAACGGCGACTGATCACCATTATTTTGTTTTTTTTTTTTTGTTATTTTGGTCTGATTATTTTCAATCTTCGAAAATCTGAATTACAATGAAGTATTGTGGTACTACTTTTGCCTCTGAGAAGATCATTTGTAAACATTACCGGTTAAACAAACGAATGTAGAATAAGACAGAATATAACAGTTTTAAACGAACAGATACACTGTTTTAAAAAAACCTCGAATGCGTTTATCATCGTTAACCCGAGAAAGTTTCATGCTGATGGTCATGATGCGACATCTGGCATACTCAATACGTTTCTCTAACGACCGAAGTAAAATTTTTTGAGTTTGCAACGCTGAAACCTGAATTTTGACCTCGTGAATCATTGTATTGGCACCAAGTGAGTTCTTTTCATCAGTTTTGCTTTAGAAAAGAATTCAAAAAAGCGCAATAAATCAATGAGTGCTGATAGTAGGTGCAAAGTTCATAAATTGATTTCAAAATATCATTATAATGAAATCTGATGAGTCACATCGGGTCATACATCACTTGAAATATGACCTTGATCCACCTCACTTTGCCCTAATCTGATCATGAGTATGTGAAGCTTTGAAGCCTCAAGCGGAAATATCGAACTGCTCAGTGATGTGAACAGATGTAAGAGTGATTTATTTGATACTGATCAATCCTAAAGCGACATTTAGAGAACAGCAGTTGCAGATTAGCAGATTTTCTATTAGCAGATTCCAAAGAACAGAACGGCATACAGAATCTCGATATTGCTGATCGGTATGAAGAAGACCATCCAGTTCATTCTTCTGATCGATCACCCTTTGTTGTGTTTCTTGCAGAACACGACAAACTTCTCGCAGCCTTAAATAGCATTAAGGGTGATATACTGAACGATATCATCGCGGATCAATGAGGTTGTAATTAGTTGAATATAATATCAAAAATTCAAAATCATTTCTCGTTATCAACACGTCTAAAAAGGAAAACGATCCAAAAAATGAACGATGCCATCCGTCAGTAACTCACCTGCGCCAACCTGAACGATTGTATGAACGCGCCTTTATTTTTTTGATATTTGAAGTTGAAGCTGATTTAAAAATTTCGCTGTTCGACGCACTTGATGAATGTTCATCCGACATTATTATACTCATTTGAACGAACACTTTTCTGAGATCAACATTATCAGTTCATCATAACTTGTAATGAGAACAGTTACAACAAGAGGTTGAAAACAAACAAACTAATCGATGTCAAACCGAATGAAGCTACCTCCCCTAAACGTGCGTTCCGTAAACAGGTGGAGGCTGTGAGCACAACTTGTTTTTCACACCACCGTGCTACTAACAAGTGAATGAATTTTCTGAGATGAACATTTGAAAATCATTCAAATATTCGACGGAAATCATCCGAAATGTTTGGTTTCTGTAAGTTTTCCGAAAGATTTTTTCGGAAATTTTAGATTCGGAAAGTTGTGAAGGAAAGATTTGATGGAATTTTAAAATCAGAAATTGTTGAGACGATCATTGATGAAGTTTTCGAAAGAAAAATTTTCGAGAAAATTTGTTCCCGTATGATTTGAATGTAACAATTTTGGATATTTCAAGATAGGATTCAAAATTGAAAGATTCCATGGGATTTTAAAATCATATCGTTGATAGAATTGCTAGGAAAGTTTCCGAAGGAAAGAAATCCAGAAATTTTTCCGGAAGTTGTGAAAGTAAGATTTTTGGAAATCTTAGATCGGGAAATTCAGAAAGAAAGATTCCATGGGATTTTAAATCATATCGTTGATAGAATTGCTAGGAAAGTTTCATGGAATTACTCTTTCATGGAATTGTCGTGTGACGCCAAATCATACGTTACCACTAAGTTACCCTGTAAACACAGTTGCATCGGATTAAAGAAGTGACGAAATGAAAATATTGTAGATTCCTCGAAGGAATAGGAATGAGAGTGAATCGATGATACGGCAGAAATGAATGAGAAAATATACACGACACAACGCATTGGTAACGCAATCAGCACCAAAAGGTTTGAGAGTAACACAAGACCATAGGTATTCGACATGAAAAGCATCTGAAGACCACTACAATAGAGGCATGTATAGAAGCATGTAGAAGGCGTATACCGTTCGAATGACTATTTCCATGAGAAGGCATTCTCTATGCTTCTACACATTTCACATGTGCACTCGCGCACTCTTATGTCAAATTCGCACGATGTCTTATCACTCTCGACTCTGACCGTGCTGAACGCGTGATAATGCCATGATGTCACGTTAGTTTTCTCATTCATTTCGAACGTATCATGCATTCACTCTCATTCATATTTTTCTTGATACACTTCACTATGTTTTTTCGTTCACCGTAAAGATGCAATGAAATTGAATTTCCATCGGAGAGTGTGTGTCCAAACATCGTGCCACAGCAACGCAATCGCTGATTGCCACAGCACAGTGCATTTTCAAAATATCTCTATGAGTTCGTTCAACATCTCGACATGAGATGAATCTTATATGGAGATGTTGAAGGATGTTCAAAGCACCATGAATGCTGGATGATACACAACTTATCGAGCAATTCATTGGGAACCCTATGTAAAGTATTTCTCAGAAACAGTTGCGTTCAAGTTCATATATATCTCAATCAAAGTTGTGCTCTTATAGTTAGAATTAAGTGCTGCGTTGATGAGCGCATGAAATTCACGATAAAATGTTTATTATTGTAGAATTTTGAATAAACATTGCAAAGCACACGAAAGTATGAGGAAGGGTTTTTTGTTGTATATATTAAAAATAGATTTTCAATAAAGGAGAATTGTGGTTATTTCCGAAGAAGATATTTAGAGTTTGTTACAGATATCTTTCCAATCAGTTGAAGGCAGTTTTAGTAGTCTGTCCTAGAAACTTTTCTTTAGATTTTCATTGATCGACCCTATAGATCACAAAAGCGTTTAAAGCAGCGTTTACTCCAGAAATCTAGAATTCATTTCCTGAAATCATCATTCCATTCATTTTCATTGTTTCATTCTTTTGTTTCATTCGTTCATTCCAGAAGTTTTCATATCTTCTATGTGACTGATGATATGATGAGAGGATCTGTATGAAAACGTTTTGCGGCGTACATGATGTCTCAAAAAAATTGCTTAAAATTGGTACAATTGCTAAAAAAATAGTTGCTAAAATGAAAAAAAGGCACCTTTTTACTTTAGGAGGGGGGAGGGGGTCGCACGCGAGCACGCTGCGTACAACGATACACACCTACGCTCGCACAATATGAACCACGCTTTCACGTGGACCGAGGTCACGCCTACTGCGCATGGCCCCAGCCCAAGCGTAGTCTCAGTCTAAGGCTGAGCCTGAACTCGCTTGCTAGCCCCCGTTGTGATTTGATGCTACGCTTAGATGAGGCTGAGGTCACAATTAGGCTGAGGCCATGCGCAGTAAGTGTAGCATCGGTTGTTACACGCGAGCATGCTCGCGTGTGACCCCCCTCCCTAAAGTAAAAAAAGTGCCAAAAAATTGCTAAAATCAAAACGACATTTCGTTGGTAGAACTTCCAGAGTAGTTCAAATCAGACGGAACATGACAAATTGTGAAAACGAAAACATGATATGCATGTTTATCACCCCGTACATGCAACACTAGCAATTCGAATCGTAGTTAATGATGTTACTAGGTGATATTTTTTATTTAATATACATGATGTTTGATGACTATATTCGGTTCTATTCAGGAATTCGATTGGTGTACTGTTCACCACATTTGATTTGTGCGATGCAATATTATTATTGTAACATAAGATTTCTTCGTAAGCTATAATAATTATAATTACCATACTTATATTACTATGATTATTATAACTTGCGATTATAATCGAAATTTATTATAATTATTATAAATTAGGATAAAGTCTTCAAACAAAATCAATGAACTGCTCATTGATCATACCGTTCATAATTCTGCTCATTAATCATTCCATTTCTCACTGGATGATATTTTTAAAACATCGAATCCTCCTCCCGAGCAGCCAGTGTTGGGTCGGTGATCACCGACTGTTTTGCGGTAGTTCCCAACCGTCGGTGAATACCGAGTTGCGGTGATTACCGACACGTCGGTGATTACCGACCGCAACCGACAAGGCTCGCTCGGTCGGTGACCGTAGCAAATCGCCCCGCGGTTACAACCGAACCGCAATCGACCGATGCTCAAAATCATGCAGTCGGTGAATACCGAGTTGCGGTAATCACCGACAGAGCTCTCGGTCGGCGATCACCGAGAAAAATCTTGTGGTTACCAACACTACGAGCAGCTGCTTCCCTATAATTATTTCTCGAGCAACATTTTTGCATGATTCCTTGTGAAACAGATGATACCGCTAGTGATATCACAGAAGTACATGGCAATCTCCATGATACACCTGCTCTGTTACTTATGCATATTGTGCATTGTAAGCATTATAAATTTCTGCGTATGATCTTTTTTAGAACAAACTGACTGTGGCCAATGATAATACAATAAGTTTTAATGTAGCGTTAATAAACAACGGAACGTGGTTCGATGATGGCTTATTACTGGATAATATTCTTTCACATATCAGAACTAATGTTTGCAAAATAACGACGATTTTCTCAATACCGAGAACTGTGATGAGGTTCGTTTATTGGACAACAGCTGGATGCTGCACTTGTGCAAACGCTTTTGCATAATTAAATATCTCAGTGATCAGATTTATTTATTTATCCGATGATTGTTGACAGCAATATATATTTCACTTCAGTTCTTTTGGAAAATCTTAAGAGTGGCCAACTTCACTCTTTCATTCTGTCAAATGTTTTCTGGTTTCAAATTGGTATAAGTCATGAACTGCTGTCTCTAAATAGACTTAATAATTGGTTCCAATTGAAACATTCGAGAGAGGAATATTGTTGTGAATTGAAACAAGTTGGGTCGTCATCTCTGTTAATCGAAACTTGTGTTTGCAAATTATTGACTATTTCCTCAATACTGAAATCGATATTAATACCGATATCGTTTCCCAATACCGACGATGCCGATATTGAAAAGCAATTTTTGAAATGTAGAAATGTTCAACACATTCTTTTTGAGTCAATGTGATCATAATTATTCATAATATAATTTATTTAACAAATCACTCGCCAAAGCTCACGAAATTCAACAAAAAAATGAAAATGATCTCACTATGCTTCTTTTCACTCAATGCTCCAATCGTGATAAATATACTATCAAATTCACTTAAAATGACTTGTTGTATGAATACCGGAAATACCGACATCACGAATCTCGAGATAGATATCGCTTTTCTAATACCGATAATCGGTATTACTAGGATGTCGTGTAAACACTAATCAGGACGCCCCTGGAGGTTAAAAATATATGGTTTTATCCTTTGCTTTCATTTTCCCATCAATCACTTTTTCTTTACTCCTATTTTCCGTTCCGGATTATTTTTGCCTCAACGGTTCTTTGAGCAATTATATGAAGTACAAGGACCATTCCACCAGCAAATCGCTCAGTTTGATATTGTTAGTAGAAGTACATTTGCAATACCTTCAGTGTGGATGACCAGATTATGACTGATATATAACAGCGTTCAGATTTTGTTGGTACGCAGGATATTACAGTAGACATTAATGAAATTTTCAACTTCTTCAGTCCGTGAATTTCGAGAAAACGTTCGGTCACCACATATGAAAATGTCAAAAGATTAACGGCCAAGTTTGAATCGACCTCCCTCAAATATGCTTTGCCATACTTAATCACTATTGCTCGAGGTGGTTCGATCATAAACCTCCTCCTACATCGATGAACACAAATGAATGCATTATTTCTAAACAGTATTTTTTCGTTCCGCAAACGGTTGTTTCTTCCGCAAAAAGTCGTACTTTGATAAGGTGAGAAACCGCATTTGAATGGCATTGAAAACAACCATTGAAATAATATTCAGTTATGAATATCGACGAAGTATAATACTTTTATTACTAATCACAATATGCACGTTCAAAACAAATCCTTTTTGGTCGAACGTCTCCCTTGCATTTCAGCTGAGACGCGTTCTTGACGACTCTGCAATTTCTTAATATCATTTCGACATTCGGCCAACGTTTTCTGAAGTCGCTCGACAGTCATTCGATCACGTGTATTACGTACAATTCCTTCGCGTAGCTTTCGTTCTTTTGATTTCAATTCTTTTATTTGTTTGTCCAAATTTATTGAATGGACACCCAATTTCTGCGACGATGTTGCCTTGAATACGCATTATGTCGATGAGTAACTCAGTATGCATGATGCATGAATGTATGAATGACGCACACTAAGTTTTTGCATGAAAATACTTCATTTTTATATGCAATTTTTGGGGGGAAGGCAATGCCAAATGCTGATCAATGGGTGAGAGGATTGATTGACTTTTAATTCAATTTTAAGGAGCGACATCTTATTACCTTAAGATGTTCGTTGTTTTCACGGTCATGCATAGCAGTATCCTCATCTCTATGAGTTGAATTAATGGTATGATTGAGGACCTCGAATATGTCCGTTTGTGGCTGTGCTTGTTCAGAAGTAATTTTTTTCAAGATAACTCTCTTCTGTTCGTCCTTCAAACGTTTCCGTCTTTTATTCCAACCATCAATGACCTTTTTGTTATGTTCCGATGTCATACATTCATCCAACGATTTATCTGAAAACATTTATTCAGTTTGAAAAAAAATTCAGTTATCTTCTTATTCGAAAGTTATCTTCTTTTAGCGTTCTTCATTATATTTCGTGAAAATTATTCTAAAGTGTAATAATTCCCCGAACAAAATTCAAAAAATTTGTCTTCAGTAATATATACGATAAGAAATGCAATCAGTTTGTTGAATTGACTTATGGCATGAAATGAAAAACCGATTCAAAAACAAAAAATTAACAGACTTTTTCGATAAACGACCGGTTGAATAGGATGTACAATACCATCAGAATTACGTCCTAAACCTTCGCCTAGATTGTAACCCATTTTCAGCAATAACTTCATTCCAATTCCACGAGTATGTTTCTCCCAATCACCAATATCACCCACACAAATACGACCACACTTTTCATTCTTTTGTTCTGACCATGACTCCATCACAATATTACTGCTCGCTGATGACGATGACGCTTTTTGCTCTAGAAAAAAGTTTATGTTTAAACCATAAAGATTCACAATTATTGAATGTATTTCACTGTTGATAAGTAATATCGAGAGTGTGCATCATTGTCAGTGAATGAACAGAAACAAAATGCAGTACTTAAGAAGATGCAATACACATAACCAATAGACAGTTGTTGATTACCTTCTTCTTGATTATTCGATGAATTGATCTGATCGTTCACAATTGGTATCACTTTTTCACGTTTGTTGGCAATTTCTTTACCAGTCGATAATAATTTAACAGCAATATCTTGTCCATCAATAGCACTCACGCGACCACTGCTCCATAATTTATTATCTCGTTCAATCAGCACTAAACTATCCTCCTTCAATGAACTGAAATAATTGTGCTTGTTTAGTTATTACTAACACTTCTAAGAAACGTTTGATGTTTAACAAAAATCACCTAAAATCAGGTGGTTCATACGAAAGAACATCACGCAAAAACACTTCTTCACCATGCGAAAAACGACACCTATCACCATAAGTACAACGGTCTTCAAGAAAATATTCACAGATTTTCATGGCATCCTCTAATGGATAAGTATACAGGACAGTCACCTGCAAAATTTATTATTTATTCATTATTCGAAGAGTTTATCATTTCACTTTTTGTAGAACAATGCAAACAATTCAAAAAGAATCTTTAAGAATGAAACGCTGAATGGATGCAACCTTCAAATCCTCCAGTCGTTCAGCGATACCAACGTAATCCAAAATAATCGCATCATGAAAAGTGATCGCTTGGTCAACAATTCGTTTATATGGTGCACGAACACTCTGTCCAATCAATCTTTCTTGTGAAAATAATCCACTGTCATCGGAGTCGTCCAATCCGATGATGCTGCTACTCACATCCTCTTCATCTATCTCAACACCGCCATCTTTGCTAGACTCATCATCATTATTTTGATCAGCCGATACAAGTGGCCCCTCACTTTCAACTTCTGCAAAATCTCTTTTTTGCATCATCGCAACGTAAAAAATAATCTCTCTTTGGAGTAACAATTATCGCTTTTGAAGTAATGAATGAATTATTTTTAGATTTGCCACCAGTTCGAACAAAATATGATAATATCAAGTTATCTAACATTATCAAATTACCAAAACGAACCGCTCATTAACAAGAGTAATTCATTGATGTCATTCTTCATCTCCAACAGTGCGTTTCTTTGTTGTATATCACTACAACTCTCCAGTTCATCGTCGATTTGTTTCAGCTGAAATAATATTGAATTCTGCTCAGATAATTCCAATGATCAGAATCGGTTTCATCAGTTTCATTCACTAGAATCATAAATGTAGGTAACAATGAATGCAGTTCAAAATTGATTCATTTCAACATAATCCACCGCAGTCCCGTAGGTTTGCAAGTGTATAGAATTGTTTGGATTATATTATACGAACAGAAATACATTCAGGGGTCATGATGTCAATCTAATAAGATTAATATTAGGGAATGACGATTCAAGCTTTGCTATCTGACATTACTTGCGCGTTTTCAACCATCAAACGAGCAATAACGCCTTTTGCATATCGTGATTTGTTGGCAGGCTTATTGTTAGACAGCTAATAAATTTTTCATTTAGCATACGCACCAACAAAGAGAATAGAATCAATCACCTGTGCCTTATAACTGTTCACTTCTTGTTCGTTCATCTCGATACGATTCTCAAAAGACTGTAATAATATTGACCATCAATGAATGAAAACAAGTAGATGCGAATCTCATAACATTTTTACCAAACCGGCATGCTAATCACACAACCTTAATTTATTCCTGCACTACTGATACCTTATGGTACCATGTTGCCATCCGTATATATGAATGAATATAATCAAGTCCGTACAACCACATTTAAAAAGTTTTGCAAGATTTCGATTTAAGAATCTGCTTCAACGGAGATATGCAGGTCGAGTGTTTGTCTGTTTTCGATGCTATCACATGAATATGAATAAATATATAATACAAGCTCAAGAATCGCTAAGATTCTATATGAAAAACGGATATTGAGAAATAAAATGAATTGCTATTTTGATATGCAACCGTGAACTGTGATGGCGGATCAGAAGCTGGTTGATTACATGACACCTCACCTGTTTCATGAGACGTACGTACGAGCAAAACTGATGCAAAATCTAAGTAATCATTAATTTTCGAGTCTAACTATATGTTTCATACATACATACATGCATTCTCACTTATATTAGTGTATCAGCATAATCAAGTCAACTCTTCAAAACGAAACAGTTAAGACGCTTGTCAAACAAACACTACTGTGACCTATTTGTAAAATTGCACACAAAGATATTGATAGGATCAATATGAATTTTGAAACATGACAATACTCTTTGATGATAAATTAGATGCTGAGGCGAAATTCAACGTGAATACAACACAATGACCAAGCTGACTGAATAACTGGATAATAGGAGCAATGCATGAAGTAATTTATGAAGTTAATGGGATACTAAACAGTTAGAAGATTGCCTAATCAAATTCATCTTCAACACATCACTAGATGAATCCACCGGCACAATGGTGAAACAAGACCACATGTGAACCAGACGACACCTAACTTACAAAAATTTATCATTCATTTCAGAGATTAATGCCTAAACCAATACAGCTAATGTTCCTCGTCGCAATCGATCATTATGATAATTTTGCTACGTCTCACTTCAAAACGGCAACAAATTGCAATTTTCACTGAATTGATTCTTATTATATTTTACACTGTCTTTCAAGGATATTATTACTCTTCATTTCCAAAAGATTGAAACACGAACGCATTTACATAATCTGATCTAACAGATTCAAGCTGAATTCTCAATTCTCAATTTTCATCGTATACCCACCTCTATCATTCCTTAACATTTAAAGGCAGATATTCAACTCTATAGAAATAATTGTTTGTGGATTACAATTAAATTCCTGCTGTATGCACAAGTCGTTGAAATTCAAAGAGGAATGTTTTATTAGTTCTAACACCATTTATTTCAAATTTACCCTTTATGAATATTTGAGAGAATCAATTAAGCCTTCATAATCCCTCCAACCACCACTCTCAAAATTCTCAGTTAAAAACCATTCCTTTCATATTCGATTCTTTCCTCTGTAAGAGTACACTTTGAAAGTTTCGAAATCCCTCGAACTGTTCGATGAGAATATTTAAAGCACAGACAATAATGTACACATGAAGAAACAAATTATAAAAATTCAACAGTTACAATTGTGATCGATTGCATATCACAATGTTCACAACGGTGAGAAAGCTTTTTCCCATCAAATTATATACAATTCGAGAATTTCAATGCAGATAGCAATTAACGATCATCGAATGCATTAGTGAGAATTTAAATGAGCAATGAGAAAACTGAGAAACGAACACACAATCAATATACAGTAAAAAATGATTTGAAAGACAAAATTGCATGGGAATGCCATTCACAAATAACACCAAATGTGATGAAATTTAAACAAATAATTCACAAGTGAATTCGAATTCAGTAGAAGAAACAATGCTCGAAATCTAAATATGACTGCAGCGTTTCAAAGAAAGCATATAAGAGTCGTTTTAGTAACAATTCATTACAATAATGATTTGGATTTGATATGTTGTAGAACGATGCTCAGTGGAATCACTTTCATTAGGAACAATGAAAAGATTTAATTATATTAGAGAAAAATATCCCAAATTCACTTCCATTTAGATTTTCACTCTTAATTTCTTGAAAGAGAAAAACTCAAATATGAAACGCCGTATTGATTACGAGTCCAGTCAAGATCAAAACAACTGCATAAATAAGACATCAATCAGAAACCCAAATCATCGAGGTACAGCTGAAAAAATATAAAATGAAACAATGTGAACTTCGAATTAATCTCACGACAAATTCAATGAACCGAATTTCGAATCCCAATCGCGATATGCCAGTAAATCCTGCTCAATAACTGTTGCACGAACCACTTGAACGGCATCCTCAAAATCTGCTATTGTGATTGCTCGAACCTGAAAAATCGACATTTCATTTAATTTTGATTATATCATCATTCTATTTTCGTATTTCATTTTCCGTGAACATGCAAACGATAGATATCATCTTATGATTGACGATAGAACCATCACTGTAAGAACTTATAAAATTGCTGTTTCCCAAGTAAGAATTGATAACAAATGGGAAGACTGGACGTCGCAACAACCTCATCGCTATCAACAGTCGCAATATCCACTGAGGATGATCGAAGAATATCACGAATAGGACCCATGGAAGCTTCTGCACATAACTGCTTCATATCGGCACCAGAATATCCTTTAATGAAATTTTTAACTCAAAAAACCGTTTACTCAAATTTGACATAATTGATTAAAAAATTTATGAACCATCTAAATGAACAAAAAATTTTCATGAACCGTCTATATGAAAAAAATTAATGAATCATCTAAATGAACCAAAAATCATTATTTAAGCTTTCTACACTTTCGAATGACATTTTCTGGATTTAAATTATTGCTAATGTTGGAAAGGAATTGATTATATCACTGCAGATAGATAAGACATCTACAACTGATATTGTTATTAATTAGATAGACGGATGATACCTTCAGTGATTTTAGCAATGGCTTTCAAATCATCGTCACTGAGATCGTGTTTCTGATTTTGCAGAAGAGATTTAACAATATTCATTCGGGCTTCTTCACATGGCAGTGATATATAAAGTCTTTTGGCAAAACGTCTCTTTGCTGCATCATCCAGTTCGTATGGCCTAACTCACAATATTAATATAAAGAGGTGCATGGATACAGTCAGTTGTTAAATCTAGAATAGAGGGCGAATCCGAAGAGTCAAGAAAGAAAATCTAGTATACATAAATTATCAGACTTTGAAAATACTGAATCTCCCAATGTCACCATACAAATTTTGGAATTAGAATTTCTGATTAAATTTCATACATGTGCTGATATGGTGAATAAAGATTTGCATTCAGTGCTTGAATCAATCAAAAGTTGATAAAAAGCACCTGTTAGTTGCTCCAAGAACAAGAATTTTTTCATCACTAAACGTAGCAACACCATCTAAATGAACCAAAAATTCCGTTTTAATACGACGCGACGACTCATGTTCACCTTCTTTACGACTCGTTAACAACGAATCAATCTAAAACTTATCATTATTCAACGACATTCGTCTTCATTTCAAATAAATCGACAATATAGCTTCAATTACTTCTATACAGTCGACCGTTATAATAATAACAGAAAAAGTCAAAACAATTCAGACTGTTGCGATTTGATCGCCTTTCTCAATAAAACCGTAATCATTTTCAAGACTCTCTCAAAAACCGCAGAAATAACGACCATTCAAAAACAAAAATCATTTACCGTTTTGCTAAACACGAAAAGCAAAATGGATGGACGAATAAATGCAAAATGAAAGCGTAAATAACCTCATCGATGAATATAATAGATGGCTGTAAGAGACGAGCAATTGCAAAAAGAACACGCACTAGTTTCTCACCCTCACCGACCCATTTGGATGTTAACGAGGATGCAGCAATATTGAAAAACGTTGCATTACACTGTGCTGCTACACACCTACCTGTAATTCGCTATCATTATACAATTAGAATCGAAAATTATGGACATCACTGAGCTTCTATTCCAGGTTAATGACAAAAGAATGCCAGCAAGCGATTGACTGAGAATTTCTTACATCCACTTCATATATTTTGAATATAACTGGTTCATTAAAAGAGGGGCTAACATAAGACGGCCAAGGACATGATATCGACTACAAAGCCAAGCCTAAATACCAATACCATTACAAATCTAAATCTCATTGCTGACTGAAAACAGTAAAGAAATTCAAGATTATTCCATCATACCGATCATGGTTTTGCCTGTTCCTGGAGGACCGAACAGAAGCACACCTTTTGGTGGCGCACGGATGCCGGTGAATATATCACTGAAATTCACTTAATGGTCATCAGCAATTACTCAACATCAACTTTGACAAAGTTTTATCGATATGAGATGAAACGGAAAACAAATGGTGGAATTTATGCATGCAATAGTAATGAGCCAAGAACGTTTACCATCGGCACATTCCAATGATTTCTACTAAAGGAACAACCCCAAAAACAGAGTTCGACAATGAAACATTTCATTAAGTTAAATTAAAACTAACGGTCTCAGAAAAGGCAAAACAACGATTTCTCTGAGCGCTTTTTTGGCTTTTTCAAGACCAGCAATATCTTGCCATGTGGTTGTACCGCGTTGAGACATGATCTGAAGACATTTCCAGGAATATTTATAAACTGTGGACGTCATAAACGATTGTGCATTTCGAGGGAACAATCTCATTACAGATTTGAAAAAGAATCAACGACAAAGCTTTACACTGAGAAAAATTGCAAATTCTTGCAAAAAAAAGACTTTAATATCAATGATCTGAAGAAAAAACGGAATGTACATACCTCAGATTCAATCAGGTCGATAATGTTCTCATCGAAATGCTTCAAACTTTCATCAGCTTTCCATCCAGTCCTAGTACCTTCAGTATCTTTACCGTGAGACGACGTACTACACTGTATGATATCGTCATCTTTCTGGGTGGATAAAGGTGTGCGAAACGGTGCAGCCATTGTGCCTATTCGTCTGCATCAATTTCATTCACAACACCAATACAATTAATTCAGTACAACCAGGACTTTATTATTAACTACCGTCAGTCACTATAAGCCACCGTTTCTACTCATTCGATCAAATAAAATTACTCTTACAGAGCTACAAACAATTTATAATTACAATACAAAGAGTGGATTCAGAGACATAACTCAGTACACTTCTTATTTATTTTATCAACAAATTGTACTAACAAATCATAACATATGAAACCTGTTCCCAAGATATCGTTGCTCGCGATCACGACCTTTCTGGCTACTCGTATTGACCTTCAAATACTCATATAAACACTGCCAGAAACACTGGAATTTCTTCATTTTCCTTTTTCTGCTAACAATAATAGTAGAACAATATGAATACCTTCTAAATACCCTTTAAATTTTCAAGCCAGACAATTTCAATCAAACAAAGTGAACAAATGAAATTACAAATTTTGAGGCTCTCCGATATCAAATCAAGATATTCCCAAATTATAATACAATACAAAATGAGTAAAAATGGAACCTCAGAACTGGTGACATTTCGAACTTCTTTATCAACTGGACGACCACTCGCGGTCCTTAAAATGGATATCAATGATCACTTTACTTACATATCTTATGAACAAGTGATTAATAAGAGCGAGGGTCAAAGTGAGGGTCGAAACCATCGAGTGGCTGACACACTGACGCACAGAGAATCATGAAAATTTTCAGCGGCAGGACATCTTCGGTCAACTAATAATGGACTCTCAACAAATGCATTACATTCACCTAATTTCACATTCTGTTTCCTCCTTTTTCTGATTACTCCTCTAAATTGCAATAAATTTATCGACGCGAAGCAATATGGATCATGCCTCATCAAAATTCAAAAAACAAAGAGTAAGAGCAATATCTACAACGATATTTGGGTGATTCTTAACATTACTTACTTGAAGTCAGAAAAGGAGGCTGGATGATGCGGTTGATCATGATTATTCAATTTCTTTTTCTTCAAAGAAGTTTTCTGTGAAGGAGAGTTGCTTTGTATACCTTTTTCCCTTTTCCTTCCAACAGAAAAATCTTCCTCAGATTCATCAGATCTCTGAATAAATGAATTCACTGATCAATTCTATAAGGATCTCAAAACATTCGACAAATTGAACTGCTTTTTATATTTCTTGACAAATTCGTCGAACAAATCCACTAAATAAACATAATCATAAATCGTTAATAACACACATTGGATGTTTTTATGTTAAGCAGTTTTAAATAAAGAATAATCTATGCACGAATCAACATTGAACAGAAAATAATCAAACTAAAAATCACCTTCTCATTGTTTGTCACCTTTCGTTGCATTGCTTGCAGCAAGGGATCACTGGTGAAATCAAAATTGAATTTCACTTTTCCGTGTGATTTCGATTGAGTTGAGTGAGAATTGCTTTCAGAAGGAACCATCTGAATGAACAAATCATTCAATTAATAATTTCTTCCCGCACTGATGAAATTAATCTAATTGAAAGCCGAAAATCGTGCAATCATATGCAGTACCTTATAATTAGAAACCTATTGGTAATGCGATCGAAATCCTCAATTCAGGGATGAACTTTGCTTCCAGGTGCACTAATTCTACACTTTCATCGGTGAACATAAAACATCTCCACAAAGACCGACACGTTTAAAATTAAGAACATTTCGAAACGAACTTTGAAAAGATTCAAACCTGGTCAAGTGAAGTAGTTGAGCTACAATTCCCCGACTCTTCAATGACTTCTGATTTACGTTTTGTGAAAGAGTTTAACGTCGTTTGACGTTGCTTAACTGTTCCATGCTTCTTGTTTACATCACTCATCACAACTGAAATATCATCACAATAATTAACTATAAGCAATTCACTGTTGCGATAAGTTGATTTCAATTTACTCGATAATCGGCGAAAAGCTTTCATCGAGGACATGACACTCACACGTTCACTAGTTTACAGACCGAAGGTGGCTTACGAATAACGATGCAAGCATTCGGCTAGTTCAGAATTCTTCACGAAATCTGCAAAAATAAGCAATTTTCCCGGCTCGAAACAATTGCGCCATCATGCTCTAACCAATCGTTTCGGACTGAGCGTTTATGGATAATCCAGTCGTGATGTGCCAACTGGCTTGTTAACATCCGCTCGTAATAAGGGGTTGTTAAATCCATTTAAATTGCACGAACAAGGAATGGAAAGGGGTTGGTAACAGAAGCCAAATTGCACTTTTAAAGCGACGCGGTCAGGTAGAGCACAGAAAAAAAGAGATCCAACAGGGCGAATTAATTCATCGATGAGGCACAGGAATTTGACGTATTTCAAGGCTACACCTGACCTGAATGTGTACATGAGGTGTCATTGGGAAGAGAAATAAATTTTCCACGTTCAGACAAAGACTGGCTACAAGAATTGGCTCATTTCTGGAGCAGTAAAAGTTTAACCAGGGAAGTTTCAATCAAATAAAAGTGATGTGATCAATTGAAGTGGAAAAAGCGTCGGAACAGCGATTTGATCGGTCAATGCCAAGTAGTCCACGTTGTCTTGCACGTAATCTTGCACGTTGACTAACCTAATTGCTAACGTTCACTATAAAGTATTCAATTATGTATGATACTTTCTTCGAACTTTCATTTGAATGAAAATTAAATAAATCAGATTCAGGAATGAATCCGTAGCGATTGTATGAGAAGTAAAATGAGCTTGTTTGGCATTGATCTGTAGCCGTATCAATGCTCTTCTCCTTTACGCGAATAACATTTTGATCAAAACAATACTACGATTATCGAATCATTGACGAGTTTTCTTCACTAATTCTGTGCATCTTCACATTTTTAAACGAGACTATAATGCGCATTCAAAGGGCCAGAATCTACGAATCTTTGAAGAACTCAATGAGCAAACATTCCGTTTCATACATCCGATCAACAATATCAAACGAAAATTTGAGCAATCCGAGAAGATGAGACCAATTTTGAGGTTCAGAGCAATCAATAAAACCAACGAAATCTGAACAAAATCAGTGGATAAACTCAATTATTGTTTTGGACAGAAAAGTAAATAGATCTCGATCATTTGATTAAGTTAAAGGTAATTTCTCTTATAATGCAATTGTAACTTTTTATGGATTATGAAAATTTTCTCACAAATTCTTTAAATGTGATGTTAATCTATTCAATTGCCAAAACACAATCAAAAATGTTTTATTTGTTTTTCTTCAGTTGAAAATAATGCGCATAAATCAAAGCAATAACAACAGAAACTTCAAATATTTAGCGATTCTGTTCTTATGTACAACGGTTCATCGAAACGTTCGAACACATGCTTAATTTAGCTTGTTTGAAGTATATCTTATGCCTACATCATCAGCAGTACCATATTCATAACAAAAATATTTTCGAGATTTCGAGATTCTAAAAGTGATATATCAAGGCATATCGGAATCAATCACTTCAGAAAGTGCATCGTTCAAAGATCGACTGTTAACTTTGACACCGGCATGATATGTTACTCTAAGAATCCTGTGGTACTATCCTTTAAGCAGGTTGCGGAACCAAAATTGAGCAATTCCCTGGCTGACGAGATCCTGCAGCCATAAAAATGCACTGTGACGAACGCTATTCTGAGCTAAATGATCACAGACTAAACCAGTCATATTAAAGGTTACAACCTGAATCACACGATAACCCGGATATTTATGCGAAAAACTTGCTCCTCACCACTTTCTCATTGCATTATCTTGAATAGCGTTCCCCCTTCACCTTACGAAGCATAGAAAACGGAAAAAAATCTTAAAATAAATGAATAAAAAGAACAAACAATGCAAATTTGCCTTTGTGCCAAATGTGGCAACCTATCACTGCCGTATAAATTGGTATGTTTTCAAATGCGGGAATTTTAAAATTTCTAGAAATAACCGTCACAGACAACCCAACCTGACCGTTTCTTGGGGGCTCACTGACCGCTAGACGGGTGCCGAAGTGCCGTTTCGCGGTCAGCGCCCCAGAAAAGAAAAGCCTGACTTCCAGTTCAACGTATCTTCGGGTAGAAAACGCCTTATCGGCCCCGACTAATCCGAGCTGATAAGCAGCCGTTTACTACCCAAAGTACCAGAGCGATGGCTGTGTCATCCGATGAAAATGAACCTATCCAGACCCTTCCAAGTCTCACAAAAACATCGACAGCCTCAATCTCTGGTCTGAACTGGAAATCAGGTGGTACCACCTAGCTAGTGAACACGTCCCCGTTACTGGTGACCCGAATTCCACCACCCAAAAGATAATTTTTGATCCATTCATCCGTAAACAGTGTCTAACCCAAAATACAAAAAGTGAAAATCATTCACTAGCCAGGCAGTACCGATTGAAAGAGCTCTTTGTAACCACACGAAGGTGGCCGGAAGACGAAGTTCCTCAAGAGCTCTTTCAAAAATGAAAAACAACAATAACAATAATCAAACAACAACAACAAAAAGAAACAAACAAACAACAACAACAAAATTAACGAAAAATAACAACACCCCCTCCCCAAAACTTTTAAACTTTTCATATAAATCACATCAAAAATGGAAATTGAAAAATATCACATCATACAACACATAAAGCATTACAACAGATAACATATAACACGTCACAACATACAAAATATATCACATAACAACATATATTACAACACATCATGCAATTCATTACAAATATTTAAGCATCAACAAAAAAGCAGACATCATGACACCAATTCTTCACGACAATTAATTCATCTTGATTGCGGCGAACTGACGAATCCAACACATAAAGTAGAATACTGCTCTGAAGTACTAAATTTGTTATCATCAGATAAAACCATAGAACAATATCTCTAACAATTATGGTATATGATGCATTCGGAATGAATCCAACGGAACATATGCAATTAACCTAAATGACAGAGTTCCAACCTAATCTGTTACTGCGTTCGAAAAAAAACTAATGAAGGATGAACAAAAAATACGGGAAGCACAGATTCATTGCACAGCATGCATTTGGAAGAAAACTTAAGCATGAAAAGATGGATATGATAGCAAAGAAGAAAGCCATGCAGATTTTAATAAAACTCATCGAATTTCCCATGAAATTTAAAGCCGCTGAATATTCTAATTTTATGAAACAGGATATCCTGTGGCTAAGCGTTTATAGAGTCTCTTAAAAGAGATGATATGCTGAAAAAGTAATGAACAAAGTTTGGTTTATTGTCTTGGTGGCCCTAAAGAGGGCCGTTGGGTTTTACTGGGTCGAGACCTAGCCACTGCACAGCCTCAGATCCTAGTGTCTGCAAAAAAGCGTCTCCTAAAAAACATTCCCTGCTCAAAAAACAGCTGTGGCGTAAACGACTGATAAATCAAAGATAAAAAAATTCTGAACTCATTAATACAAAAGGAAATATTTCTCAACTTATTACCTTCCCGTGATGAACCAACTGCAGCGACTGTTGATCGATCGAGTCGAAGCGGCTATTCCGGACCGTCGTTGAACCATCATTCATAGACCCAGTCGAATGCCATCATGTGAATGAAAGTTTTTAATATCAGCAATTAAAATATATTCATACGCTTATAACCAAACATCTCGAATAAAAAGTAGAAAATGTCACAAAATGATTCCTATCCTTTTCAATAGTTGCTTGACTGGTCAAAGACATAGACATCACATTTATCTAGAACCCGAGGTCCCCCGCCGCTGTCCATAAATATATGGTAGTCTGACGGTACGGATGCCGGGTTCACCCGGAACCGGGATAGGATTTCTCCTTGGGTTATCAGCCCATTCTCCCGGACACACTGCATTCGCACACCTACAGGGAGCTAGTAAATGTAGTGTCTATGTCTGCGACACGACTAACAACGGATCAACAAAACTCAGGGATCATTCCGTGAACATTCTCACCTACTTCATGGAACTAATGTCCACGGAAAAAAAGTAAATAAAACATAAGAAAATATTTATCAATTTACCTACCCATGATGAAATTGCAGCGGCTACTGAACGGTTCCATTGCAACGTCCATTCTGCTGTTGATCCATCATTCGAATTCCCAATCGAATGCCATCGAGTCAATGAAAGTTTTAATATTAGCGATTGGAATATATCCATGAGCATATAATGAAACAATAGAAACAAAAAGAAGAAAATGTCACAAAACGATTCCTATCCTTTTGAGTAGTTGCTTGACTAGCCAGAGACATAGACACCACATTTATCTAGTACCCGAGGTCACCCGCCGCTGTCCATGAGAACATGGAAGTTTGACGGTACGGATGCCGGGTTCACCCGGAACCGGGATAGGATTTCTCCTTGGGTTATCAGCCCATTCTCCCGGACACACTGCATTCGCACACCTACAGGGCGCTAGAAAATGCAGTGTACATGTCCCCGACCCGTCTAACAACGAAACAACAACACCTAGGAATCATTCCGTGGACTAAGGTTAAAAAAATAAATAATGCACAAGGAAATATTTATCAAATTATTACCTCTCCTCGATGAACCAATCGCTTCGTTGATTCTAATCGCGTTACGTTGTTGATCCATCATCCATCTTCCCAATCGAATGCCATCGAGTGCATGAAAGTTGTTAACATTAGCAATTGGAATATATCTATACGAATATATTTATATCTCCCTTTCGGATGGATTTCTTAAAGTCATCAACTAACTTAGTAGCATTTATGACAGACAATAACTGCACTGGCAAGGGAAATAAGGGTTGTATCATAGAATTGTATGAATGCCATCATGACACTAGCTAATAGATAAGCTTCGGCGAGTAACCACAAACACCTGAGAGATTTCTTCTTATAATGCATTTAACAACATTGAACTGAGTGAAGCAATTTCATATGCGCAAGCCAATGGTCAACCTGATTATAATTCCCCCCTGTTAAGAGAAAGTGCGCACAGTGAGTCCGGGAACCCTCGTTACCTGAGCAAATGCACGAACACACTACTCAGGCCAACTTACGCGCATTCCCTATCCCCGGTCAAATCGGCGCCTTTCCCGGGCCGGGAACGCCCGTAATATGTTCCGAAGAATAAATGCTTGCGATACTCGGGTAAATATCGCTAGCATATTTTTAGTTGTTTCTCCCCGATTCGCCGAGACTGCCGGTAGGCGGGGAACGCCTGTCGCATTTACCTAAACCTAGCCCCTCTTGTTGGCAACTCGACGGGTTGGGATCACCCACGCAATCAAAATATGCTTTTTAAAGATGACCATTAACAGCACACATGATATCGTATTCAAGCCAGTTCAGCTGTCACTAAACAGCACTACAAGGAACACGTTCTTCGAGTCAACACCTAGCGACTCGACTCTTCGGGTGAGTGGTCCAGGCGAACTTTCCAGACCTACCGCTAATTTCATAAGGCGATCCATACCCTACGTTCGTGAAACTCAGTTTTGTAGGGATGGTTCTTTTTTTTAAATGCCAGGGCAGCCATTCAAAACAAAATTAAAGAACTCAGAATGCTTCTCCTCCCATTCACCTATCTAATGGACCTAAGGTCTATGCAAAAGGAATATAATAAAAAAACAAAAAATTAACTGGCCTGTATTGTCGAAGATTTGTCGCCGATATAAGTCGTCCACCAAAGTTCAAGGTCCACTGAGGTACTGAAACATAAGTGATAGTTGGAAATAAAGATCTATCAGAGCACATTACAAAAAATGCATTGGGCAAACGAAAACATTTCAATCACCTCTTGCGAAACTCAACATTCTTAGGATACTTCATCAAAAACCTGAAGAACCTAACTTATTGTCAGCATCATTATCGTTCCATCGAATGAGGAACGTTACTGAAAAGCAAAACTGATGAATGCCAAATCTGCGATACTTACATTTAATCTAATAACTTATGTCCTAGTTAAAAAGAACAAGAAAATGATGGTAAAACGCAAATTTATCGCTGATAAAGTAACTCTTCATGAGAGAGCTCAATTATACCTCATGAAGATGCTGAATTCGTTAATTTCACGCAAACTAATTGTCATTTGCACAATTAATGTTGGTAATTAATCACATAATTAGAAATAATTAGTCTGTATAGCTAAAAAAAGTTGAGTATGTGAACGTGAACTGAACGAACCAATAGTTCGCAGTGGAAAGAATCACTTCGGAATCGCTGTGTTTAGTTTGTAACGGTACACTGTAGTGGAAAACTGAGGGCGAACATGGCTAATACCATAGCCGTTACAGCAATGCTATCAAAAACATTTTGCCCTCTTGTAACTATCCTCAAATAGCGTTGTGCAATAATCCTAATGACTGATTTTGAGTGGAATCAATTGCTGTTTTGATGAATCAGCAGTTGAAAAACTAAACAAATTTTCGTATTCTAACGATATATCACGCAGTAAAAAAAATTGCGAAATTGAGGACGTGTTCTTTTGTGGGCACACTGTTTCAAAGAATCACAATATTCACGTTTTAATGCTACAAGTAATAAAATTGAGGAGCAACTCAAATTGGAAATGCGAATTTCAGTGATTTTGCAATTGAAACCTCAAGTGGCACAATTCAAGCAGTTCTTCTACTATTAATTCTATCAATGAAATATTTTCATGACTTTACCATAGCCGTTAACCCTATGATTATGCTACCTATCGGCGTCCTTATCGATGAAACAGCAAAATGGTACCTGTTACAGGGTACACACATAGCCATCAGTCATAGGATTCCGATTAGTGTAAGGTTCGATGAAATACCTATTGAAATAGTGTTTGGGAGAGTGAGGTTATTTTCTAGGCAGGCGATGGGAACTCATGATAATATCGATAGATTTGTCCAACATTAGAAAGTGACAGTCAAGAACAGATAATCAGATGCAAGCCCAATTATAGCCAGATCAAGCTCGATAGCATCAATCATATGATTTCCAGAAAACCTCCCCCAATCCCCTCTTGCTTGTTAAACGGGACTGAAAGCACTGAAATCATTGAATGGGAACATCAACACGTTGACTCATTTACTTCTAAACAGAATGATTTCAATAGATCAACTTACTTATAAGACAAGAAATACATGGCCACGTGGTTCTCTTCGGTTTCGCTAATACAGAGATTCAGCACTAGGGTTTGCAAAACCCGACCATTTTTTAATCCCGGGATCGATTTTTGATCTCGGGATAATCCCGGGATCGAACAATTATTGGAATATCGATGCGGGGCATGTTTAAACACATTTTTTTGAACCAACATGTTCATTATTAATCAGAAAGGAGCTAGTTCAACAAATTATTGAACAAATCCAAGGAACTAAGTATTCAAATTCAAATTAATATTTCATATAATGATGCCAATGATCATGCCGCAAGGGTATACTGTATATTCTATGCTAAGGCATCTTGTCATCTCAGGTCTAAGCTAATAACAATACACTTGCATGTGAAGACGAAATTCTTGATTCTCAAACACTTATTTGCAATGCTTCAAGCCCATTTTCTCTCAGTATTAACGTCAGCTGAATTCTGCCGTTTCGGAAATTTCGATTTTTTACGGAAGAAATGCACCGCATGAATTATTTAATTTGAATTTCGAAATAATTAAAAGTTCGAACTTTATCTAAAAAGGTAAAAAAATATCCGCAATGGATTTTCATCGAACCATCGAGCACTTACATATTTGATAATTTCGATCAAAAATCATTCAAATGTACTTGATATTCACTTTGCTCACTTCGGCAATGAACTCTCACTATGAGTGAACTCAGTGAGAATTTATGTACATTTCGATCGGATGAAAACATTTCCAAATAGCGAAGTAAAAAGACTTGCAGTCTTTGGAACATGCAGTTGAATTAACAGATGGAATATTGAAGCCGAACAATTCTTGTGGGAGGAAACGACTCAAAACTTCATTGAACTTTGTTGCTCTTGGTTTTTATTAGAAAATTTGCTTATCTCTGTTAGTCTATTACATAGAAATGCATCCAGATGAGGGTGATATAAACCAATGAAGAGCAGAATAATCAGTTGAATATTCAATGAAATGTTTTGCAAAAGTTCATCGAGCTGTCGCTGATCATGTCATTCGTCCGAATTGCGTCTATTTTCTTAGCTGAACATCAATGATAGGGGGCAAACAGCAAAGATAAGTGCATATAAATTAGATGGGAATGATTAAGGCTTGCTTCAAGATGGGCATACTATCAAAATTCACACAAATTGACCTGTTTTATCAAATCCCGAAATCCCGGAATTTTTCAAAACTTAAATCCCGGAATCGGGATCAGAATTGTAATCCCGGGATCCCGTGCAAACCCTAGTCCAAACTCTATTGACTACTGCAAGTGTTCTTCAACTTTTACGCCTGATATCCATGTATCTGATCACTCTCAACCCTCATTTTGCTTATTGCACAGTAATTCCATTATATCGTGATACTTTTCCTATTCACTCCACCCACATCACTCATTCCCTCTCATTTATCTTTCTCCGAAAAATCTGAAATTTCTCCATTTCCTTACATCGCGATTCCAATGCTGTTCGATTTCCAATGGAAATGATGCTTATAAAGTGATTCGCACTTGTGACGGCATCCGAACGAAATTTCGATTCAGTTGCAACCCGACTGAATCGACCTCTCAACATTCCGACATTCGGAATTCCAACCGAACATCAAAACTGTTCATTCCTTCGGAATCTGAATATCGGATTTCCGACCGAACGTCGGTTGAATGCCATCACTAATTCACACCTCCAAAAGACTCTGACATTTTATTCAGTGTTGAAGTCTTCCAGAAGGAGAACTCCTCAAGAGATATTCAATGATACAACTCAGTTTTCTATCCCTTCTAATTGCAGTGAGCAAAAATCTTCCAGAAAACATTGACAAACTGGACGGGATTCCCATAACGATCGTAAATGGGAATGCACCAATGCCAATAGAGCTCACATAACAGGTAGGTAAAATGGCTTCGCGTCTTGCGTAACAAAAAAGTGTTCATCCTATGCCATATGGGCGATTTGCTCATTCACCATTCAGATTTAAGCTGGGATATTGTGGTGTTTATTGAGTATTCAGCAGAGAGTTAGTACAGGTATGTTTTGCATAATTAAATATATCCCACGATAGAGCGTGTGAACGATTTATCACATTTTAAATCCGAACACTTATATTCTACTTGTAACTTATCTTTGTTGGAATTCTGAGAATTATTTTGTCAGTAGTCTTATTTTGGAATACTTCTGTAATTCACTCATGTCATCAATCCAAAATTTCCCCGTTATTATTGTCACGTTCTTCATTTGTACTTACCAACGTTCCTTGTACATTCCTCCATTCTTGTATTACGTATAAACCCAGCAGAGATGTTCACTTGTTGCAATACGAGGTTACAGGCAATCGTCTTGCACTATTTATCCACACACTCATCCTACCTCGTTATCATAAATCAATTTCATATAAGAATCACAATTCAGTACATTTATTGCACATTTCGTAGCGACATATTCACATGCTTATGAATGAAATAAATAAATTTCGATATAATACCTTAAATTAGTGCTAAAACATAGTTATACTTATCATTGCTAACAAGTGCAATTGTAAGTTCACATTCGAAGACAGAAGCGTTCACATTCATCATAATCGAGCGAGTTGTTCGAACTCAATAAAATTCCGTTACATATATTGACGAACATTTCTCAATTGTACATTTGGTAGCAGTGAAATGGTTGCATTGAACATTGATGCATTCTTTGATGTGCATACCGATCTATTTATTCAGTTCTCATTAACATTCATTAACGTGTTTGTCAAATGCAGTTCGTACACCTGAAATAACATTTCGTTTATGTGATGAAGAAACTTTTTTTTAATGATTCTAGTTACCCTTAATTGGAAATTATCATTTTAATGTTGAAATCACCCGAATACTGCGATATCCCATCTCCATCTCATTGTCAGTGAGATTTTTCAAACAAATTCGCCATTTTTGCGCCCTTCCAATAGCGATAGATAACATTTTTGAATGTGTACAACGTTGCCATTCCAACACGTTTAAAACGCAACACGTAGTTCTCTCTGCCCCTGTCTCTCCTTACCACTGTTGCATCCGTATATGTAATCGTTACAGTAGTTCGCGTACGTTCTACTAACCAACAAGAGTATCTATCCTACATCCAACACCGATGTGTCTTTAAATTTCTCTTAACCAGAGCTGCATTCCATGTGTACCATGCTGTACAATGTGTTTCGGTACCATGCTGCGCAAGTGAACGTTTTATCGTGGTCTTGAGCAGTTAGACAGACTCTTATAATTATTTTCACACCATCCAGCATTGTTCATTCGAAGCGATCATTTTCCGAATTTTGTTTTCCAAAATGGTTTGAGATTCTCCTTGGTAATAAAGTGATGTTATCGTTGTGATCAAGGTTTCCTAGTCCTCTTGTTATTAATTCACGACGCCGTCCAGCTTTGTTGCCGTATATCAATTTGGATATAATTCGGTGAAAGAGTTACATGCTTAACGCGTTTATTCATTTACTTTTTCTAATGCATTTCGACTGGCTGTGCAGTTAGCGTTAATTTTCAAACAATCTATACAACATGTTATACAGTTTTGACGACTTTGTTGAACGTTTTCTTTCGTCTAGCCATTCGATCTGTGGCATACGAATAATTTTGAATCTGAGGTGATCGCCGAAAACACCAAGTTTGTAGTTAATATGGTAACGATTACACCAAAGTTTTGCAGTGCCGGAGATGGATCGATTGTGTGTGCTCATTGTAACACTGTTGGCGTCATTGGCAGCATTTTCATGCTTCGACACTTTCAAAGTTGAGGCCCACAGCCATGCTGATCATAATGTAGAACCAGCTGCTTACAAGTACAGTCGAGAAGCTAATGAAGCAGTCAGTTCATCTTTGTTAATTCGATTCGCCACTTTAAAGGGTTCCGATCGATCTTCGTATCATTCACTACCATGAGATCGTGAATTTGACCATTTCCAGTCGTAGCTGACCATGAAGGGGAATGTGTAATGATTGTTTTGCTGCCAATATCTCGAGTTCGGGTCTCACGATAAGATTATGCGCCTTAATGTGAGCCGAACTAAAGACCTAGCATTGAGTCCGTTAATAATTTAGCTGTGGTATCAACGAGGAGGATGTGCATGATTTCAATTTAGTTCTTTTTAAGTGATGAGCAGTAATCTGTAATCTTATAATGCCCGACAAGTATTGTATAAATATTAGTGGGAAATGTTTATTCATGTTACAGGCCGCATGGAATAAAGACAACGATCACCATCATACGCACTCACACGGGGAGCAACAGAAGCATACACATGGAGTAGTTAGTATTCGTTGAAATCATCTCTTTTTTTTGTTGTTTGAAATCCTTTTCAGATTATTTGCGATCAGTTTGCGAGCGAAAAGTGTTTGATTATGGAATGGAAAGATGTGGCGTGAAGGATAGATCTGTTAGAGTGTTTGTGCCCGAAGAATATCAACCCTAACATCCTAAATTTTTGCTGAATATCTTTGCAGGATCACGATCATGGACATTCGCATGAAGAGTCGGATTTTACACACGAAGGATCCACCGACAGTCATCACCAACATGTAGGATAGTCTTTAATACGTCTGAATGAATTATAATTCTCTGTCTAATCACATTCTATTGCTGAATCGGAAATCGAATTGATCAGAATAATCCGAATCGAATCTGAGGTTCCTCCTGAGCGGTATTGCCGATTCCATATTTTAATGGACTCCTCGGCTCATTTTGTGTATTCACGTGTACCATCCGAATGCATCCGTTCTTAGAGTGAGGTTTCACTTCACGTGAAAACCGAATGAAAGAGTCGTATCATCATCCAGACGTTAACTCACATCTTCAATCCAATCGTACCCATCTTTGCCACGATAATCTTGCATCGCTAAACAAATCCCACTGCACTTTGTTATTGGTTGTGTGTTATTGTTTCGTTCTGTAGATAATTTATGGTTACAACTAACAAAAGTTGGTTCTACTTGAACGAGTGGAGGTTGTATTCGGTTGATCGTGATGAAACGAACGAATAATGCCATGAAAATATTTAAATAAAATGAATTAAGTGTAAACATGAATGTTTTCAGATCAATGTTGATTTGGATCCGTTGCATGATTTGCATGATGAGCACGCACATAGTCATGGCGGTAAATATGCGCCTCGTGTTAGTAGGATATTATTTTTTAATTACTGAACACTCGTTTATATTCAGTTACAGCCTTCGTTCAGTTGTTTCGTTAGTTTTCTCATTCAGTGGTTTGCATGCCATTTTATTTGGATTATTTTGTTTGGATGCATCTCATAATTTTACTTAAATGCACAAATATAGTGACTTGCAACACTGTTGAATGTGATTTAGTTGCTGTGATGGAATGGAAATGAGTCAGAAGAGCAAGGTGTATCAGCTGTACAAGTTGTCTTTTCGGTGCATCATGAGCAAAATTTATTAACACAGCAATTTTTCAGTGGAATTATTGCTTCACGAACACACCAGAAATATTGTTCAAAGATTTTTTTGTGGCATTAATGAGTTTTCTAATCGTTCAGTTGCTGGAATGCAATTTTTAAAAAGTAAATTTAAGTGCATGTCAGTTTGACGCCGTCGTTGTTTTAGTGTTATTTTTATTAACAGGAATGATACTGATATAAATAATGTGGATTCATCACTTCAAAGTTCAATTAGTTTCAAACTGACAATGCTTTCGTTTCCATTTTAGTCTCATGATGAAGGACACATACATAGTCACAGCACTTCCGACTCAGGTGAACACCTCCACGACCACTCTCATGATTCACACGCACATCCTAACCATGTAAATTTTCATTTTTAATAATATCATTTGAAGTGGAACATCGACGGTTTTTTTGAGTTACAGTAGTTTTCGTTAAAAAATCGAAATGTTGCCATTCATTTTCAGTGATTAGAATGAGTTCATTCATTTTCATCGAAGCAGTGAGAGTATTTTTCTTGTTTCCGATTAAGATGTGAACTGAGCGGTTGAACCAATTTTAGATGTTCGTTTCATACGTTTGATTTCGCGTTCAGTTACGTCATGTAATCAAAACTGCAGTGTGCTTCACCAATGAGTTTGGTTAATGTTCCTTCATGCAGTTATTCTATTCAGATTCATGATCATTCGCATGGCGATGCAAAGAAACCGGGTGTGTCTGGAGGTCAATTGAAAAATGAATATACTTACGATCCGAAAGGGTTTGTTGTTTAATTCACTGGATATATTGCTTTTTTTGAAGCCGATTGTTGAGTGATGGTATTCAGTAGTGTATTCATGATACAGCCTTTTGCTGGTTCAGTTGTTATCGATATCAAAAGGAAATATATCAAATTGTTTTGTGTCATTCGTTTGAGCAATGTAATTTCATACTGAATTTCGATTGACATGCTGTGTGGCTAAGGTTAATTATTGCATTAAATTTCTCGCTGTTCAAAGTGCATCACTTAAATCATGCGCTTTTTTATTAATCCAAGCATTGCTTGCATTTTACAGTTATTTACGATTTATGAATGATCCTTACACGAGACTTTGGGTGCACAGTATCGGCTCTACGATTATCATCAGTATCGCACCATTCGTTTTGCTGTCTGTGATTCCTATTCAGGTTTGTTGTTTTTTGGAAATTTCTTTATTATTTTTAATGGTGATTTATCAATTGCAGTTATTTCATTTATGATATTCGGAGGGAACTGTTCATTGTTGATGTGTTGAAGTGGTGTATCATGAACAGTATGAGAATTTCCAGGCGAATACAGCCGAAAATGAGCCATTATTGAAAGTTTTGCTAAGTTTCGGTTCGGGTGGTCTACTAGGTGATGCGTTTCTGCATTTGATACCTCATGCTCAACCAGCAAGCAGCGATACACATCACTCACACTCGCATTCTCATTCTCATGGTCATGAAGGTCATTCGCATGGACCACACGATATGAGTGTTGGTGCATACGTTCTGGCTGGTAAGCGCTATAAGTAATTATCTTTATGCGTATACATCTTTCATAGTTTCGTTACTTCCGGTTGTTTCGATATCTTATTATCCATAGCTCATTTGTTTGCTTATTTTCTTTTGATAGTAGACACTCATTGTTAGTGCTCTCAAAGAATAAACTGAAGGTTGTTCTCTTTTTCGCTGAAGCAGAAATAAAACGAATTGCATTGATCATGGAAGGGAGAGTAATACCATCATTTTGAGGTATAATCGTATTCCTGACAGTCGAAAAATTGGTTCGAATTTTCCGGGGTGCGGGCGGTGCCCATGGACATTCACATTCGCAGGCGCATTCTCAAAAAGGACATTCTCGTTCAAGGAAGGGCAGTAAAACAATTCGCAAGACTGACAAAGCTAAAAAATCAGATGCGTCTTCTGCTGAAGAAGTAAGTTCAGTGAGTATCGTCACATTTGGTAATTAATATCATCATGCATTGTGTGCTTATTCAGGCGACAATACAGGCAAATAATGAGACTTTCCAAAATCATTTTGCGAAAATTGATATAGATCTTATTTTTCAATGCATGTTTTTTTTTCTACTTATTTCGTGATGGCGATGTTTCTAAGGACTTAGTTTGCAGAGCAGCTGTGATGAAAGTGAGCGAAAGGAATTGATCAAGCACCAGTCTCAAACAGGATTCAAGGTGGCCGCATACTTAAATATGGCCGCTGATTTCACACACAACTTCACAGATGGTCTTGCAATAGGAGCATCGTATTTGGCTGGAACCACTGTTGGATTAGTGACAATGATTACAGTTTTGGTGCACGAGGTACCACATGAAATTGGTGATTTCGCTATACTCGTTCAATCAGGTTTCTCAAAACGAAGAGTACGTTTTTCGCTCTTCCATAAGTTTTCTTTTTCCAAGAAGCTTTATCTTTGAGAATAAAGTTGTTGGAAATCGAAAGCAGATTTATTTGATAACTTGTATTCAACTAGGAAAATATCGAAAGAAATCAAAATATGAATAATTTGTAATATGAAGAAATGTTTCTTTATATTCTGTGAATGGTCGTTCAGTTCGATCAACAGTTTTTAATGCCTGCAATACTCTGTGCGGAAAAAAAGTAAACTCTTTGTTCTTTTCAGTGCTGTAAATATTTTGTGTTTCATATATCTCGTCTTTACGGGTGGATTGTTTTGATATCAGATTCGTTGACCGTTCATCACTTAATTCGCCAGTTTGCAGGCAATGTGTGTACAACTTCTGACTGCAGTCGGTGCCATTTCCGGATGTGTTCTCTCACTTCTGACGGCTGATGCACAAAACATCACAGAAGCGGCTGCAGCCAGTTGGGTATGTTCTTAATGTTTACTCATTTATTCTTGCTGATCCTTTACATTAAGTAAAGTGCAGCTCAAATTATGCACATCTGCTTCCGAATATGAACGTTTACGAACTTAGTACATTCACCTTCACCATCTCTCGTCCTCTGCTTACACATACAACGGAGATGTTCCCAAGCGATGCAAATAATCGATAGCTGTAGTTTATGTATTCGTTATCAATTTTCCAGATAATCCATCTCTTTCCTGGACTTTACAATTTTGTGATTCGATTCTTTTTCAATTTTGTTACCTTTTTTCCATATACCTTTCGGTTCTTCATTATTTGTCGCCTGTTTTTGGTTCTTTTTTCGTTGATCTTATTCATTTTCCAGGTTTTACCTTTCACCGCGGGTGGTTTCATCTACATAGCAACTGTGTCCGTGATACCGGAATTATTGGAGAATTCATCGCCTTGGCAAAGTGTAAAAGAAATTACTGCCCTTCTAACGGGTATCGCACTCATGTATATGATCGCAATCTTCGAGTGATGTGTTTCGAGAACTTTTATTCGATTTTAATGAGCATTACTGATTATCCTTTCAAATTTATTTACGACTCATTTAGTCGTTCATGTCGCTGACATTGTGCTGTTTCACTGCTGATAACATTAAAAACTACAGCAAGTCATTATTTATGTTGATACAGTGATTCAATTCAGTAACGTTGAATTAAAAGAAACTTCATTTGTACGTCTTCAACGTAATGCACTTCACACTTACTTGATGTACGGCAGCTCTTAACGATCATATTCTACGGTTATCGTCCTGAGTATAATTCGTTATAATCGCTCGATAAGTCTGTCATTGTTTCTCAAAGCATTAGCTTATTTATTAAATGATTTTGCATGTTTACATTCATAAACATTGATCAACTTAATTTATATTTATTTTATTTAGAGATTTGAGTTTGAATCTCAATTTTCACATGTGAGTAAACTTATTGTGATATGATTTCAGTACTTATTTTCAATTGTTCATTTTGAATATTTGTATGGTTAGGTCATTTGCTATCTTCTGAAGTTGTTATTTGTAACAAATATTGTTTTTTCGCATATGTTTTTATTGTCTTTTTTGGCCGTAGGCAAATCATTTCTTTTCACTTTTCAAGAATGATGATTCATCAGTTTCATATGTTTCGTTTTTCTACTTAACACTTTCTTGTCACTGTAAATTTGTGTTTCAATCGGCAAAAACGTTTATTCGCATCTGCACATTGCTACAACTCAAAAAAGAAGAGATTTAATTGTACTATTTCTCCGCGCGAATGCGTTTCTCTGTTGAAGCACATCTGTCGCCTTCAGTGCTGTTGTCCATTTTTATGTATTGACGATAATTTAAATTCATAGAAGCAAAATCTCTAAGATCGTTGGTGACTGTGACGAATAGTGTCGTTGCAATGCTGTGCATGATTCACATTTTGTAACGCTGAATAAATATGTTGATCGGGATACATTTCTTTGCTCGATTCAGTTGTTTAACTTCATTCGCAGTGCGATTATCCGAATCAATCGCAAGTTAATCTCAGAGTCACTGTTTGCGAGATCATAGTTCATAATCAGTTTCTATCATCTTTGAATGCTGATATATTAGGTGACTGAAGGAAATTTGTTTCATCATGTTGACCATCGCGATTCGTATTTATGACAATGTTCTGTAGTTATTGCGCGCTTCAGTGGCAAATCGGATTCGCTGTATAGAACGGTGTTTGTTGATTGTGTATCTGCATGATAAGTGATGAAGTAAAATAAATGGTTGATGGTAGTAGTGTAAGAAGGGAAAGCGATTAATGCACCAGCATTCAGCTCTGTGACACAATGCAAGCGTTCCTGACCTCTAACTCTTCGTTGGGCACGAAGCAGTCATCAGTCGTATCTACGAAAAAGAAACATCAAGTGGCCAACGCAATAGTTCCTTGGGTTGAAAAATAGTAATTTTTTTACTCTAATCAATCAGTCGAATTAGTGGTTTTTTTCTGAGCTTGAATTATAAATGATTCATTTAAACGGTGGAATTGATAATGCGATCTAACCTCAAATTTGATGATTATGAATGCATTCCCTATATCGTGAATACCTGTAACGAATGAATGTTATCGTTTAGTCGCCCAAGGAAAGTTGACGATATCGTTTTCCAAGATGAAGTCGTTTCCGTTCTCAAAAAGGTTCTCAGTGGAGCGGATGTAAGTCTATTTTTGTATTCCTCTGAAATAAGCAAATGTTTTTTTGTTGATTTGCAACTCTGAGTTTAGCTTGTAAATTACTGAAAAAAATAACGACAACAGAAGTGATGAAAGCGGAGAGCTGATGATTTGTTGATTTATTGAAAGGTGAGAGCAAGTGTGAGCTTCTGTTCAGTCAGTGCATTTACAAGAGGAGAATTTCGGCAGCTTAGGGAAACTTGCACGAGATATTTTATGTTACGGATGAATGCTTTTAAAATCGTCAACATGGATCTTTCGTGCAGTTAATATTTCCCCTGTCGTGACATGTGCAAATGCAGCAGTTTTAGCATAACACAAGAATCGTCAAAACTGAAGTTTTATCGTAAGTTAGCCTTAGCTTAAGATTAGGTTTATGTTGATGCTCCGTTGCTTTGCCTAATGCCCCCAACCGCATTTTCAACGACAACAAACTTTAAAGGAGCTTTATTTATTGATGCAGCTAGATGTTCGCTCACATCTATAACTGTTTTGAAACGATAGATTCATGAGGGATTCGTCAATATGAGATCTGCATTCTGAGATTAGGTTTTAGCTGAAAGCATATCATCTACACGCTCACATAGTGTTTTGATAGGTTGTTTGATAGGAGCGTGTAATTGAGTATTTTGTAGTTACCGAACTTGCTCTTCTATGGACCACCGGGCACTGGCAAAACATCAGCAGCAGTTGCGCTATGTCGGGAATTGTTCAAGTCACACGACGTTTACTGCGATCGGGTGCTTGAAATGAATGCCTCTGATGAAAGAGGTATCAACGTCGTACGAACTAGGGTAAGTCTTTTTGCATCTTTTCCTTGTCTACCGCTTAAAAACATTCACATTCATTATTTATGACATCTTTGGGCTGTCTTTCACAAAGAATATCAATTTGTCGATTGCTCACGAAGTAATTAATGCTCGTTATGTCCATCTCCTCTCACTTCCCCCACTCAAATCTAATCGTTCCTAAATAATCGTTTACAGATCAAAGAATTCGCAAGACGCGCTGTTTCTTCACATACACCTGATGGAAGTGCAGTCGTTGGGTTGAAGGTGAAATCTTATGTTCCTTTAAAAGATAGCTTTATGAAGGATTCGTCAATATGAGATCTGCATTCTGAGATTAGATTTGAGCTGAAAGCATATCATCTAAAGCGTCTTGAAAGTGATTGAAGGTGATAATATTGGATGAAGCGGATGCTATGACAAACGCAGCGCAAGCAGCATTAAGAAGGACGATGGAGAAGGAATCGCGTACGACACGATTCTTTCTGATTTGTAATTATATGTCAAGAATTATTCCACCACTCACATCGAGATGTGCAAAATTTCGCTTCAAACCACTTTCTGCTGATAGTCAAACCGAGAGGTGAAGTAGTAGTCCACATCTCATTTTATCTTATATTCTTGAAGCGTAATGTAATATGAAGCACTGGGAACTTTTGCTGAACCAAGTGATTTGTCATTATTCCTACAAAATAGTCTCGAATTATTCTTTTAATGAATCCCTCCCGTCGGGCCCCACTGCCTTCCAAGGTCGCATCTTTCTCACCGCTTCAGAAAAGGCTTCTTCTAGCTCTGGACTACCCACTCGCTCTCTTTCCTGGTAGTTTCTCCTCTGCTCATCCTTCCAACGTCGTCCCAACTGTATATTAACTGCAAAACTCATTAATAAATGTAACATTTCTTAAATATTTTAGACTGGAATATATTTGTGGCAAGGAGAATGTCGATTATGAGCCAGCCGCGTTGACTGAATTAATCGACATATGTGGTGGTGATTTACGTAGAAGTATCACTTATCTACAGGTGTTGCAGAACATTTCAGTTTTGGAATATTCGATTCATTTGATATTGTTAATTTTCTTTGGCAAATCATTTCGTTTTCACTCGCGAATTTCAGACAATTTCATCATGTCATAGTAAGCTGACGCCATCGGATGTACGCGAACTATCTGGTGCCGTGCCTGATGAGATTGTGAATGGGTTAATTGATGTATGTGAACGAGTGAATTTCGACGAAATGCTCGTTTATGTTGATCGTTTAAGACGAAACGGATATGGGATCTATCAGTTGATCACCCAGCTGTTCTCACTGATCCTTGTCAATCCGCGATTACTCGACACACAAAAAGCAATCATTTTCGAGAAAATCGCCGTAAGTCATCTTCATCGTACGTTCAGTCCGTTTCCGGAGTTGATTCGTTGGTTTATTTTTCTAATCGAATACGTTTTCAGGAATGCGAACTGCGTCTTTTGGAAGGCTCTAATGAATTTCTTCAACTTCTTGATCTCTGCACTGTAATTATGGAACAATATAAAACAGTCCTTTGATTGATGGATTGATTGATTGATATTATCGAACAGTTTTGGTCTCTTCGGTAATGAATCGTTTTGATGATATCGTTTTTTTATTACCAAAATTTAGCTCGTGTTATCCATGGAAATAGTTTCTTTTCATTTTGAGCGTAAAATTATTTAATCGTCTATTTCATCTCTCCTGAACACATCGAACTTTAATCTTTCTTGCAACTTTGATTACATCGCTAAAATTTTCCAATGTGGATCGAGTAATTTTTTCTGGGAACTTTGTTGATGTGTGCTCAATAAATATGTGTGTATTCTTTCGTCATTTCTGTCTTTGTTCGTATGAAAAAAGTGGAAAATGGATGTCATAATTGTGCAAGAGTAAAAGGCTATTTGAAAGGAATGCATGCAGACAACGATAACGGAAATGTTCATATTTAATTTGTTTTTGCTCTTTCGAATGCATTCGTTCGTAAATCACTTTATCAACCATCATTCCGAACCAACCGATCGCGTAAACTGTTCAAGCGACCCTTTTTAAGCAAGGTTCTTTCGAATTGTTTTCCAAATGCACTTCTTCATTTGTGAAATTATTGAATATTTTGTAGGGCTGACACCCAGTTTCAATTCAACTTGTTTTGATGTGATGCGATATTTTTTCAAGATGGATATTTTGATACCGTTCACTGGAGTGATGAACGAGCGTAAAACTTTGAAGAATTTTCTGCGTAGTTTTCTGTGAATTTGTTTGCGAATTCCATTCTTCCATATGCAGCCATCAGACATTCATTGTAAGAGCTTTTGTTTGATTTGATTTTCTCGTAACGTTAATTGCTCATGAAATTTCCACCTTTCATTGTATTTTGCAAGTGCAGTTTCACGTGTGTACGTCGACGCATCTCACTTAAGGGATTCTCATTGCCCATTTCACTGATTTTCGTTTTTGTACGCTCATTCGTTGTTGAATCTTTCATCCGATTATTTGTGGTTCAACATTAGTTTTTAATGATGTATTCGTCACTGTATATTCAATAAAAGCATTACGCTTTCGAGTATTTCTCTTGTTTGACCGTGATCATTATTAATTTTCATTCAGTGTTTTTTCATTTGTTCCGATAATTTCCTCAAGTGTCCCCATTTTGGTCAGAGAGTTCAAAGCATTAACTGAAACAATAACCTGGATTACCTCGACCCAGTAACTAACAAACTAATTTGTGCTTTCGCTTAACAAATGCGTAAGGGGATAACTAACCTTCCCCTCTGCTCCTTTCTATTCTCTTGCCAAAAAATCGCTCGGTTACATTCAGTCTAGCGTTGGGAACCGAAAGATTTTTCTCGGTAATCCCCGACCGAGAGCACTGTCGGTAATCCCCGCAACTCGGTATTCCCCGACCGCATAATTTTGAGCGTCGGTCGATTACGATTCGGTTCTAACTGCGGGACGACTTGCCACGGTCACCGACCGAGCGAGCCTTGTCGGCTGCGGTCGGTAATCTCCGCAACTCGGTATTCACCGACGGTCGGGGAATACCGCAAAACCGTCGATGATTACCGACCGATTTTCGGTATTCCCCGACCGTCGGTGAATACTGACCCAACACTGATACAGTCTACGTACATTTGCTGCTATTTGGATGAACCATCGCTCACCCTTTACCAATGGTTCTCAATCTTTTTTCCCATGCACTCCCCAAAAAATTTCGGATGTACTGGCACCCCTCACAACGTCCATTTTCTATCTCTCATTCACTACAGTGAGTGTCTGTATTATGAATAAGTGCAAGCCATTAGAGTACGTTCTAGCTCTTTCAAAAATATATAAGTTAAAATCCATTCTCGCTTACCTCACACACATGTATGCGTTGAACTCTGACCTTGCCTATTTTAATGCACAAGAAATTAAACCTTGTCTTGTAGTCCCCTAGAGCCGTTTGGTGGTGCGAACACCCTTTCTTGAGAAATCATGCTTTATACGAAAATATTATTTGCAACTGAAACGTCCTCTCAACGTTTGACCAAAACATATTCCCAACATCACGAAAGATCTCACTCATTACTCGTAGAGCATCAGTCTCGTGAAACGACTCTACAGCCATAAATAAATTCTTCACAATCGAACGAAAAATTGAGAAGCCGAAAGTCAGAAACTGAGAAAAAAATATTGGTTTTAGTACGTTATCCATGAATTTCAGCTAGCAGGATAATATGTGGTTTTTGATTTGTTCACTTCACAAATAAAACGTTAAAATTTACTTTCAGGGATTCAGTTCACGATGGTACAATCTTCACTCTGATTTCATAATCAGTTAATCCGTACAAAACAATAGTTGAATGGTTGCAGTCATGAAAGCACAACGACACATTGATTCACATCCATTGCAATTACTGCGATCGCATTTGTCTTTGCGTCAGTCCAGAGGGAATATCATCGATGGTGCTTGATGTAGAAATTACTTTTCAGACTTTTTATGCGTTTCGATTCTTTTGTCGATTTAAAAGTATTCTTTCTTGTAACCATCCAATGAACGCCTCTCAACACTGTCGATTCGTTCTTCAAGCAGTTTATCGTTAGAATGTTGAATTTACTGCCGATGCGAAACGTTGCATCATTCAGTGCGTTTTAATGCGAAATGAATTCATAAAAGGAGAAGGAAGATATACATACTCCCGTGGGACTTTTTAATGGTCGTAAGTGGGACAATAAAATGTTAAGGAAACAGTTGACTGCATGCTTAAATCAGCATTTCACTGCGATGGCATCATATTGATTGAATTTTTAATTGACGTCAAATCATTTATCCAACTGTAATTCAAATTAGCAAGCATGCGTCTTATTTCTTCTCTTCATCACACTGAAGTATTATTTCTTGTACTCATCCAATGAACGCCTCTCCACACTATCAAGAACGGTTTTTCACATGACTTAGTAGGGACGTCCAAATCGCTACGTTCAACTCGTCAACACATTGTTTTTTTTTCGCCTTCTGCACAATGCCTTCCATTCGGTGCTGGTTTCTACAGATTTTCTGTCAGTTTTTTTGAATGTCACATTTATTTCAATTTGAATGTCACATTTATTTCAATACTGGTTTGCAAGTTGCAACACATTGTCGCCTATTGCTTTGGTATCAGCAATGTATTCAGAACAGGCAATTTTCATTATCGAACATTTCATATGCCCGGTTTTCCTGATCCATTCAATCGTAATTAGAGCACAGCAATTGTTCATTTTTGAATAACGATATAAATATGAAACAATGTTGTTCGTTTGTGATAAATCAGTCAATTCACGTTTAACTGCTGACGTAAAACAATTCTTGCCACAAAAAATAGTTCACATGTTCGTCACAAAGAACTGACATGACATTCCAATCGATGCAACTCGAACAGCACTGTGCGTTCTATAATTGAACACTATTTTTGAATGAATTGTTAAGTACAGTACATTGAATACACTGACAAAAGAAAACTGATGTCTATTCACAATAAAATGATGCAAACATACATACAATTTACAATAAGAACACTTCACAAAAGAAAACTGATCACAATTATTGATATCACAATCTTGAGTTACGTCGTTTGGAAAACACACTGGAACCGGTGTTTCGAATTCATCCGGATGTTGTTGGATGTATCCACAAGCGTGCGAATAGACATGCTCATTATGATCAGTTGTAAACAGCAAAAAACACCAAAAAACCGAAAAAAATATAAAATGTCCCCACGATAGAAGTTGTGGGGAGGGCAGCAAAACATCACGTTAGCTTCAATACGCTACAGATGGATGAGAAAAAAAACTAATCCAACATGGGGATCCGAACCTCCGAACACCCACTCTTGCGTCTATCGCACCATCCGCTAGGCCAAGCCACCGCCGTCAAACCGAAATTCAGAAATTCACTTCAATACACTGACTGAAAACCTTTTCCCCCCATATCTCGCGTCCCCCTTGTCCGCAGCAAAAATTATTTGCAGATCCATGATCAGCTACATGAGCTCTACAAAATGATATATGTCTCATCCCAAAAGGCGGGGGTAAGTTCGTGACCCTTCCTTGTGAATGTAATACATTGTTAAGTGTAGTTGTTAAGCGTTCTATAATACAATGAATATTTTGAACGTTGCATAATTGAACTGAATGCCGCGTGAATGAATTTTTGAATGGATCAATTTTCCGCACTATCAGCTGTCGTAACCATCTGAACTAACAAAAGCAGTTGCTCGGTATCATTTTTTTCAAACTGAATGCTGTGGCATTGACTGATTACTTCGCATCATCAAAAGTCTATTTTTGATTGCTATGACGTTAAACGTGATACAAATTCCGAACTTTTCACCTAATAGAACTTCTTGTGTACAATCTTCAAAACTCCATCGTTCTACCGTTGCATTAACAATTATGATTAGCATCATCGTTCTGATTTACAATTAATCATCATCAGGTCGAATAACATATTTCAATAACCGGAAAAGTTCAACGGTTTTCATTTCTCACCGTCGAAACATAATGAAACGAATCCTACTGCTTTGTTGAATCCTCTGTTAGTTGAAATCATTTTGTTCAGATGTGTTTGAAAGACAACCAAAAAACAAATATCCGCCAAGCAGTGTAATTACTAGATTGATAAATATGAGACGCAATGCGCTATTAATTCAGTTGATGCTTAAATGCACGTTTCATTGTTCTTAAACAAGAAGCATTCTTGCTCTTGAATGGTACACATGCAAACAACTTTAGTATCGATGATGCGAACAAACGACAAATAAATGAACTCAACCAATTTAACGACTTACCGAACGTCCGTCTTATCGACTTTAGAAGAAGTTCACTTCCTTCTTTCGAGCTATGACCACATTCAGCTCTATCTAAAGTGCGGTAGAAGTGTACGGTCGAGAGCCAACATCATCCGGTAACAACTTCGTCTATCGATATGCTCTGATTACCATGTTCCTTATCAAATTTATGTATTTGATGTTGGGCTCTGCGACTGCATTGGATCCGATTGAATTGGGTGCATCCGAACGGATTGATTCATTTGCTTATGATGCAAAGTACAGTATGACATCTATTACTACGGATGAGTTGATGGATTAATGTGTCTGGGTGTGTTCATTAAAGATAGCACAAGTTATTTGATTTTTTGGTACACTTTGAGAACAGTTTATCTGATGTAATATTGAACTGCGTGAAGCGGTTTACACAGAGAAATTGAATTGTTGAAGTAGTGATATCTCTATACTTTCGAAATATTTCGACTACTCCAATTGAAATGTTTTCATTCATACTGAATTCAGATGCGCACATTTTAGAGCGTTTAGACATTCGAACCTAAAAAATACATCTTTTTCAACGAGTCTATGGAGACTGCATCGGAGCGTTGAAATCACTGCATTTCCAATCGAAACGGGAATAAAATTGTAGGTTTTGATATAATTGCTTTGCCTCAATGCGATACGAAAAGTACAGTGTTAAAGCAAGTGAAGAACGCAGTTGAATATAACCAAAAAAAAAACAATACATACATTGTGTACGCGCTGTTTTTTTCGGGTGTATTCCACTGTGTTCTTCACCTGATACTGTATTTTAACTGTTTTCATAACAAAATGTTTACGGCAAATGCCTTGAGTAATATTGTTTGATAGTGTACTTCTTGAAACCAAATTATCCGAAAATTGCGACGCCCTTCTCACATTCAACCATCTTGCAGGTTTCAATCCAGTCATAAACCCGAAAAATGAAGGTGCCATTAAGTTTTTTTATTCGTATGTTGACGTTCTATAAGCGCATACGTGTAGATGTAATGTGAAAATGGTAAAATGTTTGTGATTCCATATCTGAAAACTTCTTCAACATGGCCACATAAAGCAACGCCTACAGATAATCACAATTTGAATGATGCCTATCAATTGACTGTTGATTGCCTCCACTTATTATTGTCTACATTTGTTCGTTTGCCTGCTTTGCCTTCAGACTCATCCACTCTGATCGAATTATTTTCACTTTGTTTAACTGCTCTCTTACCGTTGTTGGTTTTGCGGAATTCGAGGATGTTGTTAGTTTGATTATTCATGTTTTTATATGTACAGATATTAACGACAGTAATTCAGACTCCCACTTTCATACAGCGTTGATGCGAATGGGGTAGAATATGGTCGTTGTTTAACTCTCGATAAAAACATATTTATCTGTAAATGACCTCATTTTGTATTTTTCACCAATCGTGATAGTCACAATTGCAATTGTTGATAAATGATACTTTCGTCAGATGGCTCGGTATTGAGCTTATTTTTTTGTATCAGTCATTCTTCTCCTATGTCTTAATGAGTATTTCCTGAACAATGTACTGAGTGTGATAAGTTATACTAACGTTAGCATTAGTATAATTTATTAAATAAAAATGCTAGTATAATTCATTGTATAATACTGGCATTACGTAATGAAATTATCCAAACACTAGCGTTCTTAGCGTTATAGAATATAGCCTGAAATAACACACCCTTTCACTGATGCTAACAATAAGATGAACCCAGCTCAGAGAAGATATCATTCGAACGTATGTTGCGGTTCGTAGTTTTGAGCTTGCAACCATCTCAGGGAGATTTCGGATTCAATGCAAAGTTTTAATTTTCGTAATCGATATTGTTTAGGATTAATATCCTTATATTCCCCATACACATTTCGTAACATCATAATTCCATTCCACACTTTTCCAACACGTGGAACGTTCGCTTTTTGTTATGTAATCGAGCATTAAATGCCCACATTATACTGTTTGATCCAATAAATGAGTTTCAACACAGTACATATGAAATATGAACTGTGATGTGGTTCATTTATTAGGCAACAGCTGGATGCTGCACTTGTGCAAACGCTTTTGCATAATTAAATATCTCAGTGATCAGATTTATTTATTTATCCGATGATTGTTGACAGCAATATATATTTCACTTCAGTTCTTATGGAAAATCTTAAGAGTGGCCAACTTCACTCTTTCATTCTGTCAAATGTTTTCTGGTTTCAAATTGGTATAAGTCATGAACTGCTGTCCCTAAATAGACTTAATAATTGGTTCCAATTGAAACATTCGAGAGAGGAATATTGTTGTGAATTGAAACAAGTTGGGTCGTCATCTCTGTTAATCGAAACTAGTGTTTGCAAAATATTGACTATTTTCTCAATACTGAAATCGATATTAATACCGGTATCGTTTCCCAATACCGACGATGCCGATATTGAAAAGCAATTTTTGAAATGTAGAAATGTTCAACACATTCTTTTTGAGTCAATGTGATCATAATTATTCATAATATAATTTATTTAACAAATCACTCGCTAAAGCTCACGAAATTCAACAAAAAAATGAAAATGATCTCACTATGCTTCTTTTCACTCAATGCTCCAATCGTGATAAATATACTATCAAATTGACTTAAAATGACTTGTTGTATGAATACCGGAAATACCGACATCACGAATCTCGAGATAGATATCGCTTTTCTAATACCGATAATCGGTATTACTGGGATCTCGTGTAAACATTAGTCGGAAATGGCGACAGCTGTAGCAAAATGTGTCGATTATCGAGTGACTCAAAGAACGTGAAATTGTTTATCGGTTTATCGCAGTTTCGTCTTACTCCAGTTACCTACTCGCATTGCAGTTGATTTCTGTTCTCTCGTTTTCTTGATGCGACTTGAGCTCGAGCAATTTGACGTATTCAGGTAAAGGTCTAGTATTGTAAGCATTACCATTTAATCTCAAAATCACCATGCTTTTTGCTTCTCGAATTAAAGATTGTAAGTACGATCATCTCTGAGCAAGTGGATAAGAGATGTGAGAAAAATATTTATTATTAACAAAGAGATGCTCAATGGTACATGTGCTCGTTCATTTACTTTATTTCATAAACGATTTATTCTCGTTATATTTTTTGCGTTAATTTCGCACGATCTCAGATTTTATTGTTTTAATGTGTTCACAAGAATCGCCTCGTTCCAATTTGATCATCAGTTCTCCTACAGTCAACAATATTCCGATTGTTTTCAGCCTCATCTCAAAATCAGTGAACGACGCATCATTTGCTTCAGGAAGCCGTATGGCCAATATCTAAAGAATAATAGAGGTAAGGCGATGGTTTATCTTTGATGGCAAGTGAACACTTCAGAAACGAGCTGTTCTAGATTTACATGCGCTTAAGTACTGTGCGTCAATGGAGTTGGTCAGCTCGTGAAATTTAAGTACTCCGAATAGAAATCAGGAGTGATTAACTGGAAAGATTTTGGCATAGTTTCAGTTACATTGTATCATTCCTTCATAGAGAATTCTCTAAATCAAGCCTAAATTTCGCTTTGCTGATAACTAAGGACTTCACTGAGCATGGAGTTCGAACGGCAAGAAAAGTCATGAACACTGATGCTTTCCATTACTCATGAATTATTCTTCCGTCCAATGTTCATCTTTTCCGGAAATCAGATGCAAATACTTTCAAAAATTTGCAAAATAAATTGATACAGATAAGTGCATCCGATTTTGAGGGGTGACAAATTACAGTGCAAAACTAGTGGCGTGTAAAAGTGTAAAAGCATTACGGTTAACTGCAAGCGTTTCTTGACGTGATGAAGTCAATTTCAGTGGGGCTGTCATTCATCGGATCACACTTTTGCGTTGGATTATTATGCTATCATACATAATTATTTTCGCGATTTCGATGAATGATGTCATGCGTCGTAGTTTTGCATATTAGCTACTATTCAAAGCAATATGTCTGAGGAAAGGATTGATTTCATTGGTGAGTCAGCTGGTTGTTCACATTTTCGTACTGAATTATGTGAATTAATTATGTGCGAACTCTTTTGGGATCATCTGAATGAGCAAGAGAAGCGAACTGGAAGATCATCTGAATGAGCAAGAGAAGCGAACTGGAAGATCCTCTGAATGAGCAAGAGAAGCGAAAAGAAATACTGCCTGTCTCTGTTCATGGTTGTGACTAAAAAAATTTGGGTTGTTTCTTCAGAAAAAGCAATTGATCATTGAATGAATAGGAGAACAATTTCACTCTCGCAGCTTATCGGATTGAAAAATTATCTATACTTCAAAGAGACTGTTTTTTTAGTAAGAGCACACGCCGATACTGATATTTTTGCATTGTAGATTACCAAGCGTCGACCACACTCATTATGTTTGCGTTTGTTTTCATGGGAAGCTACAATTTGGTTTTTTCATAAAAAATTTTGTGACTATGTTGAAGAAGTTTCGAACTTTGTGAAGTTCGTTTTGAAAATGTATTTAAAAAATTGGCTGAATGTGCTGTAGCTATTCTCGCAGAAATCTATGGAATATCCATCAATTTGAATGATGCGCAAGATGCTCGTAAAGTCGCTGTATGGTCTTTGACTTTCGTAACGACTGAATTTTTGCAATAAAATCGAAAATTTTTGGTGAGAATCCATTTTTTTGGACACTGAAATTCTACTGAATTCATTGTGGGATTTATTTGGATGGTAGGTGGTGATTACAACTAAATTTTTAAACAACGGAAACCAGTCAATAGGTGCATATGGGCAATCTAGAATCGTTTACTTTGGTTTATGGAGAGCTGCAGTGAAGGGAATGGAATATCTCTGATGCAGACACAGTCAGTAATTACTGCACAAAAGTTCTAGAATATGCTGATGTGCATAGTGCGCAGAGGTAAAATGTTGAAGAGTGAAATCAGAGAGCATTTCGTGAATAATCTCAATGTGTGATTGAGTCAATCGAGATAAATTGGTTACAGCTTGCTGTTTTGAAAGAGACTGTTCGTATAAGGAAGCTTGAGATACTTCATGGAGACGTGAGTAGTGAAGAATCGAGAAAAATCACTGCTGACATTTTGCGAGAATACACCCTCTGTATTTCACTGCTCTTACGAACTGAATGGTGCAAATATCGAATGGAATAAAATTTCAGAGAAGAACTGAACCGATAATTCGCCATTACTTTCATCATATTCAGGTTGTAATAAAACCTGGAAATGTCACAGTGACTTCACGATCACTCTGACCATGAATTATGATAACATTACCATAAATAAACTACCATAATTTCAGCTCACGTGATTCTTTTACCGAGCGTATTGTGTATTGGTTTGGTGAACCAATGTTTGAACTTAATCACACTGTCGCAGATCCCTTCGTCTGGATTCACCTATTTGAAAGCGTGTGCAATCGCAGATATCCTTAGTATTGTCGCATTGATTCCTTTCATCCTGAGACATGCCCAACTGCACGATCAGCACTCTCATTCAGCAATGCTATTCCACGCGCACATTGAATTACCACTCGTTAATGCTCTTATGTGTGCAGGGTTCGTCACATAAATGATTCATTCACGAACGCCAAATTTAGCTGCATTCAGCTTGCTGATCTGAATTATCTACGGTCTATTCATGCGTTCAAAATCGAATCATTTAATATTACCACTATGAATACGTGAACAGTGCTCAATGTGAATGAAGTTACTTGATTGTATTTAACAAAAAAACGATGACATCGTTGATGGATAATATAATATTTCACAGTTAAATTGCTATCGCGATCGATGATCCAATCGAAAGTTCACCTCATATGCAAATACTCATGCAAATTATTCTCGCATTTTCTGCCGGCGTTACTTTGAGAAACTGAAACCTAAACTGATAATAAACCTAACGAATACCTATTTGCATCGTGATTATAACGCTTTTAGTGCATTATGTATAGTTGCAATGACAGTGGATCGCTACATATCAATTTGTCATCCAATCACTTGTTTTAAGTCGGGTGAATCACGCTACAATATAAAAGCAACGATTTTCACACTCTTCATGCTATCGTTCATCGTTTTTGTGCCTTCAGGTAGTCCATCGTCGATCTTCTTTCACAAGGAACGCATTCAACTATCGAAACAAACCAATCAAATTTTTTCATACCCCATCATTATCAACAATTTATTGCCTAGCAATAAGCACTCCACAACTGAATATTTCAGCTTGGCAAAAGCTAACGATCAAAAGTTTGGATGCCAAAAATCACACCATTTGGAAAGTGGAACGAAATGTGAAACTGAATAATACGAATGAATTTCGAATTTATATTGCATTCAGAGAGGTGCGATAAAACTTTTTCGAATGATTTATAAAATGATTTGTAAATTTTTGGTGACCACGTAGAGAAGTTTCATTAGCGCATACAACAGTTCTCGTTAGATGGATTTTTCGTTGTGTATTAGAGTGCGGGAGATTTTTCAGTGGTAATGCAGGTGCACACTTTCTCATATTTATGCTGATGAAAAATCATTTCATTTCATCGAGAATTATGGACCGCAAAACCTATTTATCGAAAAAAACGATGGTCTTAATTTGTAAGTATATACCAATATTTCAGTTCTTCGCTAAGTTGGGTCCGATTGTTATTTTGGTAGTGTTAAATTCCGCAATTATTCGCAATTTGTATAAATTCAACTCTAGGAGACGGGGGTTTAAAGCACGCCAAACAGGGACAAAGAGGTTTGTTTTTCGTTGCAATCCTCATTGAGCACCTTCTTTGTGTGACCACCTTCTGCCATTAACACTTGACTGAAAAGTTGAATTCGAAACAAATTATTTCAAAAGTACCAAAGTTTCTCTAGTGTTGAGATTCGGTGAATTATCGAAGGTGTGATTCAGAACCGGTATAAATCATAAAGAATACACCGATGAGTATCACACCTTCGGTAATTCACCGAATAGATCGGACACTATAGATCGAACAGAGGTTTGCAGCGAATGCGTTCATGAATAATAGCTCTTTGGGTTATCCATTATGAGTTCATAGGAACAATGCAGAATGAGACCAGTGAGGTGACTATCGGAATGTTTTTGCTGAGTGAAACAGTTTTAAGGGTTTCGATATTGCTGTTGATAACATCAACAACGTTCGTTGTTTGCACTTTACCCGCATCGATACTCTCACTGTTTGTGGATCATTTCAATAATCGTTCATTATCTATGCAAATCTTTCGTGCAATCGCCAATCTTCTTCAAGCGAGCAGGTTTGCCTATGTTCCCTACTCGTTAAACGCTTTAGCATTTGCGTGTAAGGTTTCATTATACAAAATTTCCTCACAGTCAGTAAATTATGAAATGGATGAATCAAAAATTTTGAATCAAATGAACAATTGAATTTCAAACATTTTTTTCAACTGAAAAATGAACGAACCACTTTACAGTTATCTGTACAATTTCTACCTTTACGCATTATGTAGCTCGGAATATCGACGAGCATTACTCAAGTGGATTGGATTTATCCAGAAGGATTCACCGTCGAAAAGTTTCGATTCACGTGCACTCAAATACCCAACGACAGTGAATCAGAAAACGTTCGTCAATTACCTGACAAACTTATCTGAGACAGCTGAAAGATATCTGACCTCATATGCGCATTAGTGACCCACCAACTAAATGAGAGCAATCAACTTTGATGTTCACCGCAATGTGTTGCCGTATTCGTTCAACGATTATTCTCAATGATTTCTCGCTCATCAGCGAAAGTTATTATTTAGTTATAAATCGTCAGCGAAAGTTATAAAGTGTTCAGTCATGTAGCGTTGCAGGACTCCTTGGAGAAAGCTCGAAACGGATGCAGTCTGAAAAGTGATCTCTCTCGATCTGGTTCCTGATGTATATACCCAGAAATAAAAAGTTCAGTAATGGTCAGAGTTGTGAAAATTTGATTTTTCTCGTTGTTGGCAAACCTTTGGAAAGACATTTGATTCGAAGCCTTTATGAATTAGACACTTCAGCAATGTTTATTGAACAGAGATCATGAAGAATAAGCTAAGTGAATCGCAGAAGTGTAGTTTCAGCCGAAATATTCACTCTCTAGCATGACAACTGATCAACTCCAGATGAACATTTTGTGATGAATAAATGATAGAATAAGACACTTATTTGGTTGCAGAATGGAGTTGATATGGTTGTTTCGATAGCAAAACACCAGAAGGATGAGCGTGAGTTTTTACTAATCCAAAGCTTGCATTACATCTGCCCTACACAAAACATTTTTGCAAACGCATCGAATACGTTCAATTTATCGAAGCTGAATGTATCTATCGAACGCTTGATTGCATTGTGTTTTTGCGTACGCTTCTCTCCACCAAGTCATCGTTATTAATCCTGAGCAAAGTCTTCATTTCGTTCGTAGTTGAATGTCTTTGTGTACACACATGTGATGTCCTGGATGGTACAGCGTTCATATAAGGCGAAGTGAGGCAGCGAAGTAAGCCGTAACGTTGACCAAATGCAGCTATCATTCGCTGAAAGCTCGAGGAACGGAATGCGATTTTCAGTTTATGATGTTGGTGCATTAAGATGAATAGCATACAACTAAAAATATGTCGTTTCATCGGAATATATGTGCTATCTTACATCAAAAAATCGACTGATTCAGATGTAAAAGTATCTGCATAACTGCTCGTTTAATTCACTGAGCAATGATCAACCACCTGTGTATCTCTGCGGAAGTTATCACTCCACCAAGCGTACACAAGTGGATTGCACAATGTTCCGACCATTGCAACCCAGTGTGTCACCAAAAATATCACCTGTTTGATTTCTTGAGATATGAGTTCCGTTCGGTACGCTAATTCCATATCTGTAAGCGTGTGCAAGCTATTTTTTGGACTATGCTTGAAGCAGCTATCCTATTCATAATGCTATTTTAAACAAATGCCACGTTGATGAAAATTCTCGTTTGATCAAACGAACAGTGCCTCATTCATGAAATTAGATACAATATAATAACATAAAAATTTTCAACTTGACCAAGTCAGATGAGTCATTACGAATGTTGTGAGACGTGCCTTGTATAACGTTGAAGAGATCGAGCGGAAATGAGCTAACACCGAAAATGATAACCATCACGAGTAAAAGTGTTTGTAAGCGTTGTTTTCTGCGAATATCTGCTGCATACCTCAACCTTGAAAAGTTCTCGTTGAAAATTCATGATGAACGCATTATGCCTAGGTATTGAATTATCTAATGGATTTTTAAAATTGAATATTTCGGCTGAAAAGTGAGTCTCCGCACTGAGATTACTGAGACGCAGTAACCTAGACTTCGCTGTGTTGTTCACATTTGTGATAATGACGAACGGGTCATTTGCAGCATATTTTCGTATATCTGAATACATGGAACTGTTCTTGGTGAATATCTTTTTGTAAGAGTCATGCTCAGTTCGAATACTAACATAAGCATCATCTGAACGAATTCCACCCCTCAATTCTCAGTTTAGTCACATCACTCAATCTTAACATGATGAAAAACACTTTCACTGACAACAAAAGATCGCAGAGAATATTGAGCAGTAGACAGAACGCGACATGAAACAAGCATCAATTGCTCAGCTGGACTATTCCCGATTCCCCTCAATCTAGACACAATATCGCAATGAATGTCATACTGATTGCCGGATTTTTTAGAAAAAATGAATCCAATTTTCGCCATGGCAGTCATCGAAAATCCCACAAACACATGCTTAACGCTCTCCGATACAGACTTGAAAACGTATTCTGAAATGCACTCGTTGTCTTCTTAAAAATTTTCAGGCGCAATAGTGGAAGAAACAATTTTTATAGCAGCTAATCAGCCAATGATTTTCTAGCTGTCTTCAGCTCATTCGATGGCGTTTTTATTGCACTACCTATTTGTTATAAATGAGAATTCATTGGAACAAGCATATTGAGAGAAGTGATAAAAAGAATTTTTAGTCAGAACGATTATTGCTCAGAATTTCAAACACTGCACTTTGTTATCAGGAATAGGCAAAAAATGATGAAGTCTCGAATCAGTGAAAGTGCATAATAGCTGCGTAGATAACGGCTCAGCTTTAGACTGAACTTTTACAAAGGGCAATTCAACATTTTGTGTTCACTATCAATTGAGAAAACGTTCACAATCTGAACAAATAAAGCGGCATGCAGTGAAATCATGTGAAAAAATACGTGTTCGCAGAACGCATCGTCCGAAGCCGTACGGTTTGCTGTCTGAGGATGCATGCGATTCGCCAGTGACAAAACGATATTATAAGAAGTGGTAGAGCACTCCGAACCGTAAGCACTGTTAGTCCGTAAAGTAAACGAACGACTCGTTCGTCTGGCCATATTTCCACACAGTACTCAAAATTAATTTTGTTCATTCTGTTATTCAATAATGAATTCTTTTCCCACTTCACCTCATATACGTACCGAACTGAATCAACTCTCTGCCATCATCAGACGTGCCGTTCAAACTTAGGTTGCTCATGCTGATATCTCATTTCGCTCCCCTCATTATTCTTATACTACTTATACACTGAGCCGTTACGCTTCTTCATACTGACGGCTTATTCAGCGAATAATTCGCAAAGGGTAAATGCAAAAAATTCAATAGCAATATTTTTCGTTTAATGATGTCATTATTTGCGGTAATGAATAATTGATTAATCAAATTTGTTTGCAGAGAGACGCAAACGTCTCGATTTTCGAACGGAAGGAAAACATTATCCTTTTTTCTGCAACGCATCCCGAATGTCACTCAAATTTCATCATCAGATAAGAAAATCAAACTTTTCAAATCCATCACATTTTCATACTTTAACTAAATGTAATGGAGATCATGCTTGAGTCAGCACTCACCATGGTTACTACGACCACTGATCGCAGAACAAAACCATATTCACGAATGAGAAAGACACAAGATGTTAGATACAGAAAAGGAGGGTAAACCTAAAGCGATAACAACCTGATAGCATTCGCCGACGTCAAAGTAATGCACATGGCTGAGCATCGGAGTGAGGACAAGCAATGCTCCAAACCAAATCCCACAAATTATAAGGAAACATGTACGATTGTTGATTTGTTTTTTGAACGGTGAAGAAACCAACAAATAGCGGTCAACTGCAATTGCAGCCAGTGTCAGCGGTGACCACATCAATGAGGCACCCTGAAATGAATGCGATAAAGAATAATCACAAATTGCATCAAGATATGACAGTGAATGTAATGATAAATGTGTGAGCTTATGCGCGTTTTGATAATCAATTAAAACGAGTTACCTTGAGTTGTAACGACCGATGGATGCGCACTATTGTAGTGTTGTTGTTTGTGATATTAGTAGATAGATGAAGGAAGAATATTATCAGTAGAAATAGGTGGGGGATGGGGATAGTTGGGGAGTAGAATAGGATATTATAAGTAAAGGTAGATAAACGAAATTGAGGGATTGGTAGACGTTTCGGTGTGAAACACCAGCTTCAGTACCTTTTGAATGTTACGCAGGGTACGCAATCATTGTCCATGACTCTGTGTAACATTCAAAAGGTACTGAAGCTGGTGTTTCACACCGAAACGTCTACCAATCCCTCAATTTCGTTTATCTACCTTTACTTATAATATCCTATTCTACTCCCCAACTATCCCCATCCCCCACCTATTTCTACTGATAATATTCTTCCTTCATCTATCTACTAATATCACAAACAACAACACTACAATAGTGCGCATCCATCGGTCGTTACAACTCAAGGTAACTCGTTTTAATAGATATGACAGTGTTCATTTCCATACGATTCTTAATGGTATTAAAATAAAAGCAGCAAAAATCCACGAGAAATGCAACTAATCGTAAGACGTGTCGGTGAGAGGGGCATACGCAAAATGAAATCTAATGAAAGAGCGCATTAATAAGAAATCAACTCATCTGAACAGCATAAACTGCATAACACATAAAGCGACCGAATTCCCAAACGGTTCGATAATACGATAACGGAGTTGACCATAATGAGACGGCGGTGATCAACTGAGATTGAAGTAAATATTGACAAGTGAATTGAGATATCACCGCATTGAGGAGTAATCGGATAACATTGAGGAAAATATCAGCAGAAACTGAGTCTGTGAATGAAGTGTTTTTTTCATGGAACCTCGACTTCGTTCTGCGTATATTTGTTATCTCGTTCAGTTTTCGTTGCAGAATGAACCAAAATAAACCAATTAACAATCACACATTGTCATGAACATACAAAATTCAAGTTACTCTACTATTCAATGACATAAAGGTTTTAAACTAATTCACTATATCAGCTGCCGACACACTCGCGATGAATAGATTTGTGACAGTTTGCATTTCGGACCGAAATGCAACGACGATTAGCACAGACACATTACCGAGTAACGAAAAAACAGCTACCAATGAATAGCCGACTAAAAGACCTGGAATGAAGAAATTATAACACTATTTTTCCACATCAGAAAATATGCAACAATACCAAATTAGCAAATAAAATGCCACTTTCCTAACGCAACGGCATTTATTGCCATCCAACTCACTTCGAACAACTCACCGATCTTGAACTCTAATGCAATATCCAACGACGAATCCACACAACTCATATCGTAGCTTTCGGATGAATTCTCCATCGTTTTGCTTCATGCACTTTACACGTTTCGTCAATGAACGCTTTGTTCGGCAAAACGTTCCAGTTCTCTCAACATTGACAACAATGCTTCGAAGAGTGCATTCTCAGTGAGAGACACAATCAAAAAGTAGAAATAATTTATAGATTCAATATATTATTCGTATCAGTAATTGTTCTGTAATTCTCCACTGAGCCATGAACTGAATCAATGCGGCATCCTTTGCGAGATTGCCACCTCAAAAAGGAGGCTATAAAGCAATTTAGAAAAGTACAAGAATCTGATGGAATTCAATATTGGCACAGTTGTACGTTTAAAATACGGTGGATATCCCGAGCAGTGAATCAGTGCACATTAAAAATGCTAAAATGATTCATAAAAGCGTTTAATTCATAAAAGTGATGACATCGTTCCGTGCGCATCCAAATTTATTAGAATTCAATGAATGTGTAAACTGGAATAAGTTCACACATTCGTTCGTTTCAACTCAATCGCCTCCGCATTTATAACGAAGCAACTTGAAATTTGCCATTTCCGATAAGGAGTTCGACGAAAACAATTGAAAATTTTGATTCATCTACGAAACTACGTTTTGTCAGAAAGACAATAAAGAAGTATTCAAACTGGAAAAGAGAATGCAATAGCCTATAAAACCATCAGCTGAATATTCAGAAAAGCACGTGATATGCGGTACTTTTGGGTGTTGTTGGAAAACAAATATAAGGAACGAAATGTTGAAACAAAAGAGGATTGAAATTGCTGATAATTCAATGCTGTCTAGCTTGGATGCATACGTTTCTATTCATCCGTCCTTCTCGCTTCATTTACATGTCACATAATAGATGAATATCTATTTGGTATGCTCTAATTATGTTTGTTTGATTAAATTCTGTAAAATAACCTTTATTACTGCAAATTCAGCTCAATTTTATCACGAAAACAATGCGGAAAAGAATCATATGGTAACATGTTTGCTGAGGAGAATTGATTTTTAGACAATTTGATGAATATGCATAACTGATGTTTGAGGAAACGTTTCGGAATAGTTCTTGAATAACTGAGTTTGTGCGTGAGTATGTGTGTTGATGGAGAAACTCTTCATACTCGCGAGCATTCATAGGGAATTAATCAAAATCCAGAAACTCATTAACGCATCGAAACTGCCGGCGTTTTATTCATATCAACAAGCCCAATTCAGTCATATCCCATAGGAAATCATCGTTTACTCAGCAAACCACATTAAGAAAATAATTTTCTCACCACCGCATGAATCATTCACTAAGCAGCTCTCTTATCACATCCCATTCAACAATTCCCTGCTAGACAAATCACCAAAAAATCATCATGCAGTGTTCAACAACAAAACTGATGAATAACGGTGCATCACATTGATGGTGATACTGATTAGCACACACCAGCAATTCACTGAACAGCGATGATGTTCGTTTCATTTCAAGATGTTTAATCATAATTTCGGTGACACTCAATAACAATATCAACGTCGAGTTATATGAGTTCTCTGAAACGGAAAAGTGTGCCGTTCGAATCACTCAAGAGGACCTACTGTCCACGCACAACAACGCACTAGTCAGCACTCGCACTTGTCCTTATGGATGAAAGTTTAACTTATTTACTTTCTTCCGATATGAAGCACATATCGAGTTTGGGACATTCAAACAATAAGACATTGAAAACAATAGACAAAATTTGAGAAATTCAAAGAAACAAAATGTCTGAAAACAATCAAAATTTGTCCGTTAACACAGATATGCAAACAAAATATCGTAAAATACATTCGCTAGTATACTCCTGAAAACGAATGTAAACTGATGATAACGCTTAGCGTATTCGAGCATGAATAAATTGAAAAAATTCGCTAATTTTGATTGAAGGATTACGTCTTGTGTATTCGAGCAGTGCGTAAGACACGAATGAATGGTCATTAATGGTTCTTTCCCATTGCAATCGATTCTGATCAATTGGCTAGCCAGTTTATTCTAGTCGCAAAATTCTTTGCTATACTTAAAATCAGTGAACACAAAATAAAATCCGGGCTTTGATGAGTTTTGTCAAACAATATTTGAGTGTAAACGAATCGATACCATCTGTCGAAGAAAAAGAGGAATTGGATGATTTGGATTTGTCGAATGAAGTGAATTAGGTTGGATTGGATTGTGTTCTTTCTGACGACGGGATTACTGTGTGAGCAACAGTGACAACAGCAGAACAGAGAATATATTTCACACAAACAATAACAATAATCGATGAACGAATAATATTCTAATTCGTAACAATATTGACAAGTTGGACGGGATATACTGAGTTCACAGAAACAGCAGTAACGGACCGATCTATATTAGCAACAACGATAATAACTGAATCATAAATGAATGAATTAAAAGGGCGTATATTTTGGAGAGGAATTTATTTAAGCATTTATGCTATATGTGCGTTGATTAGAGGAAAGATAAGAGGCATTTGAGCTATATATATGTGTATTAGATATAAGAATTGATAAGGAGGCATTTGAGGTGTAAATAAATATATGATTTGAATATATGATGTGATGGTAAACGACTGTACGTAAGATTTGGATAAATGACGTGATGATAGACGAATGCAAAACACTGACCGACGTGTTACAATTCTATCAGCAAAAATATTATTAATAATGATTATCACGAAAAGTTCGCTATCATGCGACACCATCAGTATATTTTGTGTTGTGAAGAAAAACGGCAAACAACACGCATGAAAGGCATTCATGTTCATGATCACTGAGATTTGCAGATAATTTTGATGCGCGCAAAGAAAAACGGAATTTGATTAAGCAAAAGTAGTGAAAACTGAACCTATTTAGCGTAACTCAGCAATTCTCAAATAAATTTTAATTTACACAATTGTCACATCTTTTTAATGGAAGTTGCATCAATTTGGATTTCAAACAGATATTTACAAGAAGCTCAACTCAGCCATAAGCACTGAAGCCTGACCTAACAACAACCACTGAATGTGATACAGTTTATAGAGTAAAATGGCACTTAATCAAAGTAGCACGATAACATAATAATTTTTGCAACAACCAAATCCTATATTGAGAATTAGGATGAACCTTTGGCCTATAAAGAAGGAGAAGGGGAACAATAATACATGAATAAATAAAAAAATGGTCACTGATATGTGCTAAGTCTGAGCATTATTCACTCGCTTGTTTCTTACGTATTATAAACTGAAAGTGCAAATCGCTGTTCTTAAAGACGTTGATGACGCTCAGTACTGAGAAAATTTGTCACATTCACCAGTGAAACTAATGGTAGGATGAGGTTACTCAGCAATTACAATGATCTCATACGGCTGCTAAGGGATAATACTTCAAATGTGAGCATAAAATATGAACATCGTAAGAAAGCAGGGATTAGATCCTGAGAAATGAATAAATAAATGGAGGATGAAACTAAGGCAGGGAGCTTAACTTGCGTGAACGAATGAAGGTGCCTACTTAAATAAACTTGGTCAGCGGGAAGCCGTCGTTAAAAAAACGCGAAACAAATAGTTGAACATTCTAAAGAGTATTCACGTCAGCAACGAGATAACTCACATCCGAGGAAAAACTTTTCCATACGACCATTCAATGAGTTTTTCATTTTGGAGCACAACATTACGAACTTCTATTGCAACTAGTCCTTACAAAATGCTGACCATTCGGATCGGCATTATATCATGAGATCGTTTTTCAATCCCATCATTTAAAAACGATTGCAAACAGGCAATAAAGCAACAGTGATGCCGAAAGATGAAGCAACACTGATGACATCATGCTATTTTTGCTCACTATTTCCTGAAAAATGATAACTGAGTTGGAACATGAATCACAGAATAGAGATTTGAAAGTCAAGATTCCGGTACAACAATAAAAGCGTTTCAACACAAACAGGAAGGATAAACTCAAGACAACCAGGAAGTTTCAATGATAATCGCAAAACAAAAGAAAAATTGTTGAGAAAAGTCATTGAGCAGTGGGATGGCTGAAAAATGTTAGCAAATTATGCACATATGCACTCAATAAATGTGGAATTTAAAGAGACCGATAGATAATTGAAGTGAACGAGAGAGGATAGTCAAGTTTGCGCGCAATTAGTGAATGTTGTCACGAAATATTGACCAGATCAGAAGGCTAGATGCAAATGCTTGGAAGATTATCTTTTGCCATCTTTCAGTTCACTTTTTTTTGTAACTAATCAACTGACGAGTGTTCATAAAGCTCTACAATTCAACAGACTTATTTGAACGCCCTCCCTGGGGCGTTCAAATAAGTCTGTTGAATTGTAGAGCTTTCGTTGGAATAAATGCAAAAATCACTGACGAGTACTTTTATTTGTATGTTTCAAATTCAACGCTTAAAAGAGAAGCGTTTTAAAATATGACTACAGAATTCTTTTTTTTTGGAGTACAGAAATCCAAAACAGATATGCACTGCTTGATACAGTAGGAGAATAATTCCGTCATTGCAATCCTAAACCTTTACGACGTTTGGTTTGAGTTGATTTGATTTAGCTGAGTATTATTTGACTTAGTATTATTGATATAATAAACTAGTGATGGTATCCGAACGAAATTTCAGTTCGGTTGAAAGTCGATCAGCATTGCGAATTTCGAAATTCTTTGGATTTTGCCGGCTGACCTTCGATCGACTATCATGGTCTTCTGCACAACTTTTGAATAAGTCTTCGAATAAACTCATTATTTCTTCATTCTTGATTCTTCTCCTCTTTCCCATACCAAATCAAACCGACTGATGGAGAAGGCTTGACAGTTCGAAAGTTCAGTCTAGCTGCTCAAGTTCAGAATTGAACGTAGCATTACGGTTCCACTTACGCTCAAACTTCAGATACTTATCCACTGAACAACACCCCATACTAGTCAACTCGGATGCTCATGCTTTACATGGGCCCTCATAAAGCAGCCAAGGAAACATGCTGCGTCACTCGCCAGCATGCGTTACCGTATAGCGTTTCTACGCAAAATCCGAATGAGCTGATTGAGATATGCGAAATACCTCTGCGATGGAAATATTCATGATGGACGCAGTATCTGTCATAAGTGCACCACGCGATGGACACCTAAATATTGGTGCTTGAAGATAGAAGAGAACGACGATATGGAGCACTAACACATCGCAGCTCTTTTCCGTTAAGAATGAACAAAATTATCTAGACAGTGCCACAAACGGAAACATTTCGATGTATGAGCAAGAAATTATCATTTCAATTTGCACATAATCGTGCATTGACAATTTTGCAAAGTTGAAACTGATTTACTTCATTTTTAACAACGGTTGAATTGATATTTTATTGACATTGCATAAAACAGACATCGCGAGTTGCATGAAATTTACATTCACAGTCAAAAATATACAAGGACACTTGCACTCTACAACGCTTAATTCTGATGATTTCAGAATACATGTATTTCTATCAAACCACTTCGCAGCAAACATGCTACAAGAATTGTTCGTCGGGGAGTAACTTTCTGGCTTGGGGGGACCCCATCGGGGAGCAAAACAGACAGGGGAGGAGGACCCCGACAAAAAAGTTGAAAAACGAATTTTTCAAGGAACGGAACGAAATTGTCCCGTTACCCAAGGGACACTAGCTACAACTAGGTGTGCGAAAACGAAAACCAACGCATATGAAAAACCTTTTAGATGGCAAGTAAAGTGTCCGAGCAAAATTTATTCCCATTTCTGGAGCACTCTTTCATCAACGACCAGTGGTCGTTACAAACAAACTGATACTGGCAGAAGCGAAAATAAGCACTGCTCAACGTCCATACGCATAATCAGCCCACCTTGTTTAAATTCAAATTCCGGACCTCACTATTAATAAGTTAAAAGTACGGGACGTTTTGGAGCCACAATTTCAGTGCGTCAAGTGGTGCAGAGCAAATATTTCAGATTAGTCTCCCTTTAGGGCTGAGCAAAAGTCGACACTGAAACAGCGACGCCAAAACGTCCCTTTTCGATAGTTGAATGGTATTTGAGCATAATCTACTCAAAGTCTTATCACTTTGAATTTCACATCCCAAATCAATCACATTTGAGATAAAATGGCAAAATATTGTAATTAAATCACGAATGAGTCAAATCACAATTCCTTCACATAGTTGGACGGAAACAAACCAGTTCGGTCACGCATTCGACCTTGCCACCATCCCGAGGGGTCTGAAAATAAGAAAAGAGGAGACTCGTTTCATTCCATCTTTTTATGGAACTTTTTGCATTCAGTTTCAAAGCAGAACATTAAGGTTGCAATGATACGATTACTTATGCAATGCTTGATCTAAACGCACACATGCAATCATTTAACATTGCTTAATTCCAGTACATGAAGTGAAAATAAATTTTGAAGATGGCAGTATCTTATCTTACCTTTATTGATTAATTCGAACCTTTGACCCACTTGAAATGATAGCTCATCAGTATCTTGTGCATCATACTGGTACAGTGCCTCTACCAAAGGCATTAGCTTCGGCTTTAACGGAGGTTTTGGTTTTCTGAGTGGCTGAGGCTGAAAAGCAACAGTGACTGGTTGAAGGGTGATCATAGCAATGAGTGTTATAAAATCGGCGTCAGGCACTGTCAAAAGCAAACCTGAACAAACGCTGACGGTGTTCCGGTTTGGTCACGAAGAGTATTGTTATTCATTTCAATAACTCCATTTGTTGGTTGGGGATATACTCGATTGGACGAGGCAGGAGGTGGGTGATTTCGCATCGGCTGAGGAGCCGCTCGATGCGGTTGAGTGCTTTTCGTTGGTATTCGTTTATGGTTGGGAATCGTTGGTCTTTCAGCACTTGGTTCTAGAATGAGCATAGATATGACTGCACATTAGACTGAGTGTAGAGTTCGATGTTTAGTTTCTTTGCAAACACATTTGGAGCTTTCAAAATGCTTAAAAGCCCATGTCGCTATGAATGCTGGTAGAAATAAGAACAGTCATTGATCGATACGACCATGATGCATTCGACATACCTTTCATTTTGATGATGTTGCAAACGCAAATAAATAAAACATTCAATTTAGCAGTGCTATACGAACAGTCACCAAACACATCTATTGAAATCTGATGGCGTCAAGTAAACTTATATGGAATGTTGACTACCGTCATATAAAACTTACTCGATGTATTCGATAAGCCAGGACCAACCGAAACGAAAAGTGTTTTTCCTTTCGACACTAAGTTGATACCATCACCGCACGATGGATTATTCGAAAATGTTACTGTTCTTACGCCACCGCCGAAACGAGTCTTTTTCAAAATAATTTGATAAGAGTTACAAAATAGCAGATGTAGAACTGCACCGTTTGTGAACTGAGAATATTGCTTGCTGAAAACGTCAATTTAGCCACAGATAACGTTACTAGCTGATGACTAGGATTGTGACTGATATAATAATGGTCGACCGTTCCCCTTCTTCTCATGAGGTTTGAAGGGCTGCAAGGATGAATGGAGGAAGAACTGACTCCCATATTACTGTTTGATGCATACACAAAATCAGCAATCAGTCACCAAAAACAAACAAACGATGTAAATTCAATTATGTTTTGCTGGTGACAACGCTGAACTGACTCAGTCAATATCACTCACCTTACAACAGTTACAAACTCTGTTTTAAGCGGTGTCTCCAAAAGCGACGTATGAGAATTTCGAACATTGAGCACAAAGAAGTTATCTTGATAAGGACTGAGACCGACACTCAACAGCTCACCATAACCAATCCTGCGTTTCACCACCTGTTGATATTTCCAAATGATTTCTATATAAAAAGTCATTCGAATACTTTCGCTTACATGACCTTTATACTCTCCTCAAGCGTTTGCAGTGATATAACAAAACGTGCTAAGCAGACGGAATATAAGTGATCGTTCAGAATATTAATCTGATCTGTTCGACGATCATGAGATCTGAACGTTTACGAAACTTGAGCGACTATAACCTCAACAATTTTGCCCTTCTCGTTCCCTTTCTTGACGACTTCGCGGCCAATCAGTACAATTTCCTTCGATGTCACCAACAAGTCCAACTTCGAAACCTGAATTCCAAATTCACTTTGATAATTTTAACTGTTGTTCATCGCATCGTCATTCTCAATTCAAAACGCAAATCTGCATCGTTTTCTCTTGATTGCAGCCACAACTTCGTTACGATGAATAGAATTCACGTCAAAACAACTGTTTCTCTCTACAAGAGTCGCCTGCATACCCTGAATCGTCGGTCATATTTACTGACTGTAGCCGCAAACATGATGCGTTCTCTCTTTCCAGCGAGAATTTGTAACATTGGACAATATTCAAGACCAATGTAATCACCAACGAAATTTCTATTCAACGAATATCTACGACGTTCTTTGTGACCATATAACAAATCGCACGCTTCCTGCTGAAATCGAAAAAATAGATTTGAGACGCTCAAACTTGAGACTAAGCAGTAAAATTTTGAAGTCGGCACTAGATCAAATAAGCCCTAGAAGTGCTGTAAACATTTTATTACTCTCTTTTATTTAAATCAAATCTATAACTGTTTGGCATCTAAACACAGCAAGGCACATATTAACCACAACGTTACGACCTTCCAATATGAAAAATTCGGAACGTTATCCTCAAATACAGCAAAATTCATCATTTCTCTAATCACATTTTCAATAAACCAAAGTAATGACCCTTACAACGGGATTTTTTCTGGTAATTACGCTGAAGATAGACACTATTTCCACAAACTCACCTTCACTTTCATGTACTGTTTCCTCGCGTTGAATCTTCTGAATGCCTTCTGAATCGTCCGCGCGTAACCATCGTACATTCGCTCGCGCGTTTCTTCCAGGAGGAAAAGCTTCAAGTTGTCAACAACACGGTATGCAATGAACTGATGCAGAACGCAAAAGCTAATGAATCAGGCTGATAAAATCATTTCCACGGTTCTCAAGGAAGGTGAACGTACATCATGGATCATTATTCAAATAAAATTTATTGTAACGAAAGGCAGTATCACTCTACATAAACATTCGTAGCAGACTCCACATATTAAAGGCTGTGATATCTTCTGAAAGACAAAATGAACAGCTAAACAAAACCGAACCGATTCAGGATTCTTAATAAAAACCTTCGTCTTTCCCAATTGATACTGATCGGTATCCATACATACCGAACGACAGATAATCTTAAAAATAACAACGAGATGATTAATCATTTACAGAAGACACTATTCACTCAAAATTCACTCATAAAAGTTGAGTGCATGAGTAAGGAAGTTATCAGAGCAGTCCATCAGATTGTCGATAACAAAAAGTCGTATGAACTGTTAACAGAAGAGTAAAAAGGATTCGATGAGTAATGCTATACATTACCTCTATTGCCTTTCTCGGATCACCGCGGTAATTTGGCCACGTTTCCTTCGACAAGATCGCATAACGAAAAATGAACTTTTCAAATTTTCTTCGATAAGCAAAACCGGCTCTACGTACCCGAATATTTTCGCGCAATCCCAAGTACTGCACTTGATGCAACACTCTAAAAGCTTCAAATTTCCTCAAGTTCAATAACATAGCATCCGTAAGTTCAAAATAGTCATAAGTGGTGGTGAGTTATCAAAGATACTGAAAGGCAAATTCGGATTCAGAAAAATGATAGGTGGTCGAAATACGGGCGTTGATACATACCGTTTATCATCCCAATCGAGTGGACGTTTTGTTTCATTTGGTTTAATGCATCGAACATAATGAGGCGCACATTTCGTTAAAGATTCAACAAGATCATTGGCTTGTGTCTAAAGACTTGTAAAATCAGATATTAAATGATCACTTCACAACGAGTCTCACAATACAATTTTGACTTGGAAAACATAAGCATAAGCAACAAGCATACTGCATTCAGAATGCTCATAATCGTTCTTTCAATCAACGATGCGTTCTTAAGTTTTCACTTTCAAACAGAAGACTTCAAATTGTCGACACAATTGGTGCTTTTGACCGGCGTGCCAATCCAATTCAGATCAGCTCCATTATTAAACATGGCGCCGCAGAAGAAAGCAGAATTCGCGGAGAATGTCCAAAATAAATGTTTCCATTTAGATTCCTCTATGGAACAGGGAAAAATTTTGATTGGCTGAATGTTGCCTATAAATCTGTCACACTCTGCTAATTTGAAGAACAATCACAAAAACACTTACGCGAATTTTTGACGAGAAGCTCGTTGGTTTTGTTTTTGCACCTGAAGAAATCACATCGGGGAACATGTGAGCGAGGAATGGACTGAAAAAATATATTTTGAGCTTACAAATCTGAAATGTATGCGGAATGGAATAAAGACACTGCTGCCGAAGACTGACTTCCAAAAGAACATTCGGAAAGAACAGAAAGTTTCAAGCTAGGACATCATCAAACGAGCAAGATCTGCAATCAGTTTTATTGCATTATTAGGATTGTGTAATAAAATCGCTCCGTACCGTTCGCTATGCTGCATTAGAGAGATGAGATCTTGATAGAGAACATCACGATTCTTTTCACAGAAACAGTCGACATTATATACAACCTGGGATATGGGAAAGTTTAGTTGATGAGAAATGTACATCTAAGTAGAAGTTTAGAAATCTAATAGTCCTCATCAATCGTTATGAAACCCATGATGAGGAATTAATATGAAAAGCGAACAGGTTGAAGCGAGCAAGTGGCACAGCCAAATGTTTGGTAAACTCGAACAGAAAAAGGCCCATGAACTAAATAAAACAGGAACTGAATAAGAACTGACTTACATCGCCGGCATAATGCTTAATTACAAAACAATCAGCGCCGTTACGATAATGTTCGTTAGTGGAGAGTAGCTGATTGAGTTTCATAAGGAATTTGCTATCGGCACCTTCATTTTGCCCATGAATTTGTGAACATGTATCATCCAGAATGCACATTATACCTGAAAACACGAATCGCTTGTACATATGCAAAATAACAATAAACAACGGGCATAAAAACCGAAAATAATTGGAAACAATTTTCACAATAAAATAATGTAAAATAGTTCCTACCAGGTGGTTTGCGTGCTTCAATAAGGTCGCATACAACCTTATTGTTAAAGTAATCAATTTCTTGCCACTTTATACCCTCACTGACATACTCTTCCTGTTCGGCTTTCAAAGTCAACTCGATGAAAATCTGTTGTAATTTTTCGTTGACGAAGTTGATACTGAAAATTGATGCGATCAAATCCGTCCATATTGTGGGCGAGCATTTCCACTGAACTCATTCCGAAATTAATGCAAACGAATTAGACGTCCATGCAAATTGCGAGATTTCATGACATTTACCAAAACTGTTCGAATCCATTATTGTCAAAAATTTCGAATCCATAAATATCGAGAATGCCAATCGAGAAAGGAGTTCCTGACACACCACTGTCCACCCTTATTGCTTCGTTCACAGACGATACTGTAAAATGATTTTTTAGCTTGTGAAGTTGTTGGATAAGAATGCTTAAAAACGATCACAAATCATTACGAACAACCAGCAACTAACTGAGAAAGTCGAACAGTCGTGCGTACAATTCCTTGACCCAAGCGTCGCGAGTGAACTCTGCCTGCTGAACATTCAATGTGACTTCAATTTGCTCGGTTTGTCGACCCCATTTACCTTCCATATGTCTACTCGTTAATTTCTCTTTGATTGCTGACGTTGATAAACCAAGCAGAAACGCAGGGAATTCAAGAACTATAACACATCTTATTGCGAGCAGTACTCATTGTTGAAATATACAACAAGAAAACTTCTCCGGAAGATCGAACATTCAAAATTCAAATATTGAGCGAATGGAATCGCTTTTGAAACGAAATTTGTGTAAATTTTTTCCATAATCAGCATCATATCCATAAACATTTTGAACTACAGAAGTTGATTAATTGTAAAAACTGCTAGAACGCCTTCGGTATTTCATGACAATTGCATTTAGAACTCCCGGTGTTCGAAAATAACAGTTGTACAAAAGTGAGTAATTTATTGAATAACTTATCGCTATGAATGAATGAAAATACCAACAACGTTCATCAAGAATAGCTGCGTAATTGTTTTGCTCTGTGAATGTGATATTGCCAATGTGCATAATCGCAGCAACCAATTGCAAAACCTCCATTTGTTTTTCATTACTAATTCCAACAACACTCATTGCATGCTGCAAGATTTAACATGAAATTGCATTCCAATTGGAAACAAACCTCTTTGCATTTATTTGTTTAGTGCTTAGTTCATGTTTTAATCCTTCAGAGAGTTCTTCGAACAAACACAATCCAGGATGAGTATATCGTTTACATCATGTCTAATCCACGATTAGAGCGACGTATTTCGATACTTGCTAACAACTTTCGCTTTGCACTCTTTGTTATTTTCAGTTAATGCAAAAGCATTTCGTACGTATTTCAGACTGAAACATAAATGCAAAATGAGGTAATGCAACTCACTAATGTTTGTTTAAATTCCTTAGCATCATCTGTGCCTTCGATCTGGTAGCAACCACTATGATTTAAATAATTGTAATAGTCTAATGAACTTATTCCAAGATTACCTGAAAATCAATGATCAGATTAAAAATGTTAATAATGAGGATAACGACAATATCCATCCAAAAATTACTGCAACTAGTCAGTCATAGTAATTTAGCGATAAGTGTGAAAATTTAGCGCTGAATGAACATGAAAATTTTTGGGAGCGATTACTCCTTTTGATGATTAGATGAATATTCGAATAATCCAGTGGGGCACTACTCTTGGATCAGAGCAGAACGCAAGTCAAGATTTCCAAATCAGCAGATAAAATCGCATAAAAGTGAATAGAATGTAACGGCATGCATACTTCTCAAAGCCTCATCAGCGCCAGCAACGAGTTGGTAGAATATGTGGAAGTTGCGTTCTCCTTGATTCTGGTAAACGACTCGCGATTTTTCCAGCAAGAAGTTGGATATCTTTAATTGAACATTTAAATGAACAGGCAGAGTTCACTTGCAAAATCAATTCATTGTCAGAAAAAAATTCTGTTGAACGTGAACTGAACTGTCCATCACTACCAGCTGTGAGTCTTGAATTGAACGGTTGATATTTTGCAGCGATAAACAGTCAGCATTTTCATCATCTCGAACCAGAACCAAATAAGGAAACATTGAAATTGAGTCACTGAATTAAAATACCTTTCCACCGATCGGCTCCCCACCTCTACTGAATACGATCTCAACATATTTGCCAAATCGACTCGAATTCCAATTACGTACCGTTGCACTGTTACCGAAAGATTCCAGCAGAGGATTTGATTGCAATATTCCATCTTTGATGTGCTGAAATAAATCATTCTACTGAATTGCGCACAAGTCAGTGCAGGAGTGCGAGCAACAAAGCCGACCCCCTAACTTCGAGAAATTCAGTTCGATTAATTTAGATATCTGTTTAAAACAATCATATTTCAATCGATGACACAATCCCCATTTCTCAAAAGCGCATTTCAGCAGCATCTTCACTTTTGTAACATATCGAATGTTTCATGTCTCTGGGCGTTTGTAAAGAATAAATCTACGGAGTGTAACACTGAATTTCACTTATCGGATATGCAATGCTATTACACCATTGAATAAATAAATGGTCAACCTGCACCCGTTGCCCTCCGCCTGATATTCGCGATATGTAACTCATAATGAACTTCGCATCCACGGTCTTACCAGCTCCACTCTCACCGCTGATTATAACACACTGATTTTCATTATCAATCATCATATTCCTGAATATCGCTTTTGGTTGATTAGTTCGACAAATATTGCGTATTGATGAGATTTAATAGGAACCTCGATATCTGTCGAGGATGATCAAAGAGAGCATTTAATCTCGTCAGTCATTCATCCTGATAAGCATCAATCTTTTCACCCTAAATTTTGAATCTAATCAGCACTCATTTTCATAGTCGCGTTGATTTAATTGCTACAAGCGCTGTTAAACATTCCGATAGTCTGATCTCTTATCAAAATCGCACTTGATAAAACTGCGCAATGTACTACGATTAAGGACATGCGAATCCTTGCATTTACCTGAACATACTATCTGCCAATGCATAAATATGTGGTGGATTCTCATATTGTGCAGCTCCTTGATATATCTGCATTTCTCTCTCTGTGAAATATGGCATTTCTTTGAAGGGGTTCACCGAGATAAGCACCGGTCCGATATACGTCTGAAACGTTTGCTTGTTCCAATCTTCCCTCAGAGAGCACATGTGAAATAAAACCAAATGACATCGCATGGCATTTTCCAATTTCAATCGATTCATCATATTTTGTTTATGAATTCCATCTATTATTTCAATATCGCTCTGTACTGTTCAATAGTGCAACCAACAGAGTCTATCGATATAGACTATCGATATAGTCTATTATTTCAATATAGTCTAACTTTGAAAAATTCTGTTCGATTGATTTGGATACTGATTGATTAACTTAATTTTCGATTAATATTAATTTTGGATTGTTGGCAATCAAAATTATTCGATCAAATCGATTAATTTTTGATTGCCAAAAATCCAAAACACATGAAGTGTTCCATCATTTTCTGTCGGAAAAAAGCAAAAACTTAGTGCCAGTCACCAAGATCCGGAATATTAGGGGCACATCGCCAGCTAATCAAAAACTAATTGAACAGCTTTCAGCGGTGATGTTTTTCAACGATTAATGAGACCCACGAAAATGAAGTTGCTCATTAGCCGCTTTCTAAGGTTTTCCACAATGGCAGCTTCACTCAGCTTACTAAGAAGTACCATATCGTCCACTCCAACATTTTGAACGTTTGTTTTTGATTGCCAGTGAAATGCCTAAAAAGTATACTCGCTTCAATTTTTGCAAAGCTCTCCTTCGGTTGATTGGGAAATATTTTCGAATGGCAAAACTTGTTTTGAAATAGTAAACGTTTCACTCGAATGTAAGCGTGCATTAGCTTAATTAATCAGTGATCATGATCACTACCAATCGACATATTCAAATTCATTTTACAGTTATTCTTATGATTAGCAACATTTGCGTTTGTCATAAACGATCAAGTGTTTTTAAACATATGTCGTTCAATTACGATGTGCATCTCACCATTGTATTGGTTAAGGTTTGAGGAAGATGAATGCTTCTAACGGGCAAATGTCATTCAAACATCAACACACACCGGGCCTGAAACACATTGCGTCACTCAACTGTAACGTTTACAATGGACACACATCAGCACTTGCGATAAATATCAAAGTAACCACAAAATAATGCTAAGCATTACATTAGAGAACCACGAACTTGTGCGTTTTACTTCCAAAAACGCCCTACGAAGTACACACAACAACGAACTTACCTAATTGTAAACAACATCACTTCCAAGCAAAATATGAATTCTTAATTAACAGAAAGCATTCACAGTGTCAAATGTATGGAAATATTTACGGCAGAATATTTGATAAGATATACTTTGACTGATTCGAGCATAAAATTAACAACTCTACAGCGTTGAGAGTGAGAAAGAGAGCTGTACATATCTCTTTGATAAGACGGCTCAATGAGGTGACTCACTCTACTGTTGTGATTCACTCCATTTTTGAGCATGCTTCCAGTGATAACAGCATACGCATATATTCATCTGAGGTGAGAAATCGATTATCGAATTTCGTAATTCGAAATGAAAACCGAAACGCATCAGCATAATTTTTTTCGTCATTCAACATCGGTCAAAACATTCAATTATATGAAATTTTTTTGCTCTCACATAGAACAGAATCAATGGTATCGTTAGCAGCTGCTCTCATTTGTATTGGTATAGCTACTTCGTCAAAAAACATGGACAACAAGACTATCTATTAAAGAATTTCGTTTCTTTTTCAGTCACAGATTTTCACTGACCATCTTTGAATAGTGAAAGTGATAATGAGTGGAATTTCTATAAAATACGGCAAAATGGAATAAAATCAGTGAAACGATTGGAGAAGCAATCTAATGAGGTGAGCACAAATAGTTCGAAATACTTTCCAAAAACATTAATAGCAATAATGAAGATAAGCTGAGCATTGCTGAAAAAACTCGTTCATGTTCTGTCTGTTAATTACTGATTGATAAGAGTGAACATCAAAAGTGTTTGTTCATTGTTGATAAAATGGGTGATTCGTCAAAACTGAACTTTCACTGTAATGACTCATCGTTTATTTGAAGCAAACGTCAAGATAATATTCACTTCCTTTTCCTCTCACAACCACAACAAATTGCGTTTATCAAATAATAAATGAACAGTACAATGTACACATCTTCATACGATAAAGAGCAATAACAAATCAAATAAATTTTTTAAAAATCTAAAACAAAATGCACTACATAGTTGGATGAATGCTGTCAAATCAATAATAACTTCAACAATCGCAAAACTGATCACCAACGCTCACACAATAAATGACAGCGATAAAAATGCATGACATTTGTTGAACGTCATTTATCTATTACACGTACAGATGGACAGATAGAACGAAGGTAGGGTAGCAAGGTATGTGGATATAACGTTAACAAAGCAATATTCCCTCCGTACCGCACCTCAATTCTTCATTGTGCATTCAATCGAACTATTATAACATTAAACCCACAAAACAACAACCAGTCTTCGTCACCTCACACCGAAATGATTCATCGCTGATCATTCGTCTCAAACAAACGCAAACATTTGACGTATACTCGTGGTGATGTGCTATCGTGATCACACAAACAACATCATATTTGTATCGTACCTAGATAATCTCTTAATAGAGAGATTTTCACTTATGCTCCCATGTCACTGCACTGAATATCCTTTCAGGTACGCATCAATCAGTATATCGATAATACACTTTTCAAATAGTCACATATAGCGGTATTCCAAATTTAGAGTGAATTTCCAAATTTAGAGCTCAACTGCTTCAGCGGGCTGGTCGAATGGTCAACAATTATAGTATGGTAAGGCAATGGAATTGGAAATATTTTACACTAACTACATGATTTTTTCATGCAGTTTACTGATGGGAAGTGCTGAGCTGTTGACTGGAAAGTACTGAAAGTCTGTTGCACAAATGGATACGCAAAAGGAGAGATAGTAGAAGAAGTTCAGGAATAACTCAACAATCACAGTGTAACATTATCAACTGCAATGAATTTGTTCGTTAAGAGTAGCTTCTCACGAATGTCCTGAAAATTCAGTGGTAAAGAGGCCAATCGAATCTCAATCAAAACAATAAAAGCAAAGAAGAAGATGTCATCCGAAAGCATATGCCGATCTCAGATGCACAATTTTCTGGAATCGTTTAATACATTGGCAATTGTGGTTATTCTCTTTGAGTCTTCAAATGGATTGCAAACTTTTGAAAAGAATGAACCAGTTCAAAATCCTATGAGAGGTCCGAGATCCGAGAATACAAGAATACGAGAGATCCAAGAACCTTGAGATCGTAGGTCACCAGATGGCCAGAAGAAGTATCCGCTTCGGGTCCTTGGACTGACGAAGTGAGTAGCCATTTTGATATCGTACGATTCACGCATTGTTGCAACTTCTACAATGAAATAAATCACTTCATTCGTGAACTTGCAAAGCCAAAAACGTTAAAATCACTTTTGTATTTTGCACCTTGAATTTGGTAGATACGAAATACAAAAAAAACATAAAATTTTCGAACTTTCTCAATGTTTGGATATTCAAAGTTTTGAAAACAAACGTTTTGGGTCATCAGTATCGAAGCCGAAAACACTCGCTGGACAGTAACCAATATCAGCATCCTCCACAGACTGTGGTTTCAGCATGACTATTGTACAGAATAGAATAAACAAGAACAAGAATAACAAAAATGTTCCGATAGCCAAAAAGTTTGCTTGTCGGTTAGTCTGCAAATAAACTGCGAGCTGCATCTTGCAATTCTGCAAACATATCAATGGGAATGTTCAATTAAACTCCCATTGAAAAACACCTAATCGCAATAATCATACGCTTTCATGAAACGGAACGGAACTGTTCAGTAATATTTCTGTTCACCATGAATTAACCGTAATCAAAGTGAGATAAATTATAATGTCACTTGTCAACTGAACATTTAGGAATGAAATGCATCCTTAAAATACTTACTTGCTCTCTACCGCATACTTTATTCTGTGTTAAAGTTTTTCTGTTCCCGTTCCGTTTCAAAGAGAATTAGAAAATAAAAAGGTCATTTTGATTGGTTGTTCGGACTTATTCAGCAAAAGATGCATTCTCTCTCTTACCAAATGAAATCGATGAAAGAAATCAGCTACACGTGTTTTGCATAGCTTATCAGCACGGCTCACTAGAGTAATGTTTGAATAATCTGAATCCAGCACCCACGAATGGCGATCAGTCACCTAAATTCAACTTGAAATTATACGTCATGATTAGTGATATTTCTATTCCACATTTTTGAAAACTGCTCTATTCCGTTCCATTCCTGTCCAAAAACGGCTCTATTCTATTCTATCCTGTGCATCCCTCGTTCAAGACCTGTTATGTTCTATTCTGTTCTGCCTCCTTAAACTGTGCTATACTGTTCTAAACTGCTCTATTCTGCTCCGTCGGTCAGAAAAGTGACACGATAAAACTTGTGGTAGTTACCGTTGGAAAATGTGGTTTTTTTGGCATTTTCAATGCAAAATGGAGATTACTTCGGATGGAAAAAGATTATTCAAGCAGGCAGTTGGCAGCTTTTAACCGTAGTGGTTGGAGGAAAACGGAGGGTTTGGACTTTGGTAACCAGCATCATTGAAGAACAGAGGATTCTCGTTTCGTCCCAACGGTTCGGTCAGAAACTGATGCACTGTTTCTCGTACTAATGAGTTCGGAATGAACTGATTCTTTCAATCGGACTCAAATCCTCCAAGCATAAATTTTTATTGGAGGCGTAAAATGTTAACAATTTTTGTGATGCTTTGCTCCTAGAGTTTAGAGTACGACCAACATTTGAAAGTAAGGTGTTCATTTGGAAACACAATTGCACTTTTAGTTGTTTCTGGAGAGAATTCCTCACAAACAATCTTTGGCAGTTTTCAGAATTAACTGCGATAAGTTGCCCTTGAAGAATTGTTTCGTCTCTCACTGATGGCCTTTCTTCTCCCCTAATGATATTGAATATGTTTTTGGGTGAATTCGAATCTCCAACAGCTATTAGCATTGAATTACTTGAGAAACTATTTCTCCGCCATCCTTGTAAAAGCCTCAAACATCTTCCAGCCACACAATTATAATCCATGATTTGACAAAAAAAATCGTAACGAGATAATTTATGAAAAAACGATAACAATAGTAACAATAAATTATAATAATAAAAATTGCAATTAGTAATAAATAATAGTGCGAATGAATAATAATAAGTAAAATGAAAACAGTATTAATAAAAACAATACTAATAAGGAATATAATAAATGATAATAGATAATAAACAATAATAAATAATAACATTGATAATTAATAATAATAAATAGTAGTAATAATAATAACAATAAAGATAATAATAATAATAATAATAATAATAATATATAATAATAATAATATAACTGGTAATCTATCTCTCTGCAGTCTTCACTTGGAACAGTCAAATTCTTTTGAAAACTGTACTATTCTATTCTTCCGGGCTCCAAAAAGCCTGTACGCTATTTCAAACTGTTCCTTCCTCATTCACGAACTGTTCTATTCTATTCCATGGAATAGAACATGAATAGAATAGTTTAACTGGAACAGAGACATCACTAGTCATGATATGGAAACTAGCAATATTCAGCTAAAAGAAAGGAAAAGAAATTCAGAATTTCATATTTTCACTACCACTTCATTCGCTCAATAAAGGCTGTTCTCCGAGAAGCTCAAAGTACTACCAACAACTTGAGAACGTTCAAAACGTTTGCAGGCAGGCGATTCGTATCAATAGTGCGACGCCAACTTTCATTCAAAAATAAACGGTACTTGGACGCTCGTCCCGGGCATATCGTTCCCTCTGATAACTATAAGATGCATGTTCAATAAAGTCCACAAAACTCTCTCATGTGCACTTTTGACTATTGGTTGAGTTTGATGGAAAATCAGCAACGATGCGATGAGGAACGATGCGAAATGAATAATTCTGATTTTCATCGGTATTTTATTAATCAGTCTATGAATTCATCGGTAATATCAATTAATAAACTTTCATTTTCAGCAGTTTTCTTGGAGCGCTCATTTCGCTAGAACCATTCCGTTGAAAATTTATTATGCAAGATTTAACTTACCGTTTGTGGTTTTTCTTGTGCCACATCAATTGATTGTAGTGTACTTTGATCGTATATAGACAAAGGTTGTTCATAGCGTTGTTTAGCGTAGAGCAGCACCTTGAAATATAATAGTTTGCAAATTCCAAATTTTGGCGGAAGCTGATGATAATATAGCACTTCGGTGCTGCTTCCAATCTAGCTATTATTCCGTTTCCATTGTTCTCATTTCGTTGATCACTTACAATGCGTTGCTCCATATTCACGACATTATCAAAATGTCAGATCATTGAACAATATGTCCAATGATGATTGTGAGTTCAAACAGTTTAAATGCTGCTGTTAGTTGCAGCAAAAAACATAATTTAACTGATGAAACAGTTTCTTTTTAGAGCGCTCACCTGAAGATCTTTTCTATCGTCTGCAGTTGGATTTGGTTTCGTAACAATCTCATCGATTCTCTTTTCGGCATCATGCAACCATTTCAGGTCACCAATTTCCTCAAGCATTCTCGATGGTGACTGAAATTCGCATGCGCACACCACCCGTGGGTCCATTCGGCTGTTCAGATTCAGCGTTGTCGCTACCGTGTCCATATCGCTTCAAATTACAATTCACCAGCATTTTGACAATACATTTTATAATTTAGTAGTCACCATTCTGTGTTGAAAATGAGATGAACATATTCAAAATTACATTCATAAATATATAACTGATAGTGAGATAAAATGATCAGTGAGGATATAACTGGTGATAGTCAAAGTGAAATCTGAGGATGGATAATAGCTGGGCTTAGACTATAAAGGTTGAGGCTCCTAGCCGGTCTGAGCTATCCATTAAATAAATGGATGGTTCTGTCATACAGGGATAAGGCATTTATTAATCAAGTGCAATGTTCCCCTGCGTGAGCATCAATCTAAGCCTGAGCATAAACTTAATCCAATCACCATATTTCACCCTGATTATTGCCACCTGTAAGAATACAAGCAGTGTACACTTTAAAAGCTCAGCTCTCTAACAACTTACGCCACAACAAAACTAAGTCGTGAATTGATTTCATTGTTAAGACGTATCGCGAACTGCTCTTCACCAACAGCGTGTGCTTCTCGTGGATTTGCGATCGTTGTTTCTGTTAAGCGATGATCGTAGTCATTGTGTGTTGCTTGCATAGTCCAGTCGTTACACCACGAATTCGGTGACTTTAAACAATTTTTTACGCATTGATTACTCATTTATTGTCAGCGTTTGAAAGTTTTTTATTTTTTATTTTTTTCGCAATAACGAGCAATGCGGGATACTTTCTATCGTAAGAGCAATCGATGCCCTCGAATGCCATTTCCTCGTTAAATGAGATCGAAAGTGGCGCGGCGTTGCCACGTTTGAAGTGTTTGATGTCGTTTTCGCATAAGTTTCGACGAACGAATGAGCCACGACAGCTAACCGTAGTTGCAGTTGACATTTTCGTAATGGTTGATACACCAGATTCAGATGCAACACTCGGCGGTCGATTCTTTAGCGGATAGTTGTCAAGTATCAACTGAAACGCTCTGCGGTAAATACACCTCAAAACAAGCAACTGCGAGGACGTTGTAAATGTTGAAATTGACAAAATTGTAATTTATCGATTAAGCATAGTTCAGTTGAAATGTGACTGAAAGATCATACTCACTTTTCCACCACTGAACACTTTTTGTGAATCAAATACTGCCACGGCTTGAGGACCATACGAATATCGCGACAATTTCACTCGTAAATGACGAAGTTTGTTGTTTTCTTTCTGAAACGGTTGAGTCGGCAGAATCATTCCAACCGTATTCAACTATATTTGTGTTCATGAACATTGTGCAAACTAAGTCACACTACTACATTCAAGCATTTTTATGTTCATCTCATTATCCCTGATCAAAATTGCAACTAGAAGCAACAACGCGCACGTGACCGTATGTTACCATCAATCAACTGTCACGAAGTTCTACTTCACTCACTGCTCAAACGAAAATACACCAAATCAAAAGGGAACATAATCTCACCACTGCATAATTGATATCATCATAAACAATGTTAACACCTTTCTTATTGCATACTCGCATATAATAGTAATGGTAACCGGTCCATGCGGGAAAATCGATCAATTCATTGCATAAGTCTGCTACTGTTAAGCCGGGTAATATCACAAGCCTATCAAAACAACTTCGTTATCAGTACAAAATTCGATTTCACTCGAAATTTATCGAAATAACCAATAAGTTACTGCCTCAAATTGTGATAAGTTCGGAAAGTTACATCTTTTTATGGGAGGAAATGTTCTGTTTGGAATTGTTCTTATCGCAAACCTTGTTGCAGCACTTCGCTTGAAAGGAACAGTTTTTCGAATACGGTGCTGGAGAGCTTCATAATCGAGCATCCCTCTCCTAACTTTCAACCAGGCGGCATGATCGCCAGCAAATTTCTGCAAAAACAACTCCTCAGCATTCAGGTGTCCTAATTCACTAGGCTCTCTTAACTGAACGAATTGAAGGTGATCATGCAAATGCATACCGTCAAATGTGCATTTATGTCGACGTTTTTTGACTCTTCATTAATCTTCTTCAATCTTCCCTCTTGGTAATTGGCTATGTCGACGGCGTGTCGATACACAACTAGTTTCAGCATTGTGGGCCCTGTGCGCTAAAAGCAGCAATATGAGATCAGTGTGCATGGATTTTATGGAATCTTCGCAAAAAAAATTTCAAAGTTTCCGATGAATTTTTTTCACTAATTTCATGCATTCCAATCGTGACGTGATAAGTGATCGCAGTTCAAGAACGCCTTATTTGCTCCCTTCTCGCATTCAGATTGATTCAGTTTCAATTGAAAAAAGCTATCAATATGCAACTTCTCATCCTTTCAGCTATAAAATTTGTTCTAATCACCAAAATATGTGGAAACAATGTTTATAAAATGCTTCTCAGAGAAGTTTCTGTGATCTTTTCGGGATGAGTCGATAAAATTGTTTTACCCCTCTCTTGCATGTGATGCGAGATAGGTTGCTGGCAGTTTGCGTCCTTTCATCGTCCGAGCACTCAATCGAAATCCACGACCTGTTCTGAATTGCAGCTCTTTTTTGCGCTCATTCTCACCGTGAAGAACACATGCAACTCTGCAATTCTCGCACATTGTGTCTTTTAAAATTTGATCTGAGAGTGTTTATTTTTCTTAGTGTTTATTTTTTAATACATTTTGACACCATTCACGTAAGAAATTGTAAATTATCGCCAGTGACATTATAATGTTAATTAGAGCTGGACATCGTACTCAATGCTGTATCGGAAGGGCCTCGGTGAAAAGTTTTTGATCCATCTCTGGTATGCTGTCAGTTTCTGTTGACATGTCACCTAGAGTTATGCGCTTTCATGTTATTACATCACACTCGAATATAAATTAAAATATAGCATATTGTCACTCACGACAGGAAATCGTTTATCTCACGAAAGTCACCTCGTTGCATCAACGTATCCGGGATCATGCCCATATAATAGGATTTTGCGTTGAAGTTATCAGTTAGGAACAACTAGAATACATGACGAAATTCATATGAAATTAGTTTTTGAAATGTTGTTTGCATGAAGTTGTTTCTCAAAAAATAATTTGAGGAATCGTCAAATCACAAATCGTTTTACTGACCTCGTCAACACGTTGATATGTTTTATAAACGAACCATCTATTGCAAACGTTGTGAAAGAAGACCCGATATGGTTCATTTTCTGGGTAATAGCTATAATTCATAAGCGTCAATCAAGAAAGGAATTTCGTTCCGTTCGAAAAAGTAACTACCTCATCCTTCGTCAAAAATTCGGTTAGAATCACTTCAATGTAAAAAATACCATTTCAGAAAGAAAATACCATTTCATTAGGGTGATAGAAAAGTGATGCCGGTATTTATATGAAGGTCATATTATGACTAGTCAGGTAGCTTGGAATGGGGACTGGCTTGACTGATGATAATGTCAACTTCAACCGTACGGTGTTTGAGCCTGTCTTCAGACGGGCTGAAGACGTTAAATGTTAGATTGTATTTTATTAAACGATTCACTTACTACTCGGTGTAGCGATATTGTTCAGGCAGCAATTTCAGTCTATAGAATTTACTCTTATTTTCTTTCGTATTCTCTTCTGTGTCCCTCAGTGATGGTGGTAGTGCAACATTCATTGCGTACTGTAAAAATACCACGATGCTGAGCCAACAATATCAAACAGACATTTCAAGTGAACTTAGAGACCGATGCAAATTTTGTGAGAACACTTCTAACCAAAAAAATTCCTGCTGTGTTCTGGACACAAAATTATGGAGGAATGCATTCCCAAATTGAGAAAAGAAGCTCGTGCGATAAACCACATTAGTTATTCCTCAACGTTACCTATCGTATTATAATTATATCGCTCATAAGGTTGGTGAGGAATTTTTTTACATGGAGATCTTTGCGTAAATCGACATCTTCGATTGGAAACTCCAACTCGATCGGATGAGCGCCTTGCTTGATTGTAGGTAGTGCTGCATGTTTCGCCTCAAAATCATTCTTTCTTAAAGTTAAGGTTCAAGAGGACAACAAACGAAGTATTTTTGAAGCATCAAAACACACAAGAATGGTGGAGCGTAATTATTTTATCACTTTTGAAAGTATTTCATTTGATAGTTTCATTTCACCTTAAGAGTATACGTCTGAACGCGAAAAATCTGTTAATGAACCGGCAAATAACTTTTCAAAACAATTTTTTTTTGTAACCAATACCCATACGGAATGATCTCACCGAAGACATTTGCAGTGCCCAACCGCTCCGGGTATTGACAACCAAAGCAAAGCGAGTTCACAGTTGCTGTAAACAATGGCTATTGATATCCTGCAAATTTTGAATTTTTATGCAGTATTTTCTTTCTGGTCGCTTCGAACCGCATGCACGTTGAAACAAACAGAATATGCAAAACTGTACTGTTTGTGGGTGTATTGCAAAAGAGGATTAACGGCACTGACAAGTTCAATTTGTATCATACCGGAACATGCCGTTTTCATCGAAACCTCGAAAATTTCATCGAAACCTCGAAAAAAAAGCTGACAAATGTCACAAACAGATGGAATGAAAGTTATTTCGATCGCTCATCAAAACAATGAAAGTACCCTATTGTTGGAAAGGTTGGCACAGATCTTGATCGAGAATTTACAATGAAATATGGCAGTAATATGCATTTGTTAATGAGTTCGAAATCAGAGAAAAGTAGTTATTCAGATTTGTTTCAAAAGATATTTTAAAAAGTGACGTGTAACAATGATGTATGCAGAATGGAAAATGCTCCCAAATTTCAATCATTCATTTTGTGTGCTAGTTTTTGGTGCGGCACCATCATTTTTTCATCTCTAGCTATCACTCAACGACGGTTTTGTCGGAATCGATTGCAACTAGCATTCAGAGGAAGAACGGACGGAAGAAAAAGAGCAATTGTCGGTTAGGAGCAAGTCGGAATTACTCATAGAAGGTAGAGTTTTGTGAAGGATGAAGCTTGGAAAATGAAAAAAGGGATCTTAGCTTAGTTGACAGTAGTTGAAAGAATTTTCGTGAATTTCGAGAACTTGCAATTTGAGAGTAGTGCAGCTTGGTTGAGAAATGTCAATCATTAGCATCATGTGCTCATAAATAATTCGAATTATTTTAAGTATTACTTTTCATAGGCAGTCAGTGATCGACATCAACAACGAGAACTATGGATTCACCAAAGGAAAATGGCACTAACGCAATGGGTTGTCAAGTTCAATCGGGTCTCAGTAACAGAAGTATTTTCACTGCACTTTATCAGGTCGTTTAATAGCGATTTTTTCACACCTCTTAGCGATATCTTCGGAGAATCTGATGGATAAAAAGAGTGATTTTTGATAATCACAAAATTTCGTTTAAAATATTCATTCATTGTAAATCGAAGCGCTGCATTTTTTCAGCCACCTACAGCACATTCTTCTGCCGGATCGAGTGCATCCGACTCATCTGGGCGAGATTCGAATAAAATGAATACGGCATCGAGTTCTTCCCTTGGGCCAGTTGCGAATGGGTTTGCTTTTAGTCACCCTTCTTGGAAGCTGAACAATTTTTGGAATAAACTTTAGATCCTGATGGCACTGTTATATCTTTTTCATAAATTTCAGCTTTGCTCAATCGTTGAATGCAGAAGAACTGAACTGTGGTGCGTTCCTGGGTGGTTATCCAATGCTGCCATCCAACGATCCTTTGTTCAAGGCTTTTTCGCCATTCGCTTTTAAAATTTCAACCAATGATATTGGTTAACCATTCACAAATATTTCTTTGTTTATGCATCTAATTTTTCGAAACATGCATTCCGTTCACTACAGTAAACTGAGATTCTGATTGATCGTGCACCTGATGAAAGGTTACTGTCGGCTTCGAATTTGAATACCACACGATTCCAGTGCGGTCTCCGTTCTTGATCCATTCATTATCCTCAACCACAGAACGAGAGTACTAAAAAGCACCGATTTTCATCCGGCTGAAGAATCGATGAAACTGGAAGCTCATATTTCCACCTAGAAATACCCATCTAATGAGTATGAATTTAATCGCAATCTAATAGGTCAAGGCAATTCACAAGAATTTAATATGAGCGCTATGGGAGATTCGGCGAAATGTGATGGCGATACAGTGAATTGTTCGGAAGAAATTTTTGCCCGCAAAGTTTTCATTGGTGGATTACCATTCGATGTGAGCCAAGGTTAGACATCATTTGCACGTCAGCTTATTTCAAGAGCCATCGCTTGATCACCACCATAGTTTTGCATAACAGAAGACAATTCGAGTGTGTACATGGTCCAAATTTTAGAAGAAATTGTTTCAACTTTCAAGCAGTTCGGCACGATGGTTGTGGATTGGCCATATCGCTCGGATACTTGCTCAAAGAATCGCACACACACTTTGTCGCATCCAGGTTGGCGCAACGTCAGATGGTTCGAGTGTTGTGAAATATGGTCTTTATATGTTGAGGGTTTTGCATTCAATGAATATGCAAATACAATCCTAACCAGAGTCAGCGTCGATAGAACAAAGCGATTGAAGAGGATGATTCGTAAAACGATATGCATAATGCATCGCGCGGATGCTAACCTGACCGTGTTCAATATTTCAGTTGGAAGTTTGAAGGGTTACGTGTTCATTGTGTTTGAGGACGAACAGTCGGTTCAGCGCTTGGTGAATAGATGCCATAAAGATGGTGACGATTACTACCTTCTCGTGTCCAGCCCTACGATGCGCAATAAACCGGTTCGTTGGTGTTAACATGAGACATTTTATCAGAGAGTTGGGTCCACACCTTCCAACAAACTTCCCAGGACCATCCACCTCTACAGGGCCCAATCATACGCGAGTTTTCAGAGGCCATCGAATTCGATTTCGCACTCGGCTGAACCCTACTAAGAGACTGTTAGAGAATAGTTTGCAAATGAACAGAGTGAAAAAGCATTTCTTGCCAGATCATCAGCATGCGAGCTGAACTCGGAATTCTGTGACAAGTTATTAGCGATTCCCCTAATAGTCTATTGAGTGTGTGCGTCGGAACATCGTCCAGCTTTCTATTTTGCAACACGAACTGATGAATCATTACTTTTATTGCTCATTTGACTATTATTTTATTAATATTATTACATAGCAGCCTACATTGGTATTGCCTGCATTGTTTTTGTTCTTTATCCTTGTTTTATCCTTGTACATTACATTGCAGTCTTTTTTAACCAGTTACTTCATCATCAAGTGACATACCTTCAAATAGTTCAAGCTTTTCAGTCATTTTAAGTTTTCTTTTTTAAGTTTATTTTATGGAAATCTTCATGTTCGCCGTTCTTTATACCGTTGATTGCGTGAAAATAATGGTTCTTTTTCCATTTTCTTCTATCCGTGTTTCTGGAGCGATTTCCCCACTTTAATGTACGAGCGTTTATTGCAGGTGCAAATTCGACCGTGGCGACTGGCAGACATCACATACAAACTAAGTGATAGCATGGTGCTTGATGCTCGTCGAACGGTTTTCATTGGTGGTGTACCGAGACCGACAAGGGCAAGTTCGTTTTTCATTAGCTCTTCAGTGAGCTCAAAAATAATTGTGGAATTTAGCAACGGTCAGAACAGTACGAAAACTTATATCATAAAAAACCTGCGAAGTTGTTGCATTCCGTTTGAACAGTGATCTTCGTAACGAAGTTACTGCTTAGTTTTTAATTACATTGAAACACAAAAGGCGTGATGGGTATTCAAGCAACTGAAGATGTTGGTGCAGTGATGTCTGTCTTAATCATCGTATTATAATAGGTGACCTCGCACGAGTTTTGGAGGGGCTCTATGGTCCGGTATGTTATGCAGGGATCGACATTGATCCTGAACTGAAATACCCGAAAGGAGCTGCAAGAGTTACATTTGCAACCACAGGAGCATTCATATCAGCTATCAGTGGTCGGTTCGTCAATGTCTTTTGCGGAGGGATAACCAAACGAGTAATTTTTAACTGAATTGAAGTTGTGTGCTTCGTGACATCCTTACAAACAAGCTTAATTGCTGCACTCTTTGGAACGTTGATATCACCATATTTTTAATAATAGCGTTGTTGCATAAATTGGTCACACTCCTAGAATCATACACCATCAAGTTTACTCACCATCCGTTCCCGTGACATATCGATTATTCAGCAAATTCCAATTACTTCATATTTTGGATTCGAACAAATTAAAAATCCATTAAAGGTAATTGACCATATTCTGTCCGCTAAACAATTACTTCGCCACGGTCGAAGTCGTTGTTTAGCGGATAGAATATGGTCTATCTGACTAAACAAATGCATTTTTGTCGTTTTCGTCAATACTTTCGCTTCATCGCTGTAATAAGAATGAAACGACCGAGCGACAACGGATAGAAATTTGAGTTCTAAATAGTGATAACGTGGAAAAACAGATCAACTTCATTGCGAGAGCAAAGCAATAATGGAAGACAAACGAGCTCGGACAATGAAGAATCTTCTAATAATGGGGAACTGAATGTTGGTCAGTTCAGATAAGTGTGGCACGTTGAGGAGACCGAGTTGAATTTTTTGGGAGCTGGATTCTCAATGCATAAATAGCTAACTGGAGATAGACCTATCCAGATAATCTGCTACGACGCTAACTGCACAGAATGATGAAGCGTAAAAGAGACCTCGCAACAGCAAAAAAAATTTTCGATCTAAACAGCCTCTGTCAAGGGGATGAAGCGTACATTAGTTATCCGAAGCCGGATGGTGGAATATCTAGGAAATATTTGTGTTATTCGAAATATTGACCACAAGTGATGCTTAATATTTTTTTCCGAGTGTAACATTTTATGAAAAAGAATTTCGTTTGTTTTTGCACTGCCATCCTCTCGTGCCGAACATATTTTCAACACCGTGAAAAAATAACGTTTCCTTCGCCTTTTTCGCGTTCTTTAATATCAAAATATTCGTTGGAGTAGCTGAAGCTTCACCAATGATTTTTTCACTTTCTTGAATTGTCTGATCAAATTATTGATGGAAACAATAGAGACATTTTCATGGATTAGTCATTTGAAATGATTCTCTTTCACAAGTCGCGTGTAACAAAATAATTCACAGAACGCAACGGGTGTGATCCATAGCGTGAACAAATGGGTAACGCAGTTTCGAATTATATTCTCAGTTTTAGTAAGCAGTGGCTAATTTCTTAATTGCCAGGATTTGGGAGACAATCAGTGCAATTGTTTTCGGCTTTATTCTGACTGACACTTGAACGAAACAGAACATAAAGTTATTTTTATCAGCAGTTTTGCTCCTCGTTATCAATCGTTATCTGTCGTCACTTGTCAGTTTTTGTTGTGACAAAACAACAAAAGATATTAGATTTCGACGAGCTTATCGCTTTTCATCCGTCATCCGAAGAAAAGCAGATGTCTACGTCTGACTGTCTGATAAATTGATCTAATTCAGGTTGAAATTAAGCCGTATATAATGGACGAGCAAATGTGTGATGAATGTGGTGGAGCAAAATGTTCAGGCAATTATGCACCATATTTTTGTGGTGATGTGTATTGTTTGCAGTACTACTGCGAAGAGTGCTGGCATTTGCAGCACAGCTCAAACGAAAAGTTCAAATCCCATAAACCACTCGTGCGAGTTGGTGATCAGATCAAGGTGACCATCGCTTTTTTTAGCACCAGTCATTTCATTAAACAAATCGCATTGCATGATAGATATATAGAGTTTGCGAGAGAGATCGCTTCAATACGATTTCTGCTTTGTCTGCAGTATGACATGATCGAGTGCGATTATTCAAGTAGTGCTTTATCAAAAAAGAAAATGATACTCTTTCAAAGATACTACTCTTCCGTTGTAATCATATCGCTACGTCAGTGATATAAAATGATTATATGCGAAAATCTTCAGTTGCTTGAGCAAGCACCACATATGAAGAATTGCTGTGCTCTGAAAATGACGAATATGTCAGATGGATTCAGTGCTCTAGCATCGAGCTCATTCTCATGTGCAATGAGGTATTCTCAGAAGTGATCATTCCGAAGTGATTATTTCCCAAGTGTACAATGCCTTCAACTGCTATCCAATACTGTCATACTGTTTCTGCCATTTGTTCAAGTGCACATTCCAATTTTATTTCCTTTTTGCCAACTTTGCAGTGTGCTTCATTCAACTTTCCCTTCTCACGCAATCTCACCACTTCATCAATTATTCTTCACATATTAATTCATGTCGTCTAATTGTTACCTCCGATAGCACATTGATTTTCAGTTCGGTTTTTTCATTCATTTCAAAGATTGTGTTCATTCCAACGTTGGCATACATTATTCAGTAACTTATTGTGGTGATCATTCGAATATTCGTTGTTGTTTGTTTCATGGTTATTGATCCATCATTGTGTTTATCTCATTCAGCTAGCGAAATTTTCAGTTTTTATTCTGCGTGATTTTGTCGTATTGTTATTCTGATTTATGAAAATGTCATAATACGGTTTTCAAGCTGGAATTTTCGAATAAATTTTATCACAGTTGTTGTGTTGTATACATCAAAAAACTGAAATGGACCGACAATTGCATTTGTATGTGATGATTGTTGTAGTGTATGAGTGCAATGCATTCAACAAGAAACAGAAAACAATTGGTCTCTTTATGTTCACAGCAAGGGGTTGGTGTGGGCGATAAGCAACAATACGTTTCCGTCATATCAGAGAGGATTTACACGACTATAAATTACAATATATTGCTGAAGCTTCTATTGTGTTTTATGATCGCCAAAATCCTTGAACAAAAACGAGATTCTATATGAGGATTTCGTTTGTAGCTTACATCGAATATGAAATAGTGAATGCAATGAAGTAATATTAATGGAGTATTTGGTTGGAATGCGAGATATCACAACAATACGACTGCAATAAAATGAGATCAACACGGATGAGAGTGGACCGAAGAGGGAATAACGAGTGAACAATAGCAGTTACTGACTTGTGAAATGAAATTTTGTGAATATTTCATTCGGTTTCGTTGGTAGATCCTTTTAAGATTCACCAGGCAAGCTGATATTAGTTCGCAATAGTTTTCATACCAGCTTTTAGGTTAAGCTTCAAGTAGCTGCTCTAATCTCTGCATATACTCGTCTGGTGTCATCATCTGAAAGAAATTCACCTGTTGAATCAACACAATAATGAGACAATGGTGAATGTGGTTTGACTGAGATGATCTGCTGAAGATGTGATACGAAACCGAACAACGCAAAAAACTTACGCTCCTCTTCCTAACAAAGTAACTGTGTGTGTCGAAAAATCCTGGTCCAAATCCACGTCCAGAAATCATACTAGCCCCTCGTGGAGTCAAGGACCCCTGCAAAAGTTTGATTGTTTTTGATTCTCATTAATGTCCTCAATAGTGAATCTTTCACTTAACAACATTAATAACCTCATTATCTCCTCTTGACAGTATATCGTAGAACACAACGTCTCGAAAGAACAATTCAATCATTTATTCTAAATATGCTATATAAGCACATATTCACAATTGCTCGGACAAATGCTAATTATTTGCATCTCAACTAAAAATAAGTACTCAAAAACAATATTCACTCACCGCTCCGGACGCCCGCTTTGTCATGAAATAACTTATGGATGGATCAAAGAAACCTGGCCCAAAACCACGACCAGAGATCATACTTGCACCTCGTGGTTTTATAGTTGACTGAAATTTTTTGAGGGATCTTGTAATCTGGCAAATCGGCGAAATGAGATGCTACTTCAAGCGAAAAGATTGAAAATATGAAGCGCTGCATAATTTCGAATAGTGTTAAAATAAAGGTTCTCGAATGACTCACGTATGATTTTTTGCCAAGGGAATGATTATCTTCTTCCGGGAAATTTGTGAAATACCATGATGGTGAAGCTTCAATACAACATGCTGACAGCAATGCGAATATGCCAATCAGACCTAATCTCATCCTTTTGAATTTGACAGATATCTTCAATGCAACGAACGGATAACTTCATTTTTGTTAGGGCATCATAAATACACTGTTTCGACGTTATAACTCGTAAAAAATAAAATTAGAATGAAATAAGACATTCGAATGGCGGATATTCAGGATAGTTGATTGTCTGCATGAATATATTTCTTCACTACATTCCGCGATCAATGTTCAATAATTATCCCGTTTTAATTACTAATGACTCGATATATAACAACATAATGCGTTAGTGATTGTTCTCACGATTTTTCTCTGACCGTGAATATCTTCCTCAATACGATTAACACGAGAATGTGCTTTGTCTCCATAAGAAAATTCCTTCTGGGAAATTGCTATGAAGTCTCATGAAAACGACTCATCACAACTGATTGTTTGCTTCAAAATACATTTCGACACTAAAAACTGCTTTTCATTTTAATTTTGAACTCTTCGAACATTTTGCACTGATGTCTATCGAATTTCAACAATTCCATCGTTAATCTGTCATAAAATGCGTCAAAACACGTAACTTCGTGAATCGGATTTGAACGGTAAACGGCTCTGTGAAACGAATAAGTGAAGTGAAGAACAAAAAGCGTGAAACATATTTCATTGTTGCTAAATTGCATTACTGACCGATTAAATTGACACACAACTTTGCATTGGCGTAAAATTTTCATGAACTATTGCAACAAAACTGATTTCATGCAGTGATCAGTTTGATTATTTATATGAATATCTGTACTGTGTTCAGGATTTTCACATACATTATGATAATACACTCACGCAACATGACATCATCCCGCAGTCATTCAATCATTATCTGACTCGATCAGCGCCACGAATCTTTCCGATTCATGCGCTCGTTCACTTCAGTTTGCAGCTCACCAGCCACCTACTCGATGCGTAAAAACAACGAGTCATTTTTTATCGGCCTTTTCAAAACAAAAAACAAAGCATTAGCCACAGCACGTAGTTATTTTTTGCAAATCGTTATGATCATCTCGTTGCAAACTGATGCTGTAAGAATGAGAAAGGATAGCGAGTGAATTTGGATAGCAGAACGTCGCACGTACATTTATTGCACCTGTAATTTGAAATAGAAAATGAGAAGCTTAAATTATTTGTGTGGTAATGTGGACCGAGTTAGAGCAATGAAACAGTTGCTCCTAAAACAAAGTTAAGCAAATTCAAAAACTCTAGGAGTTGGATGTTTCTGTGACACTGTTCCAGAAGCTGTGCGAAAGGACCATTGAAAAAAGGTATATAAACGCACAAAGTTCAGTGATACCATTTGATATTCATGAATATTTTTCCTACCCATTTGACAACAGCCCCATTTGCATACGTCAACTCACACTGCTCGTTCTTGCTGAAAATTCCCAATAATCTGTTTTTTTTTTTAAATCCAAACTGCTTCCTCACTACTTCATTACTACTCCATTTTCAAGGTTAAAAAGGAGTAAAAGTCGTTCGTGAAAGACTCATAACTTCATCGGCTTTTAATGAGTTGCGAACAAATTCACGAATTGATCGTTTTCGAATTCATTGAGTGAAAAAGCAGTGCTGAATTATGAATAATAATGAGCTCGTGCTTTCAAGCACTGACATGCAAGAAATCACCGTATCAGTTCTTCTAAAATGAAATCCTACGCTCATGAGGTTTATCGCAGCGTTCTGCCGTAATTTAGCTGAGTTTTTAATGGGTTTTCTAAAATTTTGCGATAAACGAGATCTTGACGTGAGCATTCGTTGCGTATATCGTGACCAAAACGGCTGAAATATGCAAGTTATGAAGAGAACGCAATTAGAGATGCATCGAAGATGTTGAGTTTAATGATCGTCATTAACAATCAATCAACATTCTTGCTAAAAGCATTTCGAAAGCTTAGTTTCGTTCATTTCAAATGGAACGACACAGCTTGAAAAGACAACCAACCAAATTCATTGCACATTGAACTGCTCGTTTGATCTGAGTTTGCCTCAAGATCACATGAGTGGACTCCGAGTTCCTGGCATAGAGCTCTGAGATTCTGATCGGGATTTATGCGAGATTGTGTGACACTTATTACTGATTATGAATTGAGTTTTATTTCCTGCCAAACACATTCCCTCACGAAGGGCATAAATGAGCATAAACTAATCAAGTACCCTAATAAAGATCCAGCAACAAATCAGATGTGCGTTGAAGTTGTGGCTCCATCGGCGAAGCGTCGGATTACCATTGAACCGCGATGTTTCAAGTGGTTTTAGCGCTGGAATTATGGTTTCGTCTGTTTTTTTTTGCATTCATTTCGCTAAATATCTGACAGAATATCGAGTTAATTTCCGACAAATTACTAGAGTTTCGGTGACTGATTCACGGATGAAAACTTTTTGTGCGTGATTCCTATGGTATTTATTATTTGTAGCTGTTGAATGATATGGGGATTTTTCATTGAAAAATCAAATTAAAAAATTAAACAGTCCGAAAATAATAATTTTCTGGGTAAACGATTCGAAAATTTTAAAGTTATGTTGTTAAGTGAAGGTAAAATTATGAAAAGCGAAAGCCGCCAACGCTACAGGGACTCCAACCATCATTACTTCACATATAATTCGAGGTTTTAGGCAGTTAGTTACGATGACCGTGCGCAGTAATACTCACGGCAGGACTTTATTAAAGCAAGTAATATTAGCTTTGGCTCAGGCTCATTCGCTTGCATCAGAAGAGCGTTTGACAGAAAGTAAAAATATCTCCTTAAGCAGCTTGAACAAAAACCTTCAATTAATTGCAAGCCTCCGTCAGAATCACCACGCTTCGGTTATGCCTACCCTTGTCAGCGGATGCCAATATAATAATAGCAGCACAAAAAGAAGAAAAGTAATTTGAAATGACCCATTTTATTCTTCCAAACGTCTATAACAAGAGCCAGCCTGGTTGCTATTTTTGTTAAGTCTATTGGCTTAATGGAATCACTGGAATTATTATTCATTTAGTTCTCATATTTGAGTGTATTGGATACCTTAGGGACGCTCTATTCCATTCTTTTGTCAGCTAGTACACGGTCAGTCTATTAGCTTGTAAAATCGTTCGTTTAGCCCATTTTTCACTTCTACAAACCTCTTTTATATCTTTTTTTCAACTCATTGATTCAAGCGGAAAGTGACGCCGGATGCAAAAAATGCTCAAGAATAATGAAATTAAAAGGCTGGTTTTTCAGACCACATTAGCGCAAATTGAAATATTTCAGCATTGGAGGAATAATTTTCATGAATATAGAAACATACCTAAGACACAATTAGATTCAACGAATCTAATTGTGTTCCAATGGATTCCAGATTCAACGAAAAGCAAACTGAAGACTTGCATGATCATACAGCAAATGTAAGTTTATATGGACTAGAAGCATACATACGGTATCAATAAATTATGTTTGCATGTGACACGAGTGACGAATCTCAAACGAATTTCCGATCAGTATTTGCTCAAAATGAGATGAAAATTCTCCAGAAAAGCATGCAGCAGAGATTGTCGATTAATTCAGTGAAACGAGCCACAGAGATTTTAGGAAAAACTCATTGCTAAGAGCTAATAAGGGAGATGACTGCAGCGTAGTGAAATATGCTCAAGTGATATCTATCCTAAGCCTACCGGAAAAAGAGTGACCGAAAATCAGTTGTTTTGTTTTGGTAAGTAAATAGGCAAGTGATTACTCTATAGCAACAAAATTATTTGAACGTCCACTTGATGAAGTGCTCTCTAACGAGCTGATAGCTATTACATGGACAAATTCAATGAATTCACCTCATCTCTGAATGCATTTGTAGTATTACGAGCGTGATGATATTGAAGATTCAGTAAAATATCCAATTAATGAGGAATATCCAATAGTTGTATTTTGCTATGATGGAGTCGTTTAAATACTGGTTTAATTATAAGGTTTATGTCAAAAATGAATGAATGATGGCTGATTAGCAAATTTTGGTATTTCTTCTACGATTGTTGTGTCAATTGTTTCATTCGATGTCAAATATCGTCAGTCAAATGTACTCATGATAGATATATCATCAAAATGTCGAGGAGGGTGATGACATTAACGCTTAGAAAGATAGTGCTTTATAAATAGGTTTTATTTGTGATTATGTGATATTTAGTGAAATTTCGAGATATCAAGCTGATGAATTATGCAAAGCAGACCCTTAAATGTCATCTTCTGAATTTCCAGCTAGCTTATTGCAAGAAAACGAAAGCAGACTTCATAATCGGGCTGAATATGAAGTACGACGGTGTGTTAGTTGGGACGGGCATAAATGAATTGGAATGATTCGGATAGGAGAGCGTGATTCGAAGAGAATCTTCAAAGGAATTAGGAGCACATCATTCGACGAACCGAAAGCTCTTAAAATGATCACTTTTGAATGCATTCGAAGGATATATTAATCCTTTATTGAAACAAATATATCAAAATTAGACGTATCATTGTTCGTCACTCAAGCAATTCAAATCGACATGATAAACTGCGATGACATATTTGCACGGGTTCATCCAGCAAAGATGCTAATTCATGCGGCTGAAAGCAAATACAATGAAAATGCTAATTATCAAGTAATGATTCTTCCATTTTACACCACATCTTGTTCATTGCTTTCGTCTTTGCATGAAAAAACAAACAAAATTTTTACGTTTCATTAGAAGTGCTTTATAACACCGAATTTAAATATCAATATTAAATTTCACCATTTTCCCTTTTCAATATGAATTGCGTGTATATGAAAAGAACCAAAAATTAGTTCGCTTCATGATTGAATCAGTGATGACATCCAACTGATGGTCGGTCGAAAAAATCCGGCAATTTCGGTCGGAATTCCGACTGTCGGAATTGTGAAAAGCCATATCGGCCAGATAGATTCCCACCGACACGGAATTTTGCTCACATGCCATCACTAGTTTGAATGCAATCATAATGATTTCACATTGCTGTTACAGAACGTATGTTCGTGACAATCAAATATAAATGAGTCTCAGCTGATTTGAAATATTTTTGAAACCTTAAATTTTCCTTTACTTGATCCTTTCCAAATTGAATTTTAATTTCGAGATGCCTAAGCGACGTGTCCAAGAAATAGACTGGTGATTTCTCGAATTAAATAGATTGGTACTTTAAGCAGCTATAAGTGCACGCACTACCCAAAATGTTCACAACACCATTACTTCGAAGGTTACAAATAGAAGCTAGCGAGATTCTTATTCGTTGAACTTAAAGTGGGACATACTTCAGCAGATCGGGAGATGTGAGTGAGACACACATCGTTCCAAACAACTTCAAGCGACTGATATGCACGTGCTTCCATAAAACTACTGAAGGCGACGGAATACATTTCTTTGCATTCAATTCAAGGCTGCATATTTCACAAAATTCTCGTAAAGAGCCATGTTCACTCAATCAGAAACAATATGCAAAGTTATTGATCAGATTGATAAACAGGATAGATTCTAAAGCAAGATTCAATCCGGATATTCATATGCTCTTTTTTGTTAATGACGTACAAGATTAGATGCTTTATTACACATTTGATGTGTGAATTCGTTTGCAGCCATATGGCATGAATATATTCAGTTATTTATCCATCCAATCACATCCTCAAAGTGAAGTGTACATTTTCCTCTTTGCTAATAACGAATGCGTTTCGCTGGATTGTTATTTCTGAAATGTTGGCTTGCTGAACACACGTAAATGATAGTTATGTCACATGAACCTAATGAGTATTATTCCTAGAAGTCTCTGCTGATAGTATCTTAATAATGTTGTGTAAAAGTTTGAGGAGAATTCATAAAAGTCTTATATGCCATCTTAAGAATGATTTTTCTGACTAGGCATCGCCTCGTCTCGCATTTCTCGACTTTAATTTCTTCTATTGAATAACATCACTGAACAACTGTTCCTCATTAAGTTGAACGTCACTGTGCGTTCATTCACGTCTATTTGATGTTCTTGAAACTTTTCACCATCTCTTAAGACCAAGCTCAGTCAAAATTATTCCTACAATCAAATTAAAGCTATTTTCGGTTGCGGCTTTAATTGAATCTTCATGATGGGTGCTACGTCAGAGTAGGCTCTTTCATGCTTTCAAAAATAATGTCCATTGATTTCGATAAATTTCATCACAATCGAAGCAGTAGTAGCAGTAGGTGTGTGAATAAGGCAAATTTGAGGATAAAGCATTGCCCACGATACAACAAAAACGTCAAACGCTCGATATTGTGTTTGTGGATAACTTCATCCCAAAGACGAGATCTATGGAAATCATAAGTTGTTGATTCGATCACGTCAGTGAGTGACGCCACTGTTTTACATTAAACCATTATCAGTGCTCATTTATCATCGTAACGCTAAATTTATTGCCTGCCTATAACACCTGTTTCGTATTATACTTCTTTTCATCTTCAGCAACATTCACATCCTTCAAATAAACTCAATCTTCATTGTCGAGAACCTCACTTCAATTTCGCCGAGATCCAACTTCATCTATTCAATCGATCAACCGAATTGATCGCATAATTTACTCAGATTATTTATTGCCTTCGAATGATTTGTAAGCACACGTAAGCCATCATTCCACAGACGCTATACTTGATGAGTTGCAGCGAGTATCTACGGTTGAAGCATTGCAGTTCGAATTTGTACTTCAATTATATTCTGTTCGCGATGTTTCTTGTTTGTGTTATTCGTATAACATTTCCAATGTACGAAATTTTAAGGAAAAAGATTTGATTACTAAAAGTAACGCATCATTAGCGGACTCTGAGCGTTCGGAAACGAATTTCGCGTGCGAAAATTGAGAACTATTGAAAGAAAAATGGATTCGCAGCGAGCTGATCCAATGTGCTGCTATAAACACGTGTCCATTGTGGTTGGTAAAACTTTGCTTCGTTCGTAAAACCGTAAATTTACCGTAATTGCTGAACAAAAATATTTTATGACTTAAACTTTTTTGACCTGTGACAAAATTCACTGTCTTTCGTGGAATTAGATATTGGTGGGCATCAAAATTTTCCCAGCAAAATAACAGGATGTGTGTGTGTGAGAGAGAGAGAGATCAGCTCAGTTTTGACACTTCTAGAAATTGTGCGGATGGTTGTCGTTGGCTGACATAATCGTCCATCTGTTCACATCGGTTTATTTGACTGAATTAGCGCTCGATGAGTGCATATTCATACCGTTCGTTATATTCGCGTTGTTTATCGCGTTTCTTTCGGCACTTTACTACGTTGGTCTGCACAAAGACAATGATTGCTTGATGATACCGATGATAGTTGCTAAGGTTTTGTTTTGCTTTCTATCTTATCGATTCGAACCTTCTCTTTTGCATTATGCTATCAATCATTGATGATGTTGTAACAAATTTTCTACTCCACTACTCTAGCTATGCCACGAATCCTTTGCTATAGTGGCTATAAAGGCAGAAGAACAAGTACAGCGCAAAAATGTTCGCTACTTTTTTTGGTAGCACAACATCAGTGAGCATAGTGTATTGTACATTAAGCGCACTAATGACAGTAAACGCGAAAGGCAAAGATTTTCATGTGATAGAATTAGATGGAACATGAATGTGATGTTATGAACATGTTGCAATTAAAAGCATCGTCAAATTAGTTGTATCGAAAAACATCCAATTAAAAAGAGGGCATTCAGGTTCTATTCGTGCTGATGATCGGTTTATTCATGCTCTTCTCATGGATCGCTTTTTTGCTATCGTTGTTCTCACTCGTTCAAGTGAAGAGTCCGATCGGTTTGCATTATTTACACTCTTTATTCGACCATTTGACTTTTGTAGAACGCTGAAAGTTGATTGAATGTGTTAGGATTAAGCTAAGCGAGTAGAATCAACCGATGAATTAGACAAACAAGAGTGATGATCAGTGGTAATATACCGACACCATTCATATATTCTGCACAGAAAAAATCACTTGTAGAGATGTCACAAGAAAGAAATTTTATCAGCATTCGCAGTGATACGTGTAGTTGTCAGTTGAGGTACTGATTGTGTCTGCGGTTGAAAATATTGAGAAAATGAATCACTTTGAAGGTTGAGTTGGAAAAGGCTCTTTCATTGATCCAACAATATTGTCGTTTACGCTTATGACCAACATTCAAATTTCCCTACTCAAATTGTGTGATGGAACACATCTTAGCGATAGGTGATATACTAGGGGAAAGAGAGGCTACAGCTAGCTGTTTCATGTAGTGTCACCATCCCGGTGCTCCAATCGGGCTCACCAGTCTCACCGTTCTGAAGTTATGCTTATTGTTCTTAACTGAACAATGAAGTACCCATTTCAAAAGGGTGGGTAAAATATATCAGGAAAGGTTACTTGCTCGACGTTTACAAACACAATTCAACTTCAATAGCCTCGCTCAGAAACGGAATGGCATCTAAAAAACCAAATTGTGATTTTTCCGGCATCGGTAAATTATTTGCGTTTCTTGATCATTATGTAATTGCGATGGAGAAAAAGACAAAGAACTCTAACGCTTCAATGTCTTTCAGTGGGAAAGTAATTATTTGAAAAATAAAAATTCGAAGCCTTTCAAATGCGATTCATTTCAGAATTAAATCTGTTTCATCGCAAAATTCTATACATTTCAGACTCATTAACAACGTGTAATTTTCTTGTTGTGTTGAGTGTACTATCAACAGTAATATTCATTCTGATGCTGAAGATATTGTTTCTGTTGCACGACGCGTATCGTTTCATCAAGAAGCAGAACGATCATAAACGACTCAACGATAATTTCGTCACTTTTATGCATAACAACACGGCATTACGGCCAACGTTTGTTTAATTGTTTGCTCATTTTATATATTCCGTTACTATCAGTGACGAGGGTGAGAATGCGAGTAAAAATTTTGTTCCACTCATGATCCATGAGCATGATTAGCGATTGAGCAACTTCCAAAGCGTCGATGATAGACCATCAACAATCCAAAAATTCCTGCTGCATTCATAAACAATGAGCACCTTCTTTCGAACATCCCTCTTCACTGATTGTTACTCATGTTCATTACACGACATGCTGAATTCAAACCTGTACTGTACCTTCTCTGTTATAATGAATCCTGTAAGTTCTCTGATTTTTACTGAAACATCTATCGATCAGTGTTCAACTAGGGGACGTCAAAAACTTTCAAAAAAATTGTTTTGTTCACGGAGACCGAGTTCTTCATTCAAGCTCTTGTACTCATCTAACAGGCCTGGCAAACCCAAAAGCGGTCGCGATCCAAATTTTGGTGACATCATGGCCCAGATTACAAAACAATAATGCCTCAAAAGACTGAATTAAACACATTACAGAATTTCTTTCAAAATTTGTACTTTTTGAAAATACTCTGAGCTTTTTAGCAAATCAGTTTTTCTTTTCACTTTGGAAGTTTGTTTTGTTCTTATTGTTGGTTTATTGTTGATTGCAAATTTTAAAGATAAATGACGCGAATCGCACGAAAGGAAAAAGAACAACCACACTCGCTGCGGCGGCTCGGCAACCGCAAATTGTAAAAATTAACCAATCTCGGCGGACGGTTTCGACTGAATCCAAAAACTGCCGACACCGATAATTCCCTCTGTACTGATTGGATAACAACATCGATTACGACCTCTAACCGTATTGAAGTGCAAAATAAGAGCACAAACGATGTCAGCACCTCCAAAAATACACATCTACCGGCTATAATTGCTTCGCATTACTGCAGAGCGTCCAGTAAACACTTTCACAGATGCGACCATTGCTGAACATGCGCCTAATTGTCAGCCCTGTCAGGGAACGGGTGTCGGGATTTGGTTGGGATCTTTTTCCGTTCACGCGGTTCGTCGTCTTCAAACAACACAAAGAAAAGTGACAGAACGATCAAGCTGAGTTAAAAAGAATTTCCATAGTGCACTAAATCATAATTCTATCAGTTGTTGAAATGTTCATGCAATAGAGAAGAGCTATCATGATGTAAATCACATCTGCAGAGAGTGGAAGACAATTCTATCGCATATTCATGCAGAACCCGATAAACTAACTTACTTTTTGAGATCACTGAAATTTATAGCCTGCTGTTCGATCGCCTTCACCACTTTGAATTTCACACTGAACTCTACTCTCTCACTCAGTCAATGGAGATGAGGCGAGCTCATTAACAATAAGTACGGAACACAGTGGCGAACCAACTATAAAGTGCCATTTTTAAACGTAGATCACGAGCGTTTTCAATTTCTCACGAGTGGTTTGGGGGTATTTACAGGCCACAGACCGCACGTTAGCCAGGCCTGCCATCGAATGAGATATTGCTTTGTTATTGGTGATATTACCGCATAATGCGTTCTGCTTGTGGTTATTATTGTCAAATTTTGTTATTGTACAGTGTTTCCTTGTTTCCACTCAAACAGTTCAAGTGATCCTTATTGCTAGCGATTTTGAAGTAATTTTGAAGTTGCCTTGATTATGTTGAACGCAGTATAAAGTGTAATTAATGAATGATTTCACTGTGACTCCGCACTGCAATATGCAGAGCAAGATTAATTTCACTTTGTCAGCAACGAAGCGGACAGATGGCATGTGGAGAGATAATTTTATTCTGAGCAAGTACAATTCATTTGTGACAAGTGTAATATTGTAGAATATAGTAGCATTTTGTCTCTCGTTCATATTGCTTTTTCGAGAGATAATTCAGTCTGCTTTGAAGGAGGCGGGTAAGGATGAACGAATCTGACGATAAGCGCGCACTTCATCTGAAGTAACTTGGCTTGAAATCGTCATCAAGATTACCAATTCTGTTTTGCAGCTGACGTGCCTTCTGTGTCTGCTTTTCTTTCGCCACTTCATTAACTCTTCTCGCGACAGGGCATATTGGGCAGAACCAACAACTCAAAAATATCAGTACTGAAAGAAACAAATTGATTTCGCTTCACAAGGAAGTGCTTTCGCAACAAATTTCGTTTCCAGTCACGTCAGCAAATCACATCTGACCGATAATTTAAATACCCATGCATCAGTTGCCATGATGATTTCCCACTTTGATTTTGATTTAATTTTCAGCTGTTCCAGAATAAAGCTCACTCACCACATCACACTTCAGAGTTTATAAATTCCAAATGATACTGCAATAACTGACTTAAAAAAGTAAAATATCACTTACTAGTTGCGACAATAACTGCACCAGCATACATTGCATATATCAAACCGGTATGCAACGGATATTTGCAGCAGGTTGGCATGGACCAGTCGTATCCGTACGTACAACAATACATAAACTCATCGGGATCTGTCTCTCTTGGGCAATACGCAGCAAAACCTAGAAAAGGAAGCAAGATTATCATCAGATGCTGATTACTCATACATATTTCCATAACACTGCAATCTTACCGTTTCCTCCCGGGCACCAGTAGATTCGACGTCCAGATAGCGTATCAGCTATATGTTCATCCATGCTATTCACTAGTGCTCTGTAGAAAAAAATCCGTTCCAAGCTTCCACTTTTAAGTATTTTTCTTGAGAACGCTTAAAAACTTTCTTGTAGTTCTGTTGTCCTAATGCTCAATACTCCGAATGAAAAGAGATGCCCATTCTATTTCCGCGCATTGCAACCTCAAATGGCAAACACGTCATCAATTATTCAATAAGCGAGTGAATTGTAAAAGAAACGCCATTTAAGAAATTGAGTGGTAACAATCATGACAAAAAACGATCTGAGATGATGATTGGAATTGTGAACGACTGTGATGTGCATGATAATTTCGAAGGAAACGCTTCCATTCAGCAGGCTGCTATCCATCGATATGGCGCAAGCATCGCATTGAGCAATGAACATACCACGAGCATAATGTCACAATATAATTCACTTTATTTATTCAAGAAATACTTCTCAATATCACACAGTTCTTCTCACTTTCCAGCAGCATTCGACATTCGGTGCTGTGATCGTCTCAGAATCTCGTCGCATCCATTTTCCTTTCCAGTGAATTTTTGTTCTTTTGCTTTCAGCGTACATATGCTTGAAAGTTTTTGAATAGCTCATTTGGCTGTTTTACATGGTGATATGTACACGAATGCACGCACCAACCGTTCTTTTCATTGTCTTGAAGCCATATAATTTGATACTTGCAATCTGTTCGTTACCATAATTTGATCGAAACCTAATGATAATTTGGAGATTTTCTTATAGCATTGACACCCGGTAAAGTTCGTCAGTTTGGATGAGAATGAAATGACGATTTTGAGTCAATAAGATTAATTCATCATTTGACAGTTTCTGTTGTATTTGTTATTTCGATACTGTCGTTCTTTCTAAGATGACAGATTCGTCGTTATAATAATTCGTCATGAAACTTTTATTCAGTTCGAAATTGATAAAAACTATGAAATCGAAATTCTCCTTCTGTTCGAAAATTGTTGATGATTCATAATCCTACATAATACGATCATATTGATAACTGTTCAATAAAAACATCGTAAAACTGTTGTTGTCAGAACGGTGAACAAACGATTTTGGTGTGAAGCATTCCAATTTGTTTTATCATAACAATTTATTCTGTCTTGAAGGAGAAAAGCGAAACTTCTATTGTTATTCTTCATAAAAGACACTTTCATATTCCATTCAGCTAGTATTCATATTATTGTTCATCTTCTTTTGGAAGGGATTTTTTCGCAAAAAAAAATCTTATTTTAACTAAAAGCCGTCAAAAATAAAAGAAACTAAACCAGATAAAGCAAAAGCTTTCTTTTGTTGGTAAAATTCCTGATCATTCATTCGATGGTTTCTCATAATGCCAATGGTTCATTCTTCGGTTTCACATTGAGGAATTCTTTCGCGGAAGGGAATTGTACCTAGTATATGTCAAAACTGACTAGGAGTAATGGGACTGACATTATAGCTGCCTCTTTGTCAGCATTCGTTGATACTGGTTATAATCCTTGTTACGAAATTGTATTCCATTATCCATTTTTTTACATGAAGCGTTTTCTTTTATATCTGCGCCGTAGCAAGCGTATTTCATTCAAATTCTGTTTTTGCATATCAGTGGCGGAAACTCATAGAAAACCGAGGGCTTTGAGTCGAATTAATTTCAGGCATAAACTGATACTTATTGTTAGACTGTGGCTTGCGCTCGGACTTAGTCCCACACACACACATGCTAATGTTCAAGCGCCAAACAATTATCCATTCAACAATATCCGGCGCTGTTTCAGTGCTAATGTATCGACGCCTCCCAAACGGTCCCTCATGAATCCGCGGTGGGCTTGATGAGGCATCAAATCAAAAATGCATGCGTTCATTTCTTTATTTGTTATTCCATACAGTCAAAAGAACCATTGATATTTTGCTGTGATATGAATAGCGATTGTTGTCGTCGTTTGTGATTTGCGATTACTCGCTTTGCGATTGGACATACGGAACAGAACCAACACCATAGGAATATTATTACTGAAAAAAAAACCAATGATTGTTCAATGCCTCAACCTGAATTATCAATCACCTCCGAAACACATCCTTCTGATAGGCTAGGCCCGTATCTGCTTAACAGGAAAAACTTTCACTCCTATAAAATAAAACGAAATAATATCGCTCTCTGATATTGTTAACGCATAATTTGATCAAAACGTTCGAATGAATGGATGCTCATCGATTGGCTGTAGAACATCGATTCAACTAGGTGATATTATTTGTTCCATTGCTGGTGGCGTAGGATTAATCTCATTGTCAGTGTTCACTCGAACTAGGGAGGAACATTTCCTTTCAGTCAAAGATAAGCGATCCCCACAGTGAGAGGCAAGAGATAAGCAAAATTTATTTTTATCTACTCAAATGCGAATCTATCAGAGATCAGTGTCACCTAGTGTAGTGACGATGGGCAAGAAAAAAAGTTGAGTACGTCGCGCTCACCTAGTGTAGCGACAACACCCGACAGAACGAGTGCAATAACGAGACCGGTTGAAAGTGCATACCGACAACAAGTTGGTCTGTCGAAAGCATACTGTGAGTATAGACAGCAATAATTGTAATCGTCAGGATCAGTTGGCTGAGGGCAATACGGTAAATAGCCTTCAAAAGCACTCAATCAAATGGCATTAAAAAATTTACTGAGCATAAACTAGGAAACAAAATCTCGATTCATTAGTCCCAAGAACGACATCTGATGTGACATATTATTACATCTTGTGCCGGATTCAACTCAACAAGACCATTGCGCTCAACTATTTGAATGTTTTCTTTTAGCTTCTTTTCTTGAATCATTCGTAAGCATATCCAGGTTGTACCGTATCCAAGGGATGAATCACCGACAACGATCAACTGATTTCAAGCATGAATTGAAGCATATTCGGCAATAAGAAAACCTCTTAGTGGGTTGTGTTCATTGCACTTGCATAATTTAATTCAAGATGAATGATAGAAAGTCGTGCAAACAAAATCAGCGAACGCATCTGAAGAACAAATGCACTCGTCCTAAAATATCACCTCAACGCCAACCTTCTCCATCTGGACACCAAAATATTGACCTGCCACCAAGTGTTCCAGGTATGTGCTCCTCATTCATATAGGTAGTTGAAACTTTTGAGTGTAGATTAGGGCCTAAAAATATGATAAAAAAGACATACATATTATGGAATTGCTCGAATATCTATTCAATCTGATCACTGAAAGTGGAAGAAGAAGAAAAGATGTGATAGTGAAATCAATGACCACCAATCGACCACTTATGAAAATATTTCGAAGCTACTGTCAAACTAATCATATTTACAGTATACTTTACATGACGGATGCATACAAAACTGAAAATCATCCGCTGAAAATGTATGCATCATCATCGTCGACACAAGCATCAGATCGTACGTGTGAAATCAATAAATTTTACGACTCCCAAAACGGCAAGCATCGCACGGCCGTTAACAGGCAGCAGCAGTTCAGCACTAATAATATTCTTTTACCTTTCAAATGTTAACAAATTCGTTCTAAACGTAAGGAAAGACATTTGTCTTATGAAACTTCTTTACCTCCCAAAACATTCACCAAAAAGCTTCAAATTATGAAGAAAAAAGTTCGAATGCGACTTAAGCGTCTTAGAGAATCATTACCATGAAAAGACGTGAACTTTAAAACGCAGTGTTCAATTATTCCCATTAAAACATCAAATGCCAACATCCGATTCGAACATCTTTCGCCGTTGCTCTTATTGCTCTTCAATGTGAAAAATTAAAAGCTATGCATTGCACACCCAACATACCTCAACGCAAAATAAATCAAGCGACTTTACCAAAATGTTACAAACTAACAAAATTGTTGAATGAAATGTGAATTCTAGTGTTTCATCTATAAATTTCCATCTACGTTAAAACAAATCTCCAAACATAAGTGTTGTATACGAGTGATAATACATCAACAAAGCCAAACGAAACAGCTAACGGTATTATGCGTGATGTTGCTGATCTAAAGAAAGGCGATATGTGGTGAAGAAATTCGATATATTTTTAATCTATTCAACTGCAACTATCAGGAAGCATTTTTTAGAATCGTATCATTTTCATGATCTCAACTGGATCACAATAAACAATGCTCATTACTGAATGCCATTTTCATCAGTTCATACCTCAAAAAAAAATCATTGCCAGTTTATTAAAACTATCTTTTCGATATCAACGAGTTCAAAAGAAGTCCACTCCACTAACATGAATCCGCGATGAATATTTACTTAGTGGTTTTTTAGAAATCAAAACTCTCATTGGTAACTCCCTCGACGCAAAAGAAGCAGTCATAGGCGTTACACCTTAAAGTGCATATAAACTCTTCGTTTTCGATACATTTACAAGATATCTGCTCAAAAGCGATTTCAAAAATTATCAAAAATCGTCTCTTTTGATGATTTTATGAGGAAAAGAAATTCTTTTCTATTATATTCGTTGAGACGAAGCGCGATGATAGCTCGATGCTGTTCCATTCAGATACATATCATTAACACAGTCAATAGTGTTATGCATTTGTCAATTTATCAGTTAATATCAGTGGTATTGTTTGTACTATCAATTTGATGTATTGTTTGTTGATCTTTATGTTTCACCTACAGTACAGCCACGGCTGCACCTAAACGTACCTGCATTCTTGGTCAGCTTCAAAATTTTTCGAATTTATCATTGTATGCCATCAGCAGAAATAAAATCACTTTCTTTATTGTTTTTTTTCCAACAAAACAACTTGCTTTGTTGCAATACTCGAATAAATTCGAACAAATCAACAAGTAAAGCAAATGTCTAATGTTGACAGAAACTGTGACGGGGTTTGTCACAGATGGCTAGACCACCTCATGCCTAGTTCAATTGTTTGAAGAAGAACTGACAGAAATTCTCAGAATTTGACGCTGACAGCTGAGAGACAAACTGCACAGTTCGTATACTTCCGAATTACATTCGAACTCTATGCAGATTTCATAACGAAGCATCGACCAAAGACATCATCAAGAAAACACTTTAATTACTCTTTTTTGTGAACTGGTTGCAATTTCGTTCAACATTTCAATTTTCATTTGTTAATCGGGAATTGAAAATAATTTACAGATAAGAAAAAAACCGAACCAATTGAATACGAGCTCTTAATGATAATATTAACAGCGTTATTACATGAGGTAGTAGTAACACAATGAATAATAATAGCAGTAATATGTGGAACTAAATCTCTCTATGAAGCTAGTCCAAATCATTTGATTCGCTAATCAGATACAGCGTTTACAGCGGAGAAAAATAATGCATAATATAATGCAGGTTGCGGACCAGATATGATTAAAGTTAGTGTTAAAACGACAACAAACGAGGGAGCCTAAATTTGGACAGCATATTGTGGTTGGCGTTATGATAGCTGAAGATTCGAGCGATTACGGTAACTAATGTAATAATAAGGAGAATTTACTAATGAAGATTCATGAGAAGGAATTATTGAAATGAAGTAATTCTAGTCTTGGTGCATGCTTATATGTGATCACAGGATGATTCATTTAGCTTCATCATAGCGAATATGTCAAAACTAAAATTTCAATTCAACCAAATTCATGTACCAAAGAGAATTTTAGAGGCCTGTCTCAATCTCACAAATTAGTGTTTCTAATGAGAAACCAAAGGAAATTAACAACTGCATGAGGAATCGTGTAATAAAAGGTGCATCTGTCAGCATTTCGACGATTTACGATCAATTTTCGCGATGTTGTACATGCTGTAAGTGAGATCGCCGGTCACTTCGCGTTCAATCTTCATAAAATCCGGTAACTCGGGTTCTGCGCTGTGTGCAGGTGCCGTCGTGTAAGTTTCGAGAATCATCAAAAGTTTTCCATCACAAAACGGCGGCAACGGCGTTTTGTAGATATCAATGTGAAAGTACTGAAATATTGAGTGTTGATTGCTCAATAAGAAAGGATGTGATACATATAGAGTGCTGTATTTAAGATGAATAACTGGCGTTATTGCAGTTGTCATGCTTATGTACGATGAGTTCCTTGTGGCTTTGACACTTTGATCACAAATCTTTTCATATGGATCTATCCCGAAAAATGTTGTGATATCGCTGCCCACCCAGATATACCGAAATATACTGAATATTCGAATTACGCTTTCAGTAAAGATTCGTGGTCACTACAAATGCAACCTCTCTACTGCAGTGAATAATTTCACGAGAGTAAATGAACCTGCTTGTGGAACATGAAACATCGTCTCTCCTTGTGAATAGCAGCACGCGATCCATCTTCCATCTTCTTGTAGTTCGAATACTCTCGAGCTGTTAACTGCATTCGAGTTTCGACCGTTTCCGGTAGAGTGAAATGTCGTGTTGTGATCGAATAACTTGTGCGTCCATTCTGACTGCGAGATCGTAATCGAACCTGAAGTTGAGATTTAATATGTGAGCATTCACATTTTTAAAACATTCAAATCTCAGAATGTTTATATAAGAAACGTGTTCAGTTCGCTGTATCGAAGGACATATCACCCAATCAAACGCTCATTTCTCAAAGGAGAATGTCTCATTAAAAATTATGTCTGTCAGTTCAGATGTCAAAAGCAGCGTTTGATGGCTATTCCAGCATTGCTTTAAACATTGAGTTCTCGTTGTGATATCAACGTATTTATTCAAAGATATATAGAACGTTCAAAGATTCTTTACTTACTTGAACTTTGGGATCCTCAGTGCAAAGATAGCGATGCCAAACATTGTATACTTCTGATCGAGGCATTTGAGATTCGTCTATCGAAGCAATCAGCCATTTTCGTTTTCTAAAACATTGCAGTCGTTACATTTGAATTTATCTTACGAAACAGATATGATTGCGGTTGTTGACACTAAGGTACAATAAATAAGTTCTACAATAAAAAAAACTTGTATTAGACCTGCTGTTGAACGCCAGACGATCCTGCGTGCACAAGCCCATACGATCGCAAACGGCCGCGATAACACGTATGATTTTATCTTCGAATGATTTGCAGCCAGTGTTATCAATGACATCAACGCGAGGATGTCCAAGCCATGCCTTCAATAGTAACGTGTCCTTACTTTAACATATTCACTCACAACCAAATCCTCTTCAATTTCAATTCACAGATATCTTCAATATCGTTCGCATCAAAACACCACATTTAAGAGCCAATGAGATCCCACAGATGAAATGATCGGAGTCAACTTTACATTTCGAGTCAATCGATCCTGTTCGAGTGCTTGAGCGACACCCTCAGATCGAATCGAATTATTGGCCAACGTGTAATAGTCAACCGCTCCGTCTGCAGCTGTTGTCAGGTGAATAATCTGTGAATGCGCATTAGTTAACGTAGCACGGGAAGTTCCATAGAGTGTTCCCTTTCAAATGCAACTGTTACAGTCGAAATGAATTTTTGAATATCATTTTCTTCAATTATCTTCGCTGAAATACGATTTCTTTCAACTTCACATAAACCATGAGGCTAGGAATAGTATCGCTGATTTTACTGTAAACACCCCCTGCCCGTCGTTTCAACATACCTGATCATATCTGTCTTCTCTCAGACTGAACAGCTCCAAATCCGCTTCTTGAAGAAGTTTTTGCCATAACTGATTGTCGATGTAAGCCGATGGATCCATAGCACCACGATCACAGATAACTAACACATAATCTGCGGATGATAATTCCGCTTGGTTGAAGAAAACCTTCAAATAGGAGAAAATTCGAAAATCACAGTCATTTCATTACAGTTTATGGAAAAAATTGCATTCTTTTATTGCCAGTTTCAATCACAGATTAAAATAATTGCGCTTTGAACAAGTGAAGAAAATGTTCCCTTATGTACACAACACAGCGAATTCCTCAAATAGAAACGCAGAATTTCACAGTTTCACGATCTGGTTTATCTCTGTTTTTTATTCATTGGATAAATGGGATGAATACAAATATTTGTGGCTGATATCAGATAACTTATACATTCATCACACAGATTTTGAATCGTGTATTGAAAATTTGGTTTCAACTTTTAGTTCACTTAATATGAATTCAGAACATTTTTGTTTGTTGAATAGACTACCTTAATAAGAGTGATGAAGGTAGAAGGAGAAGAATGCATGGAAACTGTCAATCATAATTCAGTCAGTTACTACCGATTCGATACGGAGCATTGTTAGGAGGAGATCCTTCTGGAAGGCGTACGATTGCTCACCATTCAACTCACTGAACTTCACTCCACCGCCCAATAAAACAGTTGCCGTCTCAGGTATCGTGTAAACTTTCCAGCCGATACTCTCAAAAAATGTTCGCAACCGATCCTTAAAATTCACAAATTCAGTTTGAATGCCTTGCATTGTCGAGGACAATTATTGTGGGAAGAAAGAAATTCAGCGGATGTAAGATGTGATTAGATGCCATTACTGATGCCACTCGCACGGTTTACATGGTGACGAAACCAGTTTTCTGAGGTGAATGTTTTTCGTGTACGATAGATGCAATTTCATTGGTGCGTCAAAAAGAAGTAAAAAAGAATGCAAAACAACACCAATTGCGAATGAAATGCCATTGGCATTTAATACAGAATCTGATTCGAAGTATTGTTCTCAAACCTGTCCTGTAGTTTTTCCTCCGCATGGTCCACCGGTGAGGACGACTTTGTAGATTCGCCGTTTTGGCGCTGATGGATTGGGATCATCCATGCGAAATCTACCGTTTCGATTGAGCGCAGTTGCCGGACGACTTGCAATGATATCGGCTGCTGAACAAGCCAACGGCGTCAGATGCAAACAGGTTAAGGCCGATGCACTCTCCGATTCCGACGACTTATCCGGTTCTGAATAATGCAATTCATCGTTCAGCGTCAAGCTTCCTCATTTCTTCCGTTTCCTATTTGTGTGCTTAGATAACAGATTAATCGAACGCTTCTGTCGGGCGGCATAAGGATATAAATCTAATAATCACCACAACTGCTTTCAATAATCTTCACCTAACTAAGAAACAAACCAATAACTCTAAGTATGCTTAAAAGGCGATGAAAGTTTGCCTGAAGTGCCATAATTGTTAAATCGGCTACGATTAAACGCATGGAGCAAAAGTATCAGTGGGAAAATGTGGACGAAAATTTTGCACTTAATTGTTCTTTTTGCAGATTTATCACTTCTGTTAAATCGAATCGCATTCACAATAAACCGTTGCAGTGATGATGAATTATGACTGAAGATCGTAGATCGTTTGTAGAAAAAAGAAACGGAACAAAAATCAAGAGGAGTGGAATCGTAAGCAGCGCTTACACATAATAAATTTTGAGATCTGGAACGGTTAACGTTTACTCATTGATTCTTGTGCTTTTGCGATCGCTTAGTTGTGACATAAGCAAACACAAAAATAGAGTCATCTTGGCGATAAAGAGAAATAAAGAATATTTGAAGAGTGATGTGACTAGATGAGAGGTGCATTCCGAGATAACATGCCATCAGTTTCTCATAGAGAGACAAATCAACCAATAAGTTGATAAATTAATGCAGCTGCTTGCCGCGTTGCTACTCGGCCGATATCCGTCTATTAATCCTCCTTATTGTGATATCGCTCGTTATACTACACCAAGTATCCCTTGTATAGGTGCGCTTCGAATGAATCGTGATAATGAATAAAGTGACTGAGTTTACTAATGAAGCATGAATTGTCATTACTAAAGGAAATAATTGAAATCTCTAAAAGATGTCAACAACTAACAAAACGATTCGGATTACTGAAACGTGTGCTTATTGAAACGCAAAAGAAACTAGTGTGGTTAACTGTTCCTAACAGTTTACTGATTATTCAGGTCGTTGAATTCTTTAGAAACGTCCCACAGTTTATCGTAACGTGATCAGTAAGATCTCAAATGATCATTGCTATATTTTTCTAGCTGTTAGAATTGGGCTTGCGAATAGCATAAAGAGAAAAACGTAATTTCATGACATACAGTAAAAATTAGTCATGATAAAAAAGTGATAACTCATATCGCTTTATTTGATTTTGTTTGATAAAGTTTCCGAGCAGAAATAAGAGATCATTGAAGGGGCGACTAATGTTTGTGGATAGATAATGAACGAACCCATTTTCCTTGTGAATGCCACAACCACAATCCTGTCGTCCTTTCTTATTCCTTAACCTTCTTCTGTGGCAACCACTTCGAAGCGATCTTATATTGAATAAATAGATGGCAAAGAAGTTGCTCTCACCATTATGTCAACATTTTCTCCTGTAATTCCGCACAAATGAGTGGACACTAAAAATACTGATTGCGAGTCACGAACGTTCAAACTGAATATCTTTCTTGAAACTCGCAAATCAACTTCTAAATTTATGTGGAAATAAATCAGAGATGAACAAAAGAGATAAATTTATCATTAATATCATTCTTCAAGACAAGTGATTCTTATCAATTGCAGAAAGCTGCTCTTATCAGTGTTCAACAGAACGTCACCGCTTAACACCTAACTTCATAAGCATAAGTTATCTTCTCTTCCTAGCACCCAAATCATGAATGACTATAGATCATGCTAGGGTATTTACAGATCATTGAATTTCTTTCGTAGGCAGCAGTGCAGCCTAGGCGCAAAACAAAAACGCAGTAAGAATTTTTCGGGCGAAGTGATCAGTTGTTGAACTGGAATCGAAAATCGATCGTATGATATCGATGTTCTTGTGCAAAGGTAAATCACTGAGTGATGTTTTCATACCACTGAACGACAACGCAATGAGCGTAAATAAAAATAAAAAACATGCAGTGATCAGTAAAATCGCTTGAATGTTGTTGTGATGCGAACGAGTCAATGCAGAAAACCACTCATAAGATTAGCACCTGATACGCCCACTGCGATGGCTTAAGGACGCAGTCGTCGCTTCAAGGCATTATTCCTTTGTTTTTTATTGCTCTCTCATCAGAAATGCTGTCGGCGTACTCTATCTGACTCAGTACCAACAAATGGAATGATCGCTTTTCTCTTAAGGTCAAACTGGAAATCTGAAGGAATTCACTGCTAACGGCATTTACAGGATGTTTTATTCTCATCTCAGTTGATCGCGATCGCAAAGTCAATGATTTCCGTCATAAATCTCCATCGAAAACAACATTACGCAAGCGAAACAGCTCGGTGTCATTCATCAAATCACCTCGTGATCAATGCAACATGTGAGTTGTCAGCCGATAAAACATTTAACGTGTCCATAAAAATGTTCTGCATCGTAGACACAATTTGGTCGATTATGAGGTTCATAAATAATCATGATTGTTCACTGATCAAATTGCAGAGCCGACGACCTTAATGAATATTCGTGAATATAACGACAGGATTCTGATTGTTATGTGACATGAATGAAGCCACTTCTGAAGCGAATTGACAAATTGATCGAGTACCGCTCTGAAGTGGCATTCTTTAAAGGTGACAAAATTTAGCTGAAAGTGAACTAAAGGATAGGAATCGCGACCCTAATTCAGAGTGTCGCTACATCGCAGTTTTTCTAACCATCTCGGATTCAGAGTTGAAATTATGAATGTCCTTATGGTTCAAATCATAACCTATGTTATCATGTTTATCAATGACAGCATGCCCTCAGAGAGCCATCGTTATCATGTTTATCAACAGCTTCCAAAAGACGTATCACCACAAAAACAATCCGGCCTCTCAGTAACTCTATTATCTCGTTCTCTCGAAGGCATAACACAAGTTTTTTGCTTTTCTTTACATAGGGGAATCGAAATGCTGTGCAAACATCAGTGACCATGAACAAAATTAAACAGATGTTAGATTTTATCATTTACTGTCGATAAGATGAAAAACCACAGAACCTTGCAACATTTCGAAACCATGGATTAGTTACAAATAACTACTGAGAAACCCCATCAACGGAATACACAAGTCAATAGAAAGCAACCTGAATGTTAAAAAAACTCAGGGCAATATCACTGATAAGAATCAGAACAAAAACTTTAATCGCCAGTGATATTCACCCCAACAATATCGAAACAAACAAAAATTGCATCAACTCATATTTCATCCATTGCGTTTCACTGAATCACCGAACAATTAAAATCGACAATATGTAACTTAATAAATCTGAACAATTAAAATCGACAATATGTAACTTAATAAATCAATCAAATCGTAATCATTATTTAAAAGAACAAATCAATTCATCATCGCAAATCACACAACCACATCGGCGTTATACGCAGAAGATTTCTTCGGCAGAAAATGCAACAAATCTTCGAGTAAACGATAAACAATGCTCGAATCAACAATGTGGTCGAAGGAGAAACACAAAAGACTTACTGAAAAGTTTTTACCAGATCTCTCAGTTGTTCTCTGCGTACGCCTTTGGATCACAAAATAAAATATTAATGACTACTATTCCAGCTTTTTTCATTTCTATCAGTAGTCATAACCGACCGAAATTTGGTCACTGTAATACGAACATTTTTGGCGTATACTTAAGTTTGACATTTTTGGAATTGTTAGATCGGATTTCGTCCAAACAAGTTTGAACAAAGTCGGGATATGCAATTTCGGAAACTCCAAATAGAGATTCAATTCTGAATTTCAGTCGGTACGCCGAATTTCTGGAATCTTAATAAGTGTGTTAGGTCGGACCCCTCAGAGACCAAATTTCGTTCGGGTTACTATTTCTGAGCAAATAACATGACAGCTATCATCTTAAAACTTTAGTACTCAACATATTTACTCACATATGTATATATACATAATGAATGTACAGAAGATATGAAATAAATAAACCAACAATCCCTATAAGTTGGAATCTCAGTTCACTCTGAGGATTGTTACGGTTATGCTAAACTTTTCGGCGTCCATCGGCAACAGATTATACTCTTTTCAATTTTTCACGACATACCAACAACGACTTTTCGTCATCCGTTGCAAACTTTTTGGAATATTTAGCCACATACGAACACGTCGGTAAGACGCGAAGATTTTGGTCTTTTGCGTATTTGAATGCAGCTTGACAAAGCACTTTAGCGATACCTTTACCTCGGAGTATTGGAGGTACTTCGGTGTGATAGAGATCGAGGACATTGTTCGGAAGGCACCTATATTCAAGTATCGATCGTGAGCCATTCACTTTCACATAAAAAAACAACGCGTCAGCAGCATGCTCCACTGTGTAACCTATTGCTCTCGGTGACATTCTCACACTGAAATTGAATTTAAGTCTATCAACCAGATGAAATTGTCAACCTTCAGACACTTTTCATAGCATTATATAGGGATCATTAAGGAGCACAACGACAAAGCGATTAATTGAGAAATTAATAGATGAACGGACTATTGGAATGCTTCTTGAAGAAGTGAAACTGATCAGAATACATGGCTGAATGTAGTGTGAAAGCCAACCTCATAAATGGACGCACTCTCAGCTGTCGATTGTCAACAATTTATAAGCACACTTTGATTTTTCAAAAATTGTAATCGCCGATGTAAGCTAAAATACGAACAACTTCACCAATGAAATGAACAAAACGCGCAGCTATGTCAACGACGAGACATAACCCCTTCACTCAAATTAACAACGTCATAACATGGTACACCTCGAATGATGGTCTGTACTAGATGTATGCAACTAGCATTCTACTACAACCGAACTCAAGTAGAGTTCATGGACGTGTGCACATCAAAATGAAATTCAATAGGTTGCAAACAAAAATGCACATAGACCGACCGCCGAGGTCTTGCAACAACAACTGCAATGAACACTTCATTTAAAGGAACGTTGCAGCAACAAATTTTAACAGATCAAACGTTCATCGATGATGCAAACTGCACAGCAAATGACGTGCTGTGAATAACTAACTCATTGTTGTTCTTACCACATGTTCATCAATGACTTACTATATGATCAACACAGCGTCAGTTGCACCCTTGCTGCGTCATATCATTTAGCAGCGATTCAATACCAATTTGTTTGCACGTGGTCAACTTCCAAAATATTGAAACGGCTTAATTATGCAAAAAATACGAGTCCAACGAACGGAATTTTAAAACGTGAAATTGCGAAATTCTGACTGTTCAAACTCTGCATTCAACATCGTTAGGAAAATTGAACTACTTTGTAAAATCTGGTAATTAGGATATGAACATTAATTAAATTCATTAAGCACAAAAGAGAAACTATTATGCAGAATATTAAACGAACAATCATTTTACTGAATTCTTTATATTGAGAGGCGACAAAAATATGACAGTTGCATACAGTGATCTCATTGGTAATCGGCGTCGAGTGTAATAACACAAATATATTCAATAATTGATGATCCACAGCAATGAACTCGTCCGATGTGAAACGAACACATTGAGAAAAAGTAAAATCGCAGATCGTTGTTCAATGATACATTTTAATGGATTCGTAATTTGAGCATTGCATGTACATAACATTTCTATTCGTCGATGTACACAACATATTCTATGATCATTTAACACGCCATAAAAATCAGCCCATATGATAAAAACGCCATCAATGTGGATGCCTAGATTGACAGAAATATATTTGCGTAAACAAAGACATAAATCAACGAGCAAAACAAATGTTTCCAAATAACCTGCGAACGCAAACAAATAATAAACGCGTAATGTACAGTTAAAACGTTGATGGCAAAGTGTCAACACACGGTGAACATATGAAATATGATGCGATCAAACAGTACATCATATCATTCATGAAATAACACATCAATGCAACAACGTGTTCGCGGGGAGATGCAAATGACGCGAACGACTGAATGCCTACGCATAATACGTTTCAACATAAATGTCTCGGTGGAGGAACTTCAGGAACTTTTTCGAGATCAAAACTGTCAGCTTCGAATTGCTCGAGATCATCTTTCGAAAGTGAATTGACATCCGAGTACCAAGCATCGGGGATATAGATCACATTTTTCGGCGAATCATTACTAAAAAGAAAAACTTCATTCGAAGAATATTCACAAAAAAAACAAAACTTGACGTTTCACACTAAATGTTCCACTAAGGGAAGAATGTTCCTCAGCAAAAACGCCTTCTCACATGATCACTATTCGATGATAAATGCCATTTGTTGGATTCGGGAGCAAGAAAATTTCTTGGGACTGAACAAGTTCATATCAATTCAGAGAGAATGATAAAGAGACCAAAACATCAACTCAAAAATAACCTATCAATATTAGGATACCAAAATAAAAGGTACAACTAACCTTCGAGGAACGCTAGCAGGGACGGGTTTTTCTGCAGAGGAAATGCTTTTTGTAGAAGGTTTGAGAGAGTCGTGATGACTGCTACTTCTAAATACAAATGAGACATCAGTAAGCAAACTCTTACACGCTTCTTCAACACCCAACAATTCACACCACAACAAGATGAAGAAAATTTGACATTAACGATCTTATAATTCACGATACTTCAAGTATTCAATTATCTTTGAATTGAATGCAGAAATCATGACTAAAATCGAAATTTCTTATGACAATAACTTCCGGCGACTGATCAATGAATAGGGACTTCTGAAAGTGTTTCAAAATTCAGAGAGCGTCCTCCGATTGGAAAACCAATGTCCCTTTCATCAGAATCACTACCCTAAATATTACAAAATTTTATTCGTCACCAAACTAACAACACTATGTTTCCTTAAAAACTAACGAAATCATCACAGAAACATACAAGAATTCAATACGGTCACAACTTACAACTTTGATTTCGTCTCCGAATGCGACTCACAAGTAATGCCACTGTTCGTGTCCACCTCCAGTGACTTTTTTAGAGGCTGCTGCTTCCTCAGATGCGGTGCACGCCATGTTAATAATCTGATTAGAAAAGGACGTCAGAGATTCTCCATTTAATGACAGAAATCAAAAACTTAAAACGAACATTAATCCACTTCAAGAGTTGAACTGTAATAACCTTTTATCTGGATAGAACGACGGATGGAAAGCAGCAGAAGTTCCTTGATGAGAATCAATGTAGGCACTGCTGAAGTTCTCGTTCAGCACACCCGAGTCAACATACCGCCGATTCTTGACAAAAACATGAGCAAATTCGTTTTTACGTACAACACGATCAGTAAATTAGACTACTCATAATCAAGTATAAGATAAATCAAAACACAGATCATTTACCGACTGTGAATACGCTGGAAAGGTTTCATGCTGATAGACGCTAGATATTGCATTATTATGGCGAATGTATGATTTTTGGCCCTGGTTTTGCGGATACCGAAATAACTGAAAGTTGAAATGCTTCGATGGTACAGAGAAATTGAGTTGATGGGATGATGAGCACTGCTCTTATCGAACCTGGTTTCCATGAGAGGGATTCAAGCGTTTTTCATTCACGTGTTTCTAGATACCCCACAAGACCATATACATCACAATTCGTCGATTGAAAAATCTCTAGAAAATGCAAAAAAAAAGAATGGAATTATGCTACCTGTTGCTGGTGCTGCCAACTTAGTTCGGGCTTAATATATGATATGTCATGTGAAAAAGCACATCTGTCACCATTGCGACATACACCCATCGCAAAAAACTTGCATGGAATTGATGACGAGGGATGCATCTAGCTGATCGTGATATTCTATCCACTTTATAATGTAAAATTGAAACATTAAAATTGTTGACTGAACAATTCAAAAAGCAGAAACGACGATAATTCGGCATAAATCACATTTTATAATAAATAGTAGTATACTCCAGAACATATTGCGAGAATGAATGATAACAGTTGGACTAGTCGAATAACAGAATGGATTCCAAGAGGAATAGTTTGTCCCTAGACAGACCGCGTACAAGATGGGATGAACCATTCGTCAGAGTGTTCGGTCAGAAATGGAAAAGGTCTGCACAACATAGAACAACATGGAAATCGGTTGACCTGCATCGAGAAGACAGGTCGCAAGGTGATGAATAGTATCTTCCGAATGATGTCCAAGATCTCTATCAAATCAAAATATACTGCGTAATAACAAATAACAACAAAAATAAATACCAATATACGTCTTCAACGGTTAACATAAATAATCACGGCTATCATATATAACAAATGAATACGAGTAAGAGTCACATAATCAATGGAAACCGGATATCTCAAAAAACTGCAATTTCATGATGAATTATGGAAACTGAATATGACTTCAGCTTATCTAGATTATAATGGATTATAATGAGTATTAATGATCAGTGGATAATGATAATGATTAACTGAATGGATTACGATTATAGTATTATAATAACATTGGACGTTGCGAATAAGGAATCAAATTTATAACATACTACATACATTAACGTAATACAAACATAAACTGCAGGCTATAGCATACTACATACTACAAATAACATACTATTTGTTATGAATGAATGACAGAACTTTTATATTCTGTCGTTGATGACATACAATTTCAGCAACTTGATAGAGTTCAGATTGTTAAAATCAAGACGGCATCGTTGGTACATATTTTCAGAATAGATGAAGCCTAATCGAACATATCAAATTGTAAAAATGGGAACAAAATACGTATGTTTATCACCCTGTACATGCAACATTAGCAACTCGAATCGTACTTGATGATATTTTTTGATTTAATATACATGACGTTTGATGATTCTATTCGGTTTCTTTCACGGATTCGATCGGTGTACTATTCATCACGCTTGATTAGTGCAATACATTATTATTGTTATAACGTAAGATTTGATCGCAAATTATAATTACCATACTTATATCATTATAACTTACGATCATAATTAAAACTGCGATCAAAATCACAAGTATAATCAAAAATTACGATGAAGCCTTAACGATCATCATTCAAACAAAAAAAATTGACGTTGATGTTGATCGTTGATCGATATGACGTTGATCGCGCTCTCCCTATCAAAACCGCATCGCAATAAGTTTTTATCACCATTCAAACAAAAGAATATTATTCCTGAACAAACTGAAGCTGAATGATCTCCCACAGAGTGAGAAGCGAGCAGAGCAGGTGAAGGGTCCTAAGTACGCCACAAAACGTTGTCATACAGATCTTCTCATCATATCATCGATCATACAGAAGACATGAAAACTTCTGGAATGAACGAATGAAACAAAAGAATGAAACAGTGAAAATGAATGGAATGATGATTTCAGGAAATGAATTCTAGATTTATGGAGTAAACGCTGCTACGTTTCGGTGTTCATCTATGTGAATCGATATTGCATAATTATCCCTCCTGATCCTCACAATTATCCTCACTATATAAAGCAAAATCCAATTGCAATTTTGGAATTGACGTAATGAGCGATATGAAAAGGGCTGTTGAACTACATGAAAAAAATCTTCATTTTTGTGATCTATAGGGTCGATCAATGAAAATCTAAAGAAAAGTTTCTAGGACAGACTACTAAAACTGCCTTCAACTGATTGGAAAGATATCTGTAACAAACTCTAAATATCTTCTTCGGAAATAACCACAATTCTCCTTTATTGAAAATCTATTTTTAATATATACAACAAAAAATCCTTCCTCATACTTTCGTGTGCTTTGCAATGTTTATTCCAAATTCTACAATAATAAACATTTTATCGTGAATTTCATGCGCTCATCAACGCAGCACTTAATTCTAACTATAAGAGCACAACTTTGATTGAGATATATATGAACTTGAACGCAACTGTTTTTGAGAAATACTTTACATAGGGTTCCCAATGAATTGCTCGATAAGTTGTGTATCATCCAGCATTCATGGTGCTTTGAACATCCTTCAACATCTCCGTATAAGATTCATCTCATGTCGAGATGTTGAACGAACTCATAGAGATATTTTGAAAATGCACTGTGCTGTGGCAATCAGCAATTGCGTTGCTGTGGCACGATGTTTGGACACACACTCTCCGATGGAAATTCAATTTCATTGCATCTTTAAGGTGAACGAAAAAACATAGTGAAGTGTATCAAGAAAAATATCAATGAGAGTGAATGCATGATACGTTCGAAATGAATGAGAAAACTAACGTGACATCATGGCATTATCACGCGTTCAGCACGGTCAGAGTCGAGAGTGATAAGACATCGTGCGAATTTGACATAAGAGTGCGCGAGTGCACATGTGAAATGTGTAGAAGTATAGAGAATGGCTTCTCATGGAAATAGTAATTCGAACGGTATACGCCTTCTACATGCTTCTATACATGCCTCTATTGTAGTGGTCTTCAGATGCTTTTCATGTCGAATACCTATGGTCTTGTGTTTCTCTCAAGCCTTTTGGTGCTGATTGCGTTACCAATGCGTTGTGTCGTGTATATTTTCTCATTCATTTCTGCCGTATCATCGATTCACTCTCATTCCTATTCCTTCGAGGAATCTACAATATTTTCATTTCGTCACTTCTTTAATCCGATGCAACTGTGTTTACAGGGTAACTTAGTGGTAACGTATGATTTGGCGTCACACGACAATTCCATGAAACTTTCCTAGCAATTCTATCAACGATATGATTTAAAATCCCATGGAATCTTTCTTTCTGAATTTCCCGATCTAAGATTTCCAAAAATCTTACTTTCACAACTTCCGGAAAAATTTCTGGATTTCTTTCCGTCGGAAACTTTCCTAGCAATTCTATCAACGATATGATTTTAAAATCCCATGGAATCTTTCAATTTTGAATCCTATCTTGAAATATCCAAAATTGTTACATTCAAATCATACGGGAACAAATTTTCTCGAAAATTTTTCTTTCGAAAACTTCATCAATGATCGTCTCAACAATTTCTGATTTTAAAATTCCATCAAATCTTTCCTTCACAACTTTCCGAATCTAAAATTTCCGAAAAAATCTTTCGGAAAACCTACAGAAACCAAACATTTCGGATGATTTCCGTCGAATATTTGAATGATTTTCAAATGTTCATCTCAGAAAATTCATTCACTAATTGATTGATGAGCTCTTCATTTCCCGGAGTAAAGAAGTTTTGTGATCAATCAGCAAAGATTCATTGCTGAGATGCCCAACAAACTAGTAGAAACGACTAAAGTCGTATCTAATGAAAACATCTGTTATGAAGAACTAAACGTACTGAGTTTCGCGTCTTCAGTGGCAGCAAAAAAATCGCTCATTATCGTCAGTTTTGATCTCAACTTTGATGTCATTTGTTTATTCTTTTTTAAATTCCAGTTTCAACTGTGAGACTTTATTCGATAGAATTCTTGAATGAATTATGTTTGCATCGATTCAGTTATGCCTGGAATTGTGTTCTCTTGCTATAAAAGTCTTCTTCGAAACGAATCATTTGTTATGAAAGTATCGAAGTAATTTTTTAGATTTGATTGCATTTTATATTTTCACCGATTTTTTCTAGGTATTTATGCTCCATTTGGCTCTTGGGAACTCGTTATTTTAGGTTTCATCGCCTATTCTTTGTCGATTTAACGTAAATTTTAAAAGTATTTCGCTCTGCACCAATTACTTGCAAAAAGTCTTCGTCGAAACGAATCATTTCCGAAAAGCAACGAGTTTGGAGAAATCAAATTCACTGATAGATCTCTTGAAATATGGTTTACATGTGTTTATGTGAATATAAATTTGAAATTGTTCATCGTAATTGTATCTTAAACATTAATGCTGTTCTTCTACGTAATACGTATTTATATGCATTTTATCACTTTCTTCATTAATTTCTTCTGATTGATTGATTCATTTCTCCATTACTTGTTCATCCATTATTGAACATTGCTTAGTCGATTATTCATTTAGAATATTTGCGACAATCCAGCTATAGTTTCGACATCGGCTGTAACGTTTCATTTTTCAGTTGGATTTATCACTTTCGATTGTTTTATTGCGTGATAATTGAATAGTATACATTGGTGAGGATTGAATGAATCAAAATGAACAAAACAGTTCGCGAATTTTCTTCTTCAAAATTACGCATATAAAAAAGTATATCACCTATTTATCATTGTTACTTACACATCGAGCGGTTGTTTTGTTGATCGCGGTTAGCGATCGGCGGAATGCTTATTTTGTAGACTTATGAATATTTATTGGATTGATATTTGGCTACGTTTAATTGTGCAAAGTATTCACGGCAACTAATTAAATACTCGGTTGTACTCACTTGGCCTGCTCGCCTAGCCAGCGGGGTGGTTACAATCAAGGCTAAAACAGTGCGAACGGAAACGCGAGCATTGTGGCCAGCAACGTTACAAACGTTTGATAGCCTGGCCAATCCAGGTAATCCAGATAATATCGCCTATACAAAAATTACGCATATACAAAGAATTTCTTCTTCAAAACATACAAAACACTACGCATATATTAATTGGTGTTCTCATGACCAAATGTAACTTTTCAAAGTAACTTTAAGTCACATATCGATTCAATCTTCCGATGTTGCAGTATCATTTTTGCTTACTATTAGTAAGCTCTTATGAAAATTTCATCACCACTTTCAGTCAGAAAAACAATTTGAGAATCATTATTTATTGTTCTTGGGATCGGGAGTGGTTGACTGCTGTCGGAATTTCTCGCTGACCTTCTCTATTTACTGACTCGATTCACTCGTGATTGATATCTAAGCGTTGCTTCTCTTGATGAATATGGATGTGCAATCAGGTACAAAAAATTTTAAAATGAGTCGAGAATTAGCCATACTCACTGATCGCATACTGCATCGATTACTCACTGATCAGATGCTCGACGGCTTCACTGACAATCAAATTCTACAGGTTGTTGATGCGGTGAGTTCCTTGTTTGTGCTTTGTCCGGACTTTTTAAAGTATAAGTTGGCCTTAGTAGCGCGCTTTTCTTTTTAGGATACCACGTAGCCTTTTAGTCATATTTCGTTTAGCTGGTTCTCGCTAAGTGGTAATGAATATGTGAGGTAATCGAATCGTTGCGAAATAATGAATGATTTCGATGGTATTCAAGCTGCACATTACAATGAATGCAAAATCACTCACAAGGGAAGGTCACGAACTTACCCCAACGTTTCGGGGTGAGATGCATATCATATTGTAGGGCTCGTATAGCTGATTACGAATATGCAAATATTTTTTGCGGCGGACAAGCGGGACGGAAGATATGGCAGGGAAAAGATTTTCAATGTATTGAAGTGAAATGTATTGAAGTCAGAGCGCTATCATTTTCAGACTTACGAAATACTGCGTCCGTTGGGTGCACTCATCGAAATGCGTGCACCATTAACGATATTCGGTGATATACACGGACAATTTGGTGACCTACACAGATTACTGTCGATCGTTGGTACTCCACCGAAAACAAGACTTTTATTTCTTGGCGATTATGTGGACCGATGCAAAAAAGGACTTGAGTTATGTACACACTGAAGTGCATATTTAGATGATTTAGATGCTTCATTCAAATGCTTTACACGTATACCAATTGAAAGCTACACAATGAGAATGTTTGTGATGCATATCATTGTCCGTTTTCATTTCAAAAATGCAAAGATGCTGCTCAAACCATAGCGATGTACTCAATTTGTCTCAGTTGTAGCCATCTGAATGCCCCTAAAGAATGAGCTGAATTGATTGACATGGTACATCGCAAGGAATGAAGTGGTAAATCGATTATGATCAGTGAGGTCGTTAATTGACGACAATAACGTAACCTTTTAGGTGGTGATGTTGTTGTTTTGCTATAAACTCAGATTTCCCGATAAAATTGGTCTTCTGCGTGGTAATCACGAGTGCACAAAAATGAATCGAACTTATGGTTTCTACGAGGAATGTAAACGACTCAGATCGACAAGTGTTTGGAAGGCATTCCAGCGAGTCTTCAATGAACTACCGCTTTGTGCGAAGGTTATTAGACGCACATGGAATTTTGTGTTTTCATTTTGAAATATTTTGAGGATGAAGTAAAGAAATTAAACCGCTGAGCTGTCACTGTAGTGCTATCAAGAAAGGATGTGAATTGATTGTCATATCTTAATCAAGGAATACTTATCTTAGGTAAATGGTCGCATTCTTTGCATGCACGGTGGCATCAGTCCATTGATAAGCAGCTGGAGTTCCCTATCCACTCTTCAGGTAAATTTTATTCATTATCTTAGTCCTGTTGAGCGGTATTCGTTTTATCAACTACGTTCACATGATCAAACACCGTATGGTGAAGGGATTGGTGACACGTTTGAGAACATGTCCCAAAAGAATATCAGAAATTGCTTTCAATTTGCTATCAAGGTCCGAAAACATTAATATTGCAAAACTAAAATATTTTAGAAACCGAGAACACCAGAAGAATGCGATCAAGGCCTTGCACTGGATTTAATGTGGTCGGATCCGGATAGCGACCCTTGCTCTAAAGGATGGGTTCCGAATAAGGTTGTTCATTTAGCGTTTGACATTTTCTTTGAGACATTTTCTCCAAGAATGATTTCAATCTAACGCTTTTCCGAGCGCATGAAGAGTTCTTGGAAAACCTTCTTATGTTTTTCGCTGGGGAGCGGAGCCCTCTTTTCTTGTAACCTTCAATTAATTGCGGCATTCGGTGAGCGATCATTTTTAAGGTACGGAATGCGTCGTGGATGTTTGGTCAAGACACGATAAAAGAATGCATTAAAAATTTGGATATTGACCTGATTGTGAGAGCACATGAAGTGGTCAAGGTGAGATATATCTCATGATTTATCCTGACGAATGAGAGGCAATTCAAGATGACGATTTTAAAATAGCATCTGAATTACGCAGGTTTTTTATTTATACTGATCGGGTAAGTGAGACCAACTGAGTTTTATTACTGCAGGACGGTCATCTAATGGATTGTGGAAATCGAATTTGTACGATATTTTCGGCGCCTAACTACTGTGGTACTGATGGGAACTGCGGCTCGGTAATGCAAATCACCGCAGAGCTGAAAATTTCATTTGTTACCCTGAAACCAAAACTCGACGTGCAGAATTTGAGTGCTGAAAAACTGGCGGAACTTGAAAAACAAAACAAGAAAAACGAAGTAAAGAGTCCAAATCCTGGTAATGCGTGCCATTCAATTGATACATTTTTGTAGGAATTATTTTCTTAGCTGTGATGCAATTTTATTGTTTTCTAATTTCATGAACCTTTTGTGTTTTTAGGTACAAATCTCTTACCTCCAGCGACAATTCCAGTAAAGAATGCAGCGAGTGGATAGGCGATTAACAAATCGTCTTAAGAATGCAAAATTGCGTCGTAAACCTTGCGATTCATCATCTACGACCTGAGGCGGTTGTCGTACCCTTCATGTATGATCGTAACAAAAAGAGGTGCACAGGAAAGTATGACCTCTCCGAATAATCAGTCTACCAACTGTACATGAACCAACAGAACCTTCAACAGCCTATTTAAGCATTCGGCAATGTAATCGACTTCCGATTTAAATGCTGCATTTTGGCCCCAGCTTACAGTTGCGGCGCTGTGAAGTTCAGTTTATTGCATCGAACTCCTCTTTGATATACAACTGATGATCACATGTCTCCAAGTTCAGTATCAATAAAACATGAGAATATTTTATTTCGAAAACGAATCAGATAAGAATTTCTCGAGTCTTTGTGGAGATGATGTGTTAAAATGATATATATTTATTCACAAAATTGTTGTATTATGAGATTATATTGAATGAAATGCGTTGAATTAAAATTGTAATGCTATTAATTTTAAAAGAAATAACGACATTTTCGCGATTATTTGTTCGAAAAAATAAAATCGCATTTAACACAAAGCTATTAAAACGTTTGACAGAGGTGTTTTTGAAAGCGTCGCAATCGTAAAATTTCTATTGCTACTGCGATATGTCGCATAAATTCAGCGCTTTTCTTTGTTAATTTCTTGAATAATTTCGATTTTCATTTCTGAACAAACTTCAAAACGAACACAATGGTGAATTGTTGGATGGATTCTGCTGAGATTCCGAATGAAAGCAGTCTTGTGAGAGTGTCCACATAAAACTGGAATATTACCTTACCGTATCCTTACTAATCCATTTGCAATCAACATGACTTATCCGCATTCAAAATTTGGTCACTGTTACTTCATCTGTTGTTGACTCAGAAACAACAGATAACTTTTAATCATCCATAGAATTTTACTAGGTATAATTAAAGCTTATCACAGTCCAATAGTTCTATAGTCATGTAGGATAGTTGCTGAAGTTTGGTCATAAAATTCGATCGGAACTTCAAATCAGTCTCTGTTAACTACCGAACTGACAATCCAAGAGGAAAATATGCTTCGATGTAGCTTATTATGCCGTGATTTTGAAACTTTGAACAGCCAATGTTGAAGACCGTTTCGTTAATGGTAATGTTCTGTGTGATGTTATTTCAATGAAACGAACTTCGAAAATGCTCTTTGAGATTGGTTTAAGTTAAGACTTACTTCCTGATAATCTGTAAAGATATCTGCTACGTCATTTTTGTTGGAACAAATCACACTCGGTCCGAAAAACTTCGCTGTCGGTTTTTGGAGCGTTCGTCTTCCCAACAATCCAGACGGCACCAGTTCACATCACAATATGAAAAGCGTGCCCGACGTGAAACACTTTCAATTTGAAAATAATAACGTATGCGCTAGATTCACGACCTGCGTTGCGTTGTATCACTTGTCAATTACTTACTCATTAGCACTGTTAAATGCCACCACATTTTGTTGGCTTCTACAAACCCCGTCGAGGATTGTTATTGACGCTAAAATACGTTAAGCATTCGGACAGAGATTTATTTAGCTGAATGACTCTCAATGAACTCTCTCAAGCAGTATTCAACTGACAAAGTGCAAGCTTTACCGAAGTGTTCTTTTGCGTATTTTCCTTTAGCGAAATTGCTTTACATTTCACGGTAAACCAATTGTTCGCAACTTGATTCCAACTCAAATGCTACTCTCATTCAGTATTTTCGAGCAGATCGCTTCGTCGTTCCACACTTCCTGAATACTCATCAATTCCAACTGCATTTCGAAATTTTTCGATATTACATTAGCTAGTAAAAATCATTTTCTCAAACAGTGGGAGCTCGGTAAAGCAGAATTTAGAACATACGGACCGTCATCCTTATATGCATGCGCCGAAAGGTTTGTCGGTAGTGACCCAAGGATTGAATGAAATCTTGAGAAAGACACATAATAGGTGGATTTCCGCAACTGCAGAATGCAAGAATGCTGGTTGATCATTCAATATGCACACATTAATTCAATTTTATGCATTCTATTATTTAAGCGCTAATCACTCTCACACCTGCAGCGAAAATTGACAGTCAACTCATTGTTGGTTAACACTTCAATGATTGTCTTCCGACAGTTCATTGTTTCGTTTCAGAATGCATTGCCAACTGCGCATTGCGTTTTACCCAGTGGATTTCTTAGACGAAAAGGAAGTAATAAATTAAAAATGATATTGATGTCACATGTTTCGAAATAACAAATCGTCGAATATCGAATGTCATGGAGGCATGAAGCAGTGGTGATGTTTAGAAATGTAGTGAACGTTTTCAGCTAAATAATTCAAACTGATTCAAACATCCATTGAAAAGTGATCTTTCGTTGAAGCTAGCAACAAAAGACTCCCTCTTAATCCATTTAATTCATTCAATGAGAAACGAGACATCCACTCGTTTTCAATAAAACGAATGGATATCTCGTTTCTCATTGAATGAATTAAATGGATTATTAAATGAATCGAAAGCATTATTTTCAAATTCGACCACAATTTTTGCTCAGCTTGAACGATTATATAATTCGATATTCTATCGAGTGTACGCAATGAACATTCGTCGGTGCTGAAGAGTGTTTGTTGGTGCGCTTCATAAAGAATATTGATATATACCAAACATTAATAAATATTAATAATACTGTCGAAACAATGAGGTGACCACAGTCAAAGTCATCAAAATTTGAGAAAATCTGATGCTTAAATGGACTGAATTAAACTTATCAGGTATTTAACTCTTCTTTGATGAATTAATCCATGATCCTCATTATCTGCAGACCGGAATCGTCAACTATGCATCACTTCTGTTTGCACGGCCACTTTTTCTCATTAAATTTTTCAGCATTCGTGGAAATACCAGTTAGTGCAATGTGAATGCATGACAACATTTCTGGATTTATTTATTCCACTTTATTGATGCAGTACACGAGTCATTATGGTTTAATTGATATCGTTTTGTTCACGTATTGAATGCGTTTCATTCTTACAATTAGCATGAAATGATGACTTGAAAATGTGCAATGAATGAATTACTTGAAAAGCTCAACTTTAGAATGTGATTGTTTGCTGGTGAACTGATAAAAAAAATAATGTGGCATTATTTAATTTCGTTTATCTTTGTGCATAAACGACCATATTTATGTGTGTGTGTATACTTGGGATCGAGTCAGTATATATTATAAAAACGACATATGACAATAAAATTCAGTCACAATTGCTTTCTGTGAATAAGTGCATTTGATGAAATGTTGAAAATGGCATCTATTCTATAAAATCCTTTCAATTCAATTGATCACAAACAACAATGAACCTTTCTCAAGCAAATTGCTTTATTCTTTTGTGTTATACCGTCACAATAACCATCAACCACATCCACAATATCCAAACAAAATATCATGATGACATTTATTGCTAATTCACACCTAATAATTCACGTGTGGGTAGTTCTATTCGAACAGTTTGTTTTAGCTGCGTTTTGCGACGAATCCAGAAGGGATTGAGGTATGAGCCTGAAATGCGGACAAGTGAGCCTCGTATTGTTTTAACTGGTAGGAAAACGCAATAGGAAGATGCTTCAAACATAGAGATATCCATTCACGTCGCCTCTAAGGATTTTAAGATGTTCAGTTTTTCATCCAAAGCGGAGACTGGAGGAAGTTTGGCTGCTCAAAAACTCCCATATTGAAACTTTGAATGCCCCGCTGATTGCACTGACAAAATCACACGACTACGCTCTGGAAGCACTCATGATGTGTCGTTGTTCATTTTACCAAAACTGAACTGTAATATCCATGTGGTTTTTTCTCGATTAGCTTTCATATGCTACTGAAAAGGAGTGAACACTAAAGATTCATTTTAAACAAACACCACAAAGCGAATGGAGTGAGTAATAGACCACTTGCAGAAACGGGGTGTATTCGAAGCCCTGAGAGGCAGCTCGTTGATTTCAGGTGATCAGGTGGGTGCTCATTAGCGTTCGCACATATAGTTCATGTGGCATGCACACATACGTTCATCAAAGGTGTGTGTGTGTATATTGTTTTGTTGTTGGTTAAATTGTCGATGCGATAGGTAATTTACGATGTAATTAAGAATGCTGCTATTAATTAGTGCTTTATTCATAGGTTGCTAATCGTTTCTCGGCTTAGTCTCGTGTATTGTTCTCCAATGTACGTATTCGTTGCAGTTCATTTGATAAGCAACACCTTTTAAGCGTTATGCTCCCAATAACAAGAATAATAATGAATCATAATTATTATAACGCAATATCCCCTACTTCTTATTTGTTATACCAGCAACTGAGGTGTCCACTATGAAATTACACTGTGTAGTTTCCATCTTCGCTTAGAGTTCATTTTCGGCTTATTTTTGGATGTAGTATTATTAGGCTCATACATTCACATGTAAAGTACGATTTTCCGGCAGGAAAGAAAACAGATGCGGCAAAAATCAGAATTCAATATAATGAGGGAGTTCTATCACATTTGGGTTTAGGCCCAAACCGAGGAGCCATCAGTGGGTTTAATAGATACCTCATCGCGATATGATAGAACTCTCTGTTTGTTTACTAGATAACTCAGTACTGGAATGAGCCTCAGCCTAATCATAGGTCCAAATGTAACCCCCGGCGATATAGAGCTGCTTATCGTCATTTATGAAACACTCATTCTATTTATGCTTTAAAAAATGTAATGGTAGTCCAAGGAAGCTCAAGTGCATCCAACTTTACAATTTCCATAAAATGTCTTTCGTGAAGGGATATTCTCATGAATCAAGTTATTTCAACTAAACTTTGCTTCGTCAGCGAACTCCTTATGGAGCTCCAGAGATTGATATTTTGGTTGAAGATATAGCGAAGGTATCGAATATTTATTGGAAAGATTGCTAGAAGATTATTTTCCTCTTGTTTGGTTCAAGTTCTTAGGTTCGCATAAACGATGCGATACGACCTTATGTTTAGTCAGAGTATATTGCACGAAAAAATTGCGTGCACACTTCACGGAGTAGTCGAACACAGCTTATCGCTAGCACAAGCAGCCTAGCAGCATTCACAAATTGTCTAGAAATGTCACTTAGAAACAATCCACATTTGCGTGTCAGCGGTATATTCTATTTATCTACTTTCACAGCAACAATGCTGTAATACTCTCAGCTTCAATTGAGATTTTCATGAGAAGAAAAACGTACGTTGAAAGCGTTCCGAATAATCGTTTTTGCTGAAAGTGTATGCTCGCTGAACGGAAAAATAAATTTCAAAAACGTTTCAAAAGAACAGTTTACACGTTTTGACGGAACAATTGAAAGTGAATTGTTCATTGTCGAGCACTTATTTCTCCATATATTGTTGTCAGTTCATAATCTTATTGATCTGTCGGTGAGATAGATGCCAGACGCATTTAAGATTGCATCGAATGCTGATCATAGGTGAATAATCGCAACGAATATAATCAGTAGTTGAGCAGTTCGCTTTATACTGTCAACAAAGTACCGAATGAGTGAGTCATTACTGCAGTGAATGCTCAGACAAGTCAACGAAAAATAATTTCTAATGAGCTCAAATAAATTTTCAGCTATGAGGAAGTGAAATTTGAGTCTTCACAGACATGGAATGAATTAGAATTGAGCGCTTGATGATTACGATTATGTTGTTTAATGCGTTCAAATGTCATAAAATATACTTTTATGTGCTCATATTAATTTCAATTTTACCATTCATTTCGCATCAACATTTTTCTCATTGAACGATAATTTTGTGATGCAGTCGATTGCAAATCTTTGAAAAATTTAAACGAGACTTCATCGCGATGCGCAAAATGCGATTGGTTTTTGTTGGTTGGGTATACGATAATGCAATACATAACATGCAACTACAATGCTAGTCATTCTTTTCTGATCATGATAACTTCATCATAACAGAAAGACGACATTCATCAGAACTATTCATTTCTTCGAGTCAAATTCGATATTCTAACTCAAACCAACATTCCTTAGAGGATTCAATTCGTTTCGCGAATTATCCTCTTTATTTTCAGCGATTATCCAATTTGTCATGTGTTAGTGTGTGTATCATAATCGTCAATTCAGCAATTCATTCTTGCCTATTATATTCATAATGCACACAAATATTTTGAATCAATTTTAATATTCAGAATAGAATTTGATTCGTACGTATCAATGTTTGCATTGTAATCAGTCCAGTTAACAATTCGACTGGGAATTAACGAGTTGCTTACTGGGACGATACTTTGCTGAATTCTGGAAAATGCTCATCAGTAACACATCCAAAGTCATTCGTTTACATGAACTAATACTATTTTGTGAGAAAAGATTTGCAATTACAACTGAATAAATGACAGAAACATTGATATTTATCGTGAAGCAGTATCAACAGAATTCTACTTGATCTGCATAAGTTTGCTATTGCTGAAATGCTCTCAAAAATGGCATTCTGAATTGAACGAATTGTAAAGTTTTCCTTCTGATTACAAATGAAGACTTATGCTACAATGTGATCATAACTGAATAAAAATTGATCCTACTAATTCAATTGATTTAGATGCATAAAGGACTGAATTGATTTGACGACGTCTTCCATCTTAAATCGTTACCAAATTAATCAAAATTTAGCGCAGTTAATCCATATGACAGAACACTCAGCAGGTAGCCAAACAACACTGGCAAGGAACCCCAACGGGTGGTCATAGCATCCCTCCCGCTCATTCATAAAGGCCTTCTGTTCTCAGCATATCATCTATCATAACCATTATTAAGATCGTATTGTTGGTGTTATCAAAAGTGCGTTACTCATTAATCTCAGAACGTTCATAAATATTTGATAAGAAGAAGAATTAATCTGTTTAATCCCATTAAAAGAATGACTGTTGTTTCGGATTACGCCACTCTATTAACCCATAACGGCATATTATCGCTATTCACTTCCTATTATACTCAACAATAAATCATATCAATACGCTTATATAACTATGTATAATGCGTTGATGAATCACGATCAGTAGTCATCGCTTTAGACAATTCGTATACCTGTTATATATTGTATCGTGTTGTTCCGCAGAATAGTTTCCTCGATTGAGTTACCGTAGCTGTTATTCGCTACTGCTGTTCTCCAAAACTATTTTATGTTCTTTGAATAATAAAGATATAACAAACCTGTGTTCATTTGTTGTCAGTGATGTTCATAGATATACGATAATGAACGCGAAAAGGAGACAATCACACAATGGTAACTGATTGCACATCGAATGTTAAGCAATCGAGCACACCATTTATTTGTTATGACATACTAATTGATTAACGATTATCATCATTTCAAAGGGTATTGTGTTCGTCCTATCGAATACTGAATAATAGTCCCTAATCTCAACAAACCTATTCAGTTCCTGCATCAATATCCAATTGTGATATACTCTTTTTAAATAAATAAAGATTCGAAAAGTTATAGTGTCATATAATATTAGATATGAAACACCTTCCTTAAAGCATATATTTGAACAGTTGTTAATGCTGATCAAGAATTTATTGACTTATCAAGCATTCACGAGAAATTTATCCTAACATGAGCAGATTCATTCATTTTTGATCTTAATCCCAGCAAAATTTAAAGGAATATGAATTTAAAATAAGCAGAGATTCATTTTAGCATCTATCACTGATAAAGTTCTGAGCGTGATTATTCGACACCGAGGAGGTCCGTCATCTAATCTCGTTAATTTACAATGTGCGAGTATGGTCAAATGAGAATGTTACGTCAGCGTAAGACTGTGCTCCCACTCAGTAGGCGTATTGAAATGAACTTTCAACCTCGTAACTGTTATAAGGAAGCGAATGTGTTCGAATTGTTTTCATTTGATCCATCCAACGATGTCAAAATAAGGCTCACAATCACGCCAAAAACTTTCACGCACTTTACTTTCGAAAAAGACCACTTGAGAAAAAGTCTGATTGCTAAAGACAAAATATAGCTGAGATGAATGAAAGCTGCCATTCATGTTCAAGAATAATATGAAGTAACCATGTAAAACTAACATCGTATTAAATTCTTATTAAAGTGTTATATATTATGATGAAGTAAGTTCGTTCATTTCATTCTCAACCCTTCAAGTATCTCATCTTTCTTTGCCTTTATTAAATCATATTTCGATGATTAGTCCGCTTCAGCAACAATCCCTCTTTACATTTTATTCACAAATCGATTTCCAAAAATTTCTCATCCAAACTTCAATAGCTTCAGTCTAAAAACAACTCGAAGGATTTCGTTAATCACATTTTGCAATCGACCGATCCATCTGGAATGAAAAGTTGTCAATTTCCGAAACTCACTGAACGATCAATAATTCGTTAGTTCTATTGAAAATATCTTTCTCACTCGAGCAAATTGTAAATGGTAGTAGGTACTGTATTGCAAATTTTCAACCTCATATTGTAATGTAAATGATTGGACCGGCTACCACTCCTTCGCCCGTAGCTCCCTTGAGTTCCAATTATTTGATTAGCACCAAACTATAACGGTGACCGTCATTGAAGATCTGGATAGTTGTTGAAGGCAAGTTGTGTGAGCATCAGTGTGGAGTTAGGCGTAAATTAAATGCAAATTATGTTGAACACATAACAATTGTTATTCACCGATAAACACATGCATTTCATAGAGAATGTGACAATGCTCTTGATGTTTAGCATTATTATTTGATTTTATTCGTAATCATCTTCATATGCATACATTATCCAATCATTTGCACATTCTCGCACTACTGTCATCTGCTATTCGCTCACTTCTTTCCAGCAACTGTTCATTATCTCTGCACCTTTACCACATTTCTTAGCAACAATCAAGGAACGACGGTTCGTCATGTGTCAAACTCATTCAAGCGTCTATCCAAGTAATCATTCTCGACTCTTCTATCCGATATTCAACTTACAGTGAAATGTCAACAGTTTCGGATATCATTCCACGAGAAGCTTCTATTTGCGATTCGGCACTCACTCTTTAGGCATAAGTACTACGATCATCAAGCATTAGTTATTCCTCGATCATGCATCATCCATAAGTGAACATGTAAACCGTCATTCAGTAACTCTGTTTCAGAACTGGGCGTTACTGTGTGATGCTCCGCCCTCGTTTGGAATGTTTCTTGATTGGGACGTGATTGTGAATGGTGCTGCTGAATAGTATGCAACACCCTTTTCTTATTTCCATTCTTATATTATTCGTTTTATTTTGGTATTGTTATTTGAATATTGTTTGATGAAACGAACCTGGTTGATGCATACGTACAGCCAAATCACTTTATTTGATCCATTTCGAATCACTATTCATAATCCTGCACCTTTCTCTTCACATAAACGTTCTATTTCGTTGTAGTCAATTCTCTTTCGTTTTTTTCCTCACTCTTACTCACTCACAATTCATACTTTAAATTTTCTTTTTAGTCATCTGATTAAAACACAAAAAATAATGCTCATTTGATGAATTCACTTTCTTCAACTGCACTCATTTTCAAAGCGTTCACAGCATTTAGCTGGTAGAACCAACGAGTCTGTAAGCATTATCTGTGTCATGCATTATATTGGGCACCAGCCTATTGTTTCTGTGGACGAATGAAATGTTGAATGTCCTCTGCTGAATGTTCAAATGCACGTGCATACTGTAATCAGCAGCAATCTTTTGTTCTCGCTCCCACTCAACAACTACTGTAATCAAGCCATTCAAAATGCTCATGTTTGGCATGCATCTCTCCGGTCATTCTACTACATCATTACAATCGTGCAATCGCTTATTGTGCTGTCAGAATCAGGCGTTAGACTGATCTGATCGTGTAAACTCAAGCATTTCCGATTAGCTATAAAAACCGTTTATCTTAGCCATCTATGCAAATCGGTCGCTATAAGCGGCTGCCTTTCTGACAGAAAACACATTTCATTCAATTGCTCTGTACGTGTACTACGTGCTGATCGCATGGACTATTTCTCAGTGATATTTACTTGATCTGAACGGAATGTGTGATCTATGTTTATTCAACAACTAACACGAGCTTATCACCCACAAAGTTAAAGCTGTCTCAAATTAGTGCGATGTCTAAATGAATGGTCGAAACAGAGCAACGCTTTTCGGTCTTCCGTCATATGTACAGCTCTCCTTTCCATAGCATTGAATGTTATCATTGACTACCGGTTAAGTGGTTATGTGTCATTGATAGTGTGACATCAACTTGCTACATTCATAAATAGACATTCAACGCATAGTTGATGTTTGCTCGTTTGTTCGAAGCCATAAAATGACGCATATTTGATGAGGAATGCTCGGTATTGTTATCACTGTTATTGATAGTGTTTTTAGTTTTCGAAAAAAATCAGTGTAAATTAGTTCGTTTTATGAAAGTGTTCCTTATTCCAGTTCGATGCGATGAAACGTCACATGGACGGAAAACAGTCAGTCGTCTGACTGTGAAATTAGCGAATTCGTATTCATGCGCTTATATGCTATGTATGCATGTTTGCATTACACTCGAAATCATTTCTGTTATATTTGCATCTTCTTCGTCAAGTGTTTCGAGCTTCGAATCTATTATAATCACATCATTCTCTCTTGTTGTTGCTCCTTCAATTTTGTTCATATTGGATACTTCAGGTTTAAGAAATATTGGAACTGAGCGCTAGAAGTGTACTTTCTCACCGGGGCTGAAAAGCAGTCATTCAGCATCGTTTTCATTTCTTAATGTAACTAAAGAGTTGAAGCATTAATGAAGCGAACATCTTGGAGTATCAGAATAAGTACTGTTCAAAACAATTCATTGAACGTCTAAATTTTTCAGTTCACGAAAGACTGAGAACGTCAGCGGAACTGACTTCTGAATTCGTTTAAAATTCATCGTTCAAATTTACTCACGAAAAAACGAAACTCTTTTGAGGGGTGTTTTTTTTAGCGCCTGAATGAGCATGTACATTCACAGGAAATGTATGTTTGCGTATTTTTGTTATATTGGTTGAATTAATCACGTACGTTCTTTGAATTTCGCATTTACATTACATTTTGATCTGCTGACAATAAAAGAGTTCGTTCATAATGGTTGATATTATTATTATTATTATTATTATTATGAGGATGATGATGATGATGAAACATTTCATAAAAAGCATCACGCAATAACCTCAAATCGAGTGCGTTTTCTCGCAATATTCTTCACTGCAGAAAAGGTCATTTTCATAACCACAATCACAATCAACAACAATCGTCAGTCTTGCCTATTAAAATAATCAAGATTATATCCATGTATGTCCGATCAATCGAATTCCATAATATATTTCCAACCAACAAACTGTAAACTTTCTCTTATTGCCCTCATCAACATCGCAGCGCAATGCCCGTCAATTACGAATCTCCCATTTGATCCTCACTAAATCAACAAAACGTCCATTGAATGATGCCATTTGCAATGGAAACAGATGTAAAACTGTTGATTGAATGTAACTTCTAAGATGGCGGCAGACTTACAAAAGCGGTTGGTTCTGCTAAAGCAATCAGTGATCTTTTTTAGGTTTGTGCGTTTGTGAGGCAAAAAAACAGCTATTCGGACGATAATGCAAACGTATTATGGAATGTATGGGGCCATAATCGAGTTTTGTTTGATAGATCTATATTCACGATAGACCTATTTTCTAGATAGATGAATGCAAATGTACATGAATCGGAAGTTGATCTTTTTGTTTATACACGTAATTTGTTTGAGGGAGGGGGGGGATGGGGAGTGGAAGGGGTGATATTAATCTCCACAGCGGATGATGCTGTTTCATCGTATGATGGTTGTTGTTTTCGTGGCTGAGTAACGCTTTTGATTAACTTAGCATTAGTATTCATCAATGTTTTTTGGTCATACGTGTAAGAGACGAAAGATCTTTGTTTCACTTCCATTTGATCATTCTTTAAAAGATAGTGGGTTTTATTCGTGTGTTTTTGTTGATTTTGTTTTTTATAAACACTCTCTTGGTTGAATATTTTCATTTTTTTAAAAACTAATAATAAGGTTTATTGACATTATGACACATCATTTGTTATATAACGAAAAGTATAAGAATGTTCATTGCAAATGCTAACAACTGAAAGCTTTCTTGTTGAAGTACTCTTTCGAGAACGCAACTTTCACTAAAAACATGCACAGAACCGCTGCGTTTTCTCATCCTTTTCTCTTTTTTTGATGTTCACTTTACGAAATCACTTTTGTTTTACGCATCTTTGAAATCTGATAGAATTGTGCAGCTGGGGTCACTTCTAGACTGATCCATCTGATGTTTTTTTAATCATAATCGTCTCAGATATGAGGCGTTTGCTCGTTGAAAAATTATCGAAGCGAATTCATTTCTGAACGATAATGACAAATATGAATCGACACTTTTCGTTTCGAATGCTATAGTTCGAACCCTTCGGAAGCATTATTTAGTGACATGTGGCTTTCTGGAAATGGGATCAACCTAGTTGCTTGTAAGACTAAAATAGTGCATAATACTTCAGTATCTGAGATGTTGTCATCCTTTGAAAATAAAAATGTATCATTTCAAAAGGTTTCCTTTCAAAAGTACCACACTTCATCACATTTTGCATTCCAATCAACATTGTTAATTACTTCAAATTGTAAATTGCAATAAATACGCAATGATTTAGCGCAGATACACTCCGATCGTTGTTCGGCTATTAATTTTTCACGCCCATCCAAAGGAGTTTTAGCACCTCGAAACGAGTAGAAACACAATGGCTTGTTGACTGTGCTAATAGAGACGATTGAATTGTTTTTGTTGCTATTAAAAGATTGTTTTATTATACTTTGTGCTCGTTTCAATGAAACAAAACGTTGCCGAACGAAGCTTTTGTGTCAACAGTCCGTGGAACCATAGCACCGAACTTTTTACTTGCTGCAATGTGTTATGCTATGGACATTGAACAGATCTTCTTTCCTTCAAACTTCAGCCATCATTTATATCATCTGTGATTCAGTTGATGCGAACAATGTTCCTGATTATTGCTGACTAGAAAACATTTCCCACTTGTTATGTTTGTTTCCGGTGATGCCCTTAAGGAAGACTATTCTCAGCTTCGGCTAATATTCCTCTGTTAATATCTCATAGTTATTACGTTTATGTGAAATAATGACGGTAACAGACAGTTTCATGACCGTCGTTCAGTAATCACCTCATTTTCATAGAATAGCACGATAGCACCTATCGCTGAGTTGTGTGTCGTTGAAATAACTCTTCTCTTTGCGCATCAATGCCGAATATTATTTGCAGTCGTCGGGTGGCATAAATATTCTAACACGATGAGTGAACTTTCGATGCTTTATCCAGCGATTGTAACCACGCCATCAGCATCTACAGCACCGCTGAATATGAGCACTCAGAAGATGATTGATGAGGATATGGACGAGGACGATGATGCCGGTTCGATATCTTCAGATGGAGCGCGGTCACTGAATAGCGGTCAGTCCTCTTCATTTAAGAACTAGCATCATCTTTCAGACCAACAATCTTTTCTTACCGTTTCTACACTGTGTTTATTGCAGGCAATAGCAACGTTATGAATGCAAACAAAATGACGCTTGACTCGCATGTGAAACGACCGATGAATGCGTTCATGGTCTGGTCGAGAGGACAGCGTCGCAAGATGGCACAGGATAATCCGAAAATGCACAACAGTGAAATTAGTAAACGTTTAGGTATGTGTTGATTGGACTCACTTCATTTTGACACCTCCATTACATACTCAGAGACATTGATGGATAAGTTCAAATATAATGACTCGAGTTTATCCGTCGAAGAATTCTCTGTTGAAGAAGATATAACAGACATCCATCACCTACCAGCTATTGTCGTTTACAACTGAATCTTAAAGTTCGTTCATTCAGGTGCTGAATGGAAGCAACTTTGTGATGCCGAAAAGAGACCGTTCATCGACGAAGCAAAACGGCTTCGAGCGTTACATATGAAGGAACATCCAGACTATAAGTATAGACCACGACGAAAACCGAAAAATATCGTGAAACCAAAAGAGAAATACCCATTCGCACTTCCTTTCACAACATTCCCACATACTAATCTACTCGGTATAACAAATTTTTCTTCTTTATTACTCGAATCAAACAAATCGAAAACTAGTTTCAATAGAATAGTAATTAAATTCAATGAAACACAATAGGCACATTCATATTTACTGAGTGCACAATAATATTATGAAATATTATGTTATCACTGCAATGTTTCGTTATTATTCGTCGTGTTTTTCATAGAGGCGAGTTAATCACGGTTTGAGTCATCATAATTCGATATTATGGCATTCAAAAGAGCACACTAACTCACAACGATCAATCAGTTATGATGATTTGTGTTCATATTCCTTTCGCAAATACCGATTTCACAAATAACGATTGTTGTTGAAGGCAACAGATCTTTTACAAATGATGCGGCAATTTTAAGCATTTGTTATGATTAAGAATGACATTTTATTCATAAAATAATGCTGTTATGAATGATTTATTGAGCAGTGTTGTGATAATAAGCTGTTTAGATTACTATTCTGAAAGCTTTTATTCGATAGCGAATGGATCGTTTGAGCTAAAACTGTGCCAGCAATGCAATCAAAAAACATATTCCAGGTCAACCGAGTGTTTCACATCATCCAACGTCGTTCTATCCCCCTATGCATCCGTTAGATATGGCTGCTAAGATTGCTGCCGACAGTGCAGCGCTATCAAAAGCGACCGAATTCTCCTACTATCCACCGTTCTTTCCGGCTTCCTCTCCTGCAACAACAGCGACGAGGTGAGCTCTCAACACTATTTATGTTCATTCTCAGCCGTTCATCACATTTCCACACTTCTGAGTACATCAAATAATTAATGAGCAAACAGCGAAATAATTTCATATCTTCATTTTCAATTCACACATATTCAGAAGTGTTTATGCGATATTACAGTTGTTGCACAAATGTTTCCATAAGCACACATGTTCCGCAGTTGTTCATTTCGTAGATTTATGACAGAAATATCATCGTATCGCGATTGCTTGATGACAAGTGAACACACTTTTATATAATAGTACACGTTTTGAAAAGGCGATGACTGATTAAATTCGATTACTTCATTGAAATTATCGTTTATTGTTGTTCTTTTCAATTCATCGTTTTATTCAGCAACAATCGCAGTGAGATCGTTTCAGTTAACATAGAAAACTGGCTAATAAATATGTGATTGTTGTAGATCGCAGAATTGACAAATGCATGTTTCCGATGTTTTTGTGTGCTTACCTGGTTAATTTTTTATTGAGAATTTAACTGAATTGTAGTCTGATGTCGGGCTATAACCCCTACGATATTCATCGGAACGTACTGGCTGCATATGCCATGAAAACAAACGCCATGGCACATGCGGCAGCGGCTGCAGCAGCATCACAGCCATCTCCTCAAGGCAATCCCCCGCCACCACCTAACAATCCAGCATCTAGTCTTCCGGCAGCTGTTTGAATTTTGCTTTTTTTGGTATGTTGTTCAACTTTTCATAACTTTCATCTTGTGATTTACAATTATGACATCAACGAAAGAAATAATATCTTGCCGAAACTGAGCTGTCTAAATCGTTCTTATTAACGAGTGAATAAATTCGTCGATCGATTGAGAAGTTGGTTTTGATTGTACTATTATTCACGTGAATTGGGTCACTGAGAGCGATTTTCAACACACTTTCAAAGTTTTAATTCGCGTGAATCACATCTCAAAATCTTTCGAAGCTATCTCACTCTGGTCTGCCAATGATATAAACGGATTAGCAAACATTCCCAACTATCATATTCTTCTCCTTGATTCCAACGAAAGAATAGTTTTGGTTAAAATAATGAAAAGTTTCACGTTCAATTATCCGATTAGATATGAATCCACTTTGTGAATCCGCTGCATATCAATCAATAGGAGGGACGATGTCCCTTTGATTCAATTTCGCCCAGATCATAACTATCGATCAGTCTTTATTCTTATGTCATCTATCTTCTATATCTTGAACCTATGCGAGCTGCTTTGTGGGCGGATGTGACTATTGAACTGAACTCTAACAAATATCAGCTGTCAGTTGATTATCACATGAGATTGTTAGATATACCTCAACCTGAAAAGTAAGAAATTGCAATCGTTATGCAAATCAATTCAGTTTATTCACAACGAAAGAAATAACGAACAGTCATCAGCTACTTGCAAACAGTTGACGTTCGTTGTTTTAAGACATTGAATTGGTTCAGTTTGTGAATGCATTTCGGTTTGAAATGCCATGTGAATGTCAGTATTCTCTTTTGTTGCGCTCTTCTTTGTTGAATCGTTTCCTGACATGAATGCTGCTGCAGTCGACCAGCCGAGCGAGCGAGCGAGCGAGTCAGTATCCATCTGAATGTCGGTTGGTCTTTTAGAATGATTCAGAAATACAATCCAAACGTCGTACATATACATGTAATTATTCGTATATATTTACACATCCACATAAACACATAAATTTATTTGTGTTGTTGAAAAACGCATTTCGCGCATCAAGTACGCGTTTGTTTTGTATATTTGACTCGTATTGTTTTCTTAACAAGTTATTCCATTCAACTGCAACCATTCATCACACAAAACACAAACAAAATGATTTTATTCATAGCATGAATCATAAAAATGCTTACATCACTTTTACAAATGTGTTCCATTCAATATGAAAATATGTACAGCTGGCTCGTACAGTTATGAATTGCTTGAAATAACTAAAACACTCCACAACGGTAAAATCATCAAACCCTGATCCATGAAGCACTATAAGTCCTCGAAGGTTTAGTTAAATGACGCAGCTAATCGTGTCTCAGTTCGGTTACATTCCTAAATTATCTACATAAAATTTAGACTTTCGACTTTTTTTTTGTGAAACTTTAGATACTTTAGATTCTAAAGTATCTATCACATTCTCGTTCTGTCCATCATAGTAATAGCCTTGAATCGTTCACATTAAGACTGATTTCTCATCAGTTTCATGCAATTATATCAGTTTCAAAATAGTTGCTATCGAAATGATAATTTTTTTTGCCGATTAGGTTGTGAGAATGAATCATGCTTAGCTGAGCGAAGATATTTGAGTGTTCACTCCAGAAATTTCGTTAGCCGCTAAATGGCTGCGGCAACTCAGCGTGAAATTACCAAACGAACATGAACCGTAGAAGTCAAATTATCCATTTACCTATTTGTTGAATATTATTGAAAATGCGTTTGTCTCATTTGTTATGCTTCGGCACGTTCAGCTAAATGCCTTCTCTTTGATTGTGATTATCGTTGATTGTATTGCTGCTCTCACTTGATTTGATACATTTATTTATGTGTGATACACAACACTTTCGGTAAGGTACGACGCTTTTAACGCTTATAGCAGAAGGGAATGTTGATGTAGTGCTATATGAGCATATGATTGTTACGGTACTACTTCAAAGGTAGGTGATGACGTTTGTGAGGTGAAACAATCACAGCGATCTTGCTTCACTTTGAACAAAATGGGCACTTTCTCGTTGTGGAAATTTGGTGCTGTCGAAGTGGACTGCGCTCTGAGGTTTTTAACTTTCACTTCGTATGGACTCAATACATTATTACGAACAAAAGAAATTCTGAAAGTCATGATATTATACACATACTATTAGGGGTGTTAAATAATGGTTATCGCTAAATCAATTCAGTCCTATGATTAGGTCATTTTCTTCTGATTGTTCACACTATTTGAGCAAATATCTCCATGCATCACTTATGAGAATGATAAAGCGCGATGAATCAGCCATTTTGTCCATGTCAATGAATATTCCGTCAGCTTAACAAGTCGAAGGTTTTGGCGAAAATTGTTTTCGTGATAGCACCGAGTTGTTTTGTGCAGTTCAAATCAAATTTACGTTTTCAGTTGTTTTCTCCCAAAGAGAACAATCAAAAATGTGTGTTGATAGCATTTGATTGAGGAATTCAATGAGTCCCTTACAAAGAGAAGCAGAAAATTGAGGTGTTTCAGAGGGAAGAGTGTTGTGCTAACTCTTGGTGTTCTTATCACTGCATTTTATTGTGATTTTCTTATAAATTTCTAATCACTGTGACAGTCTCCAAATTGGTAGCATCCCAGTCGTTTAGTTTCCACACTACCCTCCAAAAATGTCACGGGAACAATTAATTCGTGGATATCCACTGCCAAAGACTATAACAAAAATCAGTCGTTGCTTGTGTGATGAATCGGATGAATTTTGAAAAATGATTTATATTGTGAACAATGCAACATTAGATGTAATTTACATACACTATTAACAATTGCCTTTATTGGCAATAGAGATTTATTCGAAGAACTTAATGGCAATATACTGATGATATGTGTATTATTATTACAGGTCTTTATCTGAAATGGATTTTGCAATAAACATCCATCGATCTCTCTTAATGTTCACCATTATAATCTGTGAGCACGGTTCAAATGATTGTCATTATTATTCTTATCCTCTCATCGTTTTATGCTTCTTTGTTACGAAATAACCCCTCTATTGAGTAGTGATCATCTTCTCGTCGATCTCTTTTCTTATTCTTTTCCTCAGTAATTGTTGCCCTCATCGGCCCTTCACCTTCAAACTGTCCTCTTCAATTCTTCATGTGCACATCGCTACACTCAATACTTTCCTCATTACTCAAACTCTCTTCAACCAAATGATATTATACCCTTTGTTGTATAAGCCTTAAGCATGGCAGAAAGATGTTCTGAGGATGTATTTACCTGTGTCATTGAATCGTCAGTTGAAAAGAAGTAATCAAAGAAGTGATTATAAGAGAAAGTTGGATAAAAGAAATGAATAATTGCATGAAAATTTAACAATGACACTTCCATAGATAATAGCTTGATGAGGCATTATTGCTCTATTAATAAATAAATAATGTATCTCAATTTTAAGTGAACCGGTTTTACAATGACTCGATGTTGCACTGAATTGAAACACTCCAAACCCATCAAGCACAGTTTGAAGCTTGAAGCAGCTATTTTTATTGTTGTTTGAGAAGCTCGTTAAGGTCAGAGAATCACAACAGAATGCTGAATCGAATTCGAAGTAGTCATTTATAATGAAAGCGAAATAAAATACGCATTCATGTGATTACAGGCGCAGTTATGTCATGTGTTGTTCCAATTAGACACATTAGGCTGGCGGTCGTCTCGTTGTCTTGTAGCATATCAGAATGAAGTTTTCATTATTTCGGTCCTTGTTTGTAGCTGAACTTACTCTGTGATAACGGAATTTTTTTGAGGAGTTGAATAAGTTTTTCTTGAAAAATTCTGAATTCGATAGTTGAATTAATAATTACAACGGATAATCATATAGTGGTAAAGAGCTACAGTTCCACAACGAAAGCCAAACACATCCACCGATATTTTGATTATTTACTTCCATTCAATGAATTCATAACATTGTTATTATATTCTCGTAACTTTTCGAGCGGAATTGTTCGTTTGAGGTTCAAATGAATTCTCATTTTATGAAAGTGAACCAAATGAATCACTAATTGATCAATTTATTGTTCGTAGCGTTTTCACAACACAACAAATAGTTTTTTTCTCTTTCATTCTGATTTGAAAAGAATTTTATTCTATTCGTTTGTTGAATTATGGCCAGAAAAAAGGCTTTCAATGAAAGCAGAAGAAGTTTGAATGATATACGTGCGTTAGCACTTCTAAGCTGTCAGCAAACCGGTTCACAGAATCAACTCTTTCAATGAAACCTCTTCAACTTATTACCTTATTCTACAGACTGAATCAAAACATCTGATTAGGCAACTGTTAAAAGAAATTGCCATATTCCTAAGAATTTTGGCACTACGAATGATTAGTTCACACAATAATTATTGTGAAATATGCGAGTTTTTTTTTTTTTGCATTGCAACAAAGGTGATCACTTGATGAAAATAGTCGCTGAGGTTTTTTGATGAATGATGGGAGGACATTCGATGAGAAATGCGGTCTATAAGACGGCGGTGGTATGCAAAATGATAAAATTGCAGAGTTGCTGTGGTCGAGTGTCGATTCAATCTCGTGTTCTTTGCTGAGCTTAAAAGACGAATTTTATACAGTAAATGTGAACTACGGATAATGAAATGCAATTTCAGCTCTCAGTGCACTTGGATGGGATTAAGTGGTGAAACACGTCGAGCACCTCACTTCGTCCATTTCAAAATGTTTCTCTGGGCAAATCAACATGACGTTCCACATCCACGACGCAGTACGTTTGTTGTGTCCTCATTGGAAGGCATGAAGAATTTTCGATTTGAACTCTATGATAATGCCAGTACTCTGGATGCGTGTTCTCGCAGAATCTCCCATCGTTATTGTTTTTTCAATCTTGTAAAAATTCTCTTATCATCTTAAAAGCACAACTTAAAGCACCATCTGAAAAGCGCTTATTTGAGCCTCACTCACGTAAAAAGTAAAATCTAATAATAATGATAGTAATAATGATAATAATAATAATAATAATACTAACTGACCGAAATATCTAATATCTACATTTTTGCTCTCACCTTCTCAACTCTAAGTTCAGTTTTGAACGACGTCATGAGATCGGTCTGGTCAATTGTATGCGTTCATTACAAAATGACGTGAACATTTTGTTCTCTTTACAATAACTTGTATGTAGGCAGATATTTATATATGACACAAATACGATTGTCTTGAATGTGAGTGAATAAAGAAAATGTACAATGCGGCGACAATAGATTAAACGAACGATTTTATGAATACAATCGAATATCAGAATTGTATTGATTTTCGTTCGGATTTCTTAATAGAATGCACTTTTTATTGAATAATAATCTATTCAGCTCTTTATACACTCTTTTCAATGAGGTTGTTTTGTCGTCGTTTCATTTAATAGTCGGTTGAGTCAGTCATATAATACAATAGAGATGGTAATTTCTATAGAGCTATTCTGTTGTTCTTTTCGAGCACAGAGGATGATTGCAAAAACTTGAATAGGGAAATTAAAGTGGGAGAAATCTGAAGGGATTTGTGCAAAGGGGTTGTTGAAATTAAATAAGTTATGCAAGGAATAGGTAATCGAAATCGTAACTATTTAATGAGTTCTGTGGATAAAGATTGATACGGAGATTAGCCTTGTTGATGGATGGGGTTTTCGTGCAAACGTACTGAAGATCCTTTCCGATGTGTGATTATGAGATGATTTATGGATGTCGTATAACGTAACTGTATTTGTTATAATCAATTTCAACAAGACTTCTAATTGAACCCCTTATAATGTGCAGCATTGTGATGACATTTTACAGTATTTTTGTTTGTTTTGTTTCTTTGTGTTTCGTTTTCGCGAAACGTTTTTCTCGCTTTGGTCAAAGCTTTACTCGTGCAAATTCCATGTTTATGATTCCAGTTTTTTTTAAATTGTTGGTTCTCATATTTCGTCTCTTGTGTGTTGTTCCATAACATTATTCTCATTCTTCCATGTCCTATACAGCTCAGAATATGTCAACGCATACTGTTAATTAGTTGAATGGGTATACTGGTGACCAGATTTGACTGCAATTTCAGAATCATGAAATGAATCTTCTTGATTTTGAGAAAATTCACTAAAAATCCGTTCTATGTTAAGTCTTTTGTAATGCATCAAACATGAGATAAAATCGTACATCTTTTATTTGAACCAGCAAAATCTTCGTTTTTTCAACTAAATCCTTTGATTATTACTATGAAACAAGGCTCGCAGTCGCTCACTAAGCAGAATCCGTTGAACTGAGTCTTACCTGAGAGAACGTTTTCAACCACCGGTTCAGGTCATCTTTTTCACTGAATATTTTGAAATCCGTTTACCTAATATCATTCACCACGTAATATATATTCATCCACATTATATGATGTGTTTGTTGAATTCATCTTCACAACCATCGAAGTTGCAGTGAATGTAGACGTGTTGAAAGTGCTGTTATTTGCACATGTGTAAATCATATTCTTTGCTGTATTTTCATGCATTCTTCAGAATTTTTTGATTTTCCTTTGCAATTGCCATAAATGTGTTGCTCTCTCCCTCTCTTCTCTCTCCCTCTCTGATGATCATGATTTCCTGTTCAGTGTTGTTTGTACACAAACCGTTTTCTTTGGTTTATTCGTTTTCAACGAGATCGTTCTACAGTAAATTATTTCATTGACTACTGCCACTTTAGTTTGCACTACATCATTCGAGAGGTTTTCATGAAGTGAGACAATCGTTAGATTCTTTAAAATCAGTTGGAGCAAAGGATATTTGAGAGAAGCGGTAGGTGAACTTCTTATTTCCTGTGCGACTTTGAACGTCGTAACAAATGTAATAATGGAGAATATTCCGATAATACGAAAATTATCATTAGCTGATTAGGATGACTATGACGGTTCGTGCTCAGATCTTTCACTTTAACAGCAACTTTGGATGATCTTATTGGTCAATACGTTTGAAAGGACGATTTGGAGTGACATATAAACACACGTACATACATCAACGCATCACTCAAAATTGGTCGTGAAACAGCACATGATTACGGTATGCGTTTCTCATCTCACCTCTTCAGGGCATTTGTGATGATGGTTTTCAACCGTCAGATTCGTGACAAACTGGAGCGTCATTGCCTATCATGTTGAGAATCATTGATCTGTTGGGAAGCATCGACTTTCTTGGATTCATAACTGCATGTGTTGATGTATGAGATCTGAAGAATTTTTTAAATGGATGATGGAAAATTTATTTGATTTTTGCAATCAAAATGATGAGAATGGAAATATTTTTATGCCAGGCTCGCAAAGAATAAAACTTTTGTGTTCATCAAATGATATCAGCTATTAACATTTTAATGGCTTGTATTCAATTCTGAATCGATCGTTTCAAATTGTCAAAAATGCTAATAAATAGTGCTCAACAAAAGAAATGGTAGGATTTTGGGTTGTTTGAATGTTTTATTGGTGTACCATATAAAAAATGTATTTGTTTGTAAAAGCATCTCATATTAGCATCCATTGTTGTACAATCAAAAGCATGTTCAATACTTATATGGGTAACGCTAAGAAGTGAATGCTTTTCAAATGCAATAAACTCTAACAAAACACTTTGATGTGACCGATTGTAACGTGTGAAGAACGATTGATTTCGTTCCAGTTGATGACGATTCTTTTCAAACAAAAAAATTATCTGCCCAAGCATGATTACGTCAAGCTTATAAAATTCCTTAACGTATCAATATCCGCTGAAAGATTTTCCCAGTTGATCAAACAATCCTGACAAACACAAACTTTAAAGCTGACGTTAGTATGTGAACTTGTTTTTGGTCGTACGTCTGAAAATTACATGAAATATGTGATGAGAACTCATTAACATGCTAAACGGTTATATTGCATCACTCTGATAATATGTCTGTTTCGTAGCCGTTTTGAACCAGCTGAAAAGCAATGGTAGTGGTGAATGAAGGTGTTTTTCATACGAACAACTGCGTTCTTATCATGCGCGTTTATTTGAACAGAGCACTTTCATGTTATCGCATTATGTTCATAAACGCTGTGGTCGAGTTGTTTGTTTTCATAAAGCTTTGTGAATGATTATCCTTTCTTATATACTTAGATGCTTATTCGAGATACTACGCCAATAGCGTTATTCTCACTTGATACATTCACTCCACATATCTGTGACGCCTCTATGGCGTTCGTTGTGTTTTCTTAACGACAACAATTGTTAGCTGGTCAGCTTAATGCGGCATCTTTTAAACGTTTCTTGTTATCATCCTTGTTTGATGGTCACAGATACACAAACATTACATACATACACATTTAGCAGAGAGCACGTCACTACCGTATCTTTGAGCATACATGTTCGTGTATATTAACCGACGGTCACTTCATCACACTGGATGACATACTGTTAATTCCTTTCGTGTAAGCGATTTTCGGTACTTAAGCCGAAACTGATGCATGTTTAGGGAATCACTGAGGGAATTGAATTCCTCATTTTGATTTTTGAAGCAGAACTGATATAATTAGGAAAATTTGAGACACATTCACTGCTTGCAAGATTTTCTCGCTTCAATGAAAAAAATAGGCTGTAAATCTACTCACTGGATAACCGAACATGAATTGAAACGAAATTTCTTTGAGTATAGTTTCGATTGCTGACTCTATATTGAACACAATGGTCATAATGTGTTCAGTGAATTGAAATGAATCGATTGTTACTGACTTGAATAGCAATTTTCTTAGATCTTCTTGAGCGCACATATAAAGTGAGTGAATTACAATCAAATGAAATATAATAGAATCATGAATGTGCTCTTTGCATAATTACCAGTCGCAGTTTCGATGAGTTTGTCAATGTGCATATAAGTATGTCGCTTACTATAATAAGTATCATATTCCTACATTCAAGCATCTCGAAGCAACAACTTGGACACACAACTTCGTTTGGATTATCTGAAAAATATCCGTTGTATGACAATAATCGTCCATCATAACCATGTTTATGTACAGATACGTTTATACATATTTGGGTTTTATTTGTTCATTTGCTGAACAAGATCCTTGCTGAAGGCGTTATTTTTGTTTCATTCTCATCGTTCTCCTAGTTGAATGTGTTGATATTGACTGAGTAATCAAGAAAACTCGTCACTCAGTACTAAAACCAAAACAAAAAATCACAAAAATTCCTTCGGAACCACTGCCGAATGAGCCAAAAAACGATTGATCGCACAAAGAATGACGATATATCTTAAATACAATGCCATAATGCAATTTGCTGATGAGTGTCATATTCATTGTGAGTGTGTATGAATGTGATATGTGCAAACAATACGGTTATTGTATCAAACTTTTCGAATGCAACATCAAACAGTTTGTAAACACATTACCGATTACTATTGTACTGATATATAATAAATACAAATTCGTTCAATAGGCGACACTCACCGTCCAAAATGAAATACAAAAAAATAATTTCACAATTGCGACAATTATTTTTTATCGTTTCCATATTCATTCGCAATGTTTACAAAGCAAATGCACTCAACTCGTTCGTTAATGCAAATGCATTATGTCAATGTCCAGACGATTCGTTCAACAACAATTTGTCACTCGAGCGTTTTATGCGGCAATATTTTCGAGTTCATCTTTTAGGGTGCGATTCAGTACACTTCTTCTCAGCAGTGTCGGTAAACACTGGTGCTGCACGTGTTTTTAGTGGTATCGAGAAACCCTTCAATCTGTTACTTCATATTGGCTAGCAAGAATCAACTATCAGTGCGAGTGGCTTGAAATGAGATCAAATTACGGCACTCAAACTGGTGAAAAAGAACATAAACATCACCTGCTTTAGTTGCTCGTTAACACTTCTGTGGTAGACCAGGAATGAGCGTTAACATCCGAATGCTTGAATCAATGTTTAACAAGCTCGCCATCATTACTGTCATGCAATTGTTGCCTGCATACTGCACCAAGTGCTCTGATATGAGATTTGCGTGTGGTATAAATTTCAGGTGGAGGATGTACAAGGTGAGGTGACTTTTTGGTATGAGTTTACAAAACGAAAAACAGAACCGAGTAAACAGAACAAACAATTGAGGAAATGTGAATGTGTTGTTGCTTGTTATAAGTGGTGGATGGTGAATGTTATATGGAATATCGGATCGTTTTCGTTATTTGTATTCGTCTAATCGAGCAGCAAAATCAATTCAGCAATTTTCATTGAATCAAATGCACAAAAAATAGAGAATAATAAAAGACGAAAGCAGCACTCATGTGAAACATCAGCAAATAATATAATATTTGCATCATCGTCTCAGATGGAACGTGAATATTTCACGAAAGAAATCTTCATTTTTAAAATTTAATAGTTCTTCATTGAATGGGGGATTTTATTAACGCTCATTTACCACAATCAACTTCACCGTTGCAGTTTTTGCTTGAGACTGTACCAGCTGCCTTGTGTCTTTGAATGTGAGTCAGTCAGTGGCATGATTTATGACATCATTTGTGCATTTTTTTCCATAACTGATTTGATGAAGGAACATTCAAGCTAGATTCAACGTTTAATTCTGAACTTTCGAGCTGATTGTCTTTCGCTTATCTTAACAAATTTTGCTTTAGCGGAACACCTTCGGATGAGTTGGGATGCGAAATTCTTTTAAATGTAGCACAAATACTGAGGAGCCTTTCACATTTCTGATTCATTTGTTGTTTGTCGTTTTACGTATACATATATGATCGGTATTCTTCAACAGTTTTACCTGACGAAAGTGGTGGTTAAAGTGGAGACGATAAGCACATAAAGTGGGGTAAATATCAGATGGAAAACGGTGATATGATGATTCGATTCACCGAAATGTTTGCAGTAAACACCTGTTAGAGAAGAGTTCTTGAAACATACTGCGGTCGATAAATCAAAATCAAAAAGCTTGAGAGTCACCATGGTTTGTGAGTACAGCGGTACGATGCATTTAGTGGGTTCAGCATCCCGCTGTGTTGAAACCTTCTCATGATTTTCATATAATGGCAACACATCACCGATCATCGTCTCAAGAGGTTCGGTCCACTCAAATTAGTTTTTCAGTCAACACATCTGCTTCTTGTAAACCCAACGAATTTTTTAGCCAATACCAACAGTGGTGCTCAGCTGATTCAATAACTGAGTTTGACTAAAACAGAAAACTGTAAACAGAGTTATTACATGACACTGTATCTTTTGAACGTTCTTGATTGCATTGCTGTGGCATTTTATTGGAAAAAAATAACTATGCAATAGGCTGGTGCAACATTTCGCGCTAGACTGCTCGATTAAATGAAACTCGGTAAATTCGATCCGAATATCAAGTAATTTGGTTTAAAAAATTCACCATGTGGTGTAGAACAGAGCCAGCTTATTATCATGAATGTTGAAGACCTTAGAAAGTGTTCATCGATGGAACTGTACAGCGTTCATATAATTTTTGAAATGATTTTGTGCGCGATGATTTGAATGCAACCAATCCTTGCGAGTGATATGCAACCGGATGTTGTTTATTGGTGTAACTAATGAAGTGCATAACAAGGATTAAGTAATTGGATCAACCAATCGCTTAAGCGATACTGTTAACAATAATAAAGCTTGTTTCGCATCCGCAGTAGTGGTGTGCACTCGTAATCATGTTTCTCATTGAGCGTCTCCTCTCAATTAGTTACTAAGATGGTTATTTATTACTCGCACCATCCATAATATCACAGTTGTCATCTGCACATCATGTTGATTGATCTAAGAATAACTATCTCACTGATAATCTCATTATTATGGGCAACTTTGGCGAATATCCTTAAAATCCTTTTATCCGTTCAAATTGATGACATTCGATCAGTCTGCTCTTATGCTTATAATTATGATCATCTGCTAACAATATCCAATTCAACACTGAATTAACGCATACATAATTCAGAATCTCTTTATGTTCATCACAATACTACTCATAACAACAATATTCATCAGTAATGTTAAATTCATTTAATGAACAGTTATTATCTTCCGATTGGAGAAGTTCAGAGACAAGTAATAGGGACGAATTCATAACGCATAATTCCACTGAATACCGCTGATGAGGAACGAACCACTCGTCGAATGAGAATCGTTACATATATCATCTTCCGGAACAGGATGTGGACTGTGATAACACATTTACATATGCTGTCCAGAAATCATCTATAAGTGTGAAAACAAGCATCATTCAAACAAGACGAACAGTTCAACTCAAAATTTAGTTAAGTAAGTTTGAAATGTAATCCAACAGGCGTTTAGATGAACTGCCATAGTTGCGAATGATTTCATGAAATGGCCTGAACTCGAGCAAAAGCAACGAATGTAGAATACCTGAAATATCGTCGCGGAAAGACATCAAAAACCCCTCCTTTTCCAAATAGCATATGAAAAAATGAATAGGTATCGATTGTCTTCACAAGCCAAAAATAAAGAAGTGAAAAGAGATTGATTATGGTGGGCAAAAAACTAAGAAACGGAAGTCCACAAAAGAATTGTTTGTTTTTTTTTTGATGAATGAACGATGCATATGAGTGAATGATTGCAGTGGGAAAACTTTACTCGATACAAAAGGAATATTCATATACTCATACCCAAATATTTCACTTTTTAAACATTCTCCTTCATACGTATTTGATATGTTGTGGACATAAATATATGTATGTGTGTATATGCATCTGGATGAATTTTGAAATGAATCGATTGAATTATAAGCAGTGACTGATATCCGTTGGAGAAGAATTCGAATGAACTGCATTTGAAAAATCATCATGGCAAAAACGACACGATGCACAACAATAGCAGTGAGAGATTAAATTCAAAATGAATAATGTGAAACAATGCGTATGTAAATGAACATATTCGTCGAATGTACAATACAAACGTGTTGTATTGTACATTAAGAAATGATTTAACAAAGATACATTGACGTATTTATATTTATTATATTGATATATGTTAAGATGGCACTCATCTCATTCTCCTAATCAAAATGCTTGCGTGCGCAACATCTGCGCATTTCACTTGCTCTCTAAACAAAACCAACTCGATTACCCACCTACACCGATGAATATTTCGAGCTATTTGGGGACCGTAGCCTGAATTAATTAGCTGAATGATTATGACATTTGATCAGCGCGCGACTCAAATTATGGCCAGACACGTTGGAAGCGTTGGAATCATTGTTGTAATCACGTTGGAAACATCGCGTTGTTGGAGTTTTTAAAAATATGTTGATCGGTAAACGATGCGAAACGAGTGAATAATACTTGCATACTGAATGTCTTTCCCAAAAAACCCGCGATCAGTTGCAAATGAATAGGTTTCGTTCGATCTATCTGGGTGATAAGCAAACATTTCAGCTGCTTCATTTTGCGCAATTAATTCAACACTGTCGAGAATCAAGAGCAAACTACGCAATAAACTTCTTTTTGCTAATTCAATTGCTGCACTCATCGCGTTTTCTTGTACTCGACTCGTTCCGTATTAAATACACAAATTTCTTATCGAGATGTTCACTGAAATAGTCACAAAACAATGTTCTAAACGAATAGTCAATAGTCAAAATGTTCTAAACGATTGATATAGTGTAGTTTGCTGCATTGTTTTTCGTAAAATAGAATCAAAAGTTTTTTTCCATAAACACACTACCGGCAGTTAATCCTGTTGCGTAAGAGTTTAATGAATAATATTATGAGAGGAGTTATCGGCAAATAACAATCAAGACATGATTCAAGTTTGACTAATATTCTTTGCGTTAATCACTGCTTGCATCATTACACCATTGTTCATTGCAACTCAGTTGTTTTTCAATCAAAGCTACTTGCAGACGTTAGCTGTAAGTATCCGTTGAGTAAACCATTCATACGGATTTAAGGCTGTTTCAGTGATGCGATGACGATTGCTGTTCAATTGACGATACGCACAAAAACATCGTCGCTTCTTTTGTGGTTCACAAAACGAAATCCTTTAGGCAAATTCACTACGATAGTGGTAAGGCGTAATACGGTGTTTGAGACGGAAGACGCCCCGGGGTGCGATGACCTTCGTGCCGCTACCTCAAAAGGAATCGCTCGTTTCAGGTGAGTGATAGAAGTGTGACGCAATTCACGTTAACCGAGTACATATTAAAATAACAAAGGTCAGTATCGTTTCTCTTTCATCATACTAATATCCACTCTCGTTGCTCTCCACTCATATTCAACGAAACACAAAGCATTCGTTGCTAACACCTGCTGACAACCTTTCTCGATTATTCTTCTGAGAAAATCAAAAACGATTTCCTTAAATGTGGTTGGAAAATTATCAGCTCATTCACGGAATTTCCAATTCATTACATCAAACTAACCGTTACTGCTAGTCATTAACTTGAACGAAGAAACAGTAACCTCCTGAATAGAATATCGTGTGTGTGTGTGTGTGTGATGAAGTCAACACGTTCCGAGGTGAGTCGTAACTGACAATATTCAAACGCATTCCTTTTCAGGTTGGCAAAACATTCTGAACTAATTATTGATTACTATCCGGAGCAGATTCTTGTAGTTTGAGGAGAGCGAGAATGATTCATTGAAGACACCAAACCAACAACGCTGATGCAAAATTTTCGTTACATTGATCAAAAATTGATTAATAATCCTATTATGGTCAGCTGTCGAATTAGGGAATGGATACTAGTTGTTTGGCGAATATGTCAAAAAGTGTTTTATATGGTTCAATCTAAGGTTCATTTGCAACATGCATTCATTATTAATGTTCGTTAGAATTGTTTAAACTCGTTGTTCATTACCAACTGTAAATAAATTTCAAACAGTTCACTGTATGAATTCGCGCCACTCTATGTTCTCAAATGATGCTTTGTCAATTAACACTGACCAATAAACAAGACTGTGTGTTCAACTCGATTGAACTTCTCAATTACTCATAACAATTAGTTTATGAATTTCAATCTGCCAGCTCATTAAAATTAAACATGAAAACGCATCTACGACTAACGAGAGTGTCGACATTTCGTAACTAAAAAAAAACGTATATTCCTATAAATATAATGACTTTTTAAGTGTTGTACTTCTCACTGAAAGAAGATGATTGTGAAATCGTTCTAAGAATTAGAGATACCCACCCGATTAGTGGTAGTTGGTGTTGATCAGAAAAGACGTTGGTCACTAAACGACCTTCTTGTAGCCTTGCCGCACGAACTGAAATGCTACGATTCATTTCAGGAGAAGTGCCGAAGTACGTTAGCATAAAGTGATGAAATGTATCAGTGCGCAATGGTCGTTACCGAGCGGAAGTGTTGTGGATTATGATGAATGTGTGATAGATAGGAGATGATGAATGTTTGTACGCATTATCGGTTTGAATGAGTTGTTATGAGATATTTCATCAATTATTTATGACTGTTGCATGTACTATTATCTGTTCAACGATGAGATAGATATGTTATGTTTGCTGTTTAAATGTTGAGTTGGCATTGTCATTTAAAATTGCATTAATCATCTACAATTATTAATGGTCATCAAATCGTTCCCTTTTTGACGAGTTTGAACGCAGTTTTTAAGCAGATAATTGACACTTACACTTCTGAAACAACTCACACTGTGCAACTGCTTCAGCTATTCATCACCACAGTTCAATATGAATATTTCCCGGGCTCAGTTAATCTTCGATTGAATTTCTTTCAATATTTTATGAAGTTACTATGGGATCCTAAAAGCGGCTAACACAGCAAAAGTTCACCTAATGAAGAGTTTTGGTTATCACATTTCAGCTATGACATGTTCCAAGAGACAGTAGAGATTTCACGCATCGTGACCACGTGAATGTGCAAATAAACGAGATTAGCGTGACATGAACTTGCTGAATGTTAAAACCATGGTTACTCATTTGCATGTTAATGCGAGTTGCCCTCGGAATGTCAGCAGACTCACACACGTTTATCATAAAACTGCCGCTGCTTACTGACACGAACCTGTATGCATACAAAAGCACATTGAAAATTCAGAACAAGTGTCAGAAGAAGCGATCGACGCGAAAGTTAATCGCTTTGATTGATAAAAATTGTTAGAGATCATTTGCTTGCATGACGGTATTCGATCGTGTTGCACCAAGGAATATCGCATTCATGCGATTACACTTCCATTATGTCATTAAAGATAATCTCTTATATTATACTTCATAGCTTAAGAGCTCTGCTAAGTGAGCTGGAATGCATAGGTGTACAATTCACTTTGCTAAGCGATCTGAATCAATCAAGTCGTAAAGCAACATGCTGCGGAAGTTCGCCTTTCTAAAACCTACTCGATTATTGAATAAATTGATAACAATGCATTTACTGCTGATTTGCTCACATTGTGCCAGGTCGTCCAGAAACATATGCACAAATGCATTCAGAATTTAGCCACGGAATTAATCTTAATACATTCATCACCTCGCAATAGCGGGAATGGATGGAAGAACATCTCAGTAGCAAGCATATGGACACGGATGTTCATGATAGTGCATTATTTCAACGACCAAGCAAAGGACTGAGATTAATTCTATCAAAACCGTTGAATGCCATTTTTCCTCGAGCTTTTCTTTTATCATCGACATTGTGCAAAGCAGTCGAAAGCAGACCTGAACGAAGCGAAACAAACATCTTGATTTGATTCAGCGCTGAAATGTGCCGCTCATTCTTCTCTGCTGGAGAAAAATATGGTATTATGTATGAGTATATTGTGAGCAATCTACGAGCAGTATAATCGAAGATTATGATTCGGTTCAAACGTCTAAATTGTTGTATTATTATCCTAGGTTGTTGTAACTGTGTTCATCAACAGTTATGTTTTATGTTCTCATCAAAAAGGTTACATCGTATTTTCTCATCGGTATTGGGATTCAATTATTGCTATCAAATGGATTAGATCAAATTTCATTGTACCTCATCAACGAATTATTCGTCAAGTAGCAACTGAAGAGCGTCTCGTATAGATGCACAAAATAAACACACAAAACGATTGATGACCATGAACTGCGTTCATCTACTGTATGTTCACATAATTAGGTCATATAAACGTTTCGTTTCTCAATCAAACCAGTCAGCAATGATCATGTTGGCTTGAAGTGATCTGTTTGAGGGTTTTTTAAAGTAATTTTTGTTACGTGTAAAAAACTGCTAGTTCTTGCTCGTACGATTCGTAGCAGAGTGATTCTCAAATCCTTCATATAAAAACATGCAACACCTTAGTTCAATGAAAAACAAGTTACAGCGTCATGGGGCATTGAAAACAATTTCAACGCACCAATCATTTAAGACAACGCAAAACATTCCGTATCAACGGTGAATGCGTTTGAAGGAATTTCTTGTGCTTCATAACATCGACTGTAGAAGAAGGTGATGCTGAATGAAGTTGACAGCAATATAACATGACTGCGTCTGGTTGCGAAAAATAGAAGAACGAAGAAGAACCAACCTACGGAAAACTGCCTCTTTTGAAAGATGTGGGGAAATTTCGAAGCAGATGGAAATATGAAAATGTGAAATGTATACTGATGAATTTTGCCTTAATGAAATGGCTGACGTTCAAATCATTCGTTCAGGATTGACATTTTTACACTTCCTTCTCGGAGAGTACTGAAATGAATTTTGGGCGAAGATGTGGTGATACGGTTTTCGATAATGATGGGTATATTGCTGTGCTTCGCCTCGAGGTGTTTCATTAATTGAATGAGTCTAATAAATATCAGCGTTAGTCTAGCTTGTCAGCACGACATCAGTAGGGACTAGAAGGTGATTCTGTAAAATCAAATCGTGAATACGGTAACGGAGTTGTAAACAGATCATAAAAGACCGTGAGATGTAATTGATGATGAATTGAACACGAGTTAGTAGAGTGTGCAAGTGAAAGAGCAATAAAGGGAGTCATATTATGCCAATAACATAACAATCACATCACAATCATAATAACTGCAGCTCTAATGATCTTATCAGCTCTCCAAATGGGCACTTGCCGAAAGGGAAACGTAAATTTAATTTCGACTCTCTCAGATGTTCGTAAAAATCATGTTGCTCTTTGCATCTTTTAATGATCTTTTCATCTGTTGAGTCTCAAACAAAATACTCAAGTCATTAATGAAAGAAGCTTACTCAATTTCCGGTAATTAACCTTATTTCGTCTCAAATATTGACTTAATTCATTTATGTGGAAAACAATCACTACAAAATTGATTTCTTTGACAATTATCGTATCATCGGTCTTCTTGAATGACAACTTGGAATTTTCGAACGAAGGGAAAAACTTCTTTAATCTCTTTCTGAAAAGATTTTCCAACAGCTCATAATTGCAGCAACAAGCATTCTTTATATTTTGCAAGATTCCTCATTGAACTTCCTCTTTCGTCGAAGTTGTTTCATGTATTCCCCATCATGATTTGTAGTGCAGTTATCCTGGCGTGATGCATCTCGCAGCTTAGGCTACTTCATCAGCACGCAATCTCAAAGAATTGTATCCAACAAAAATAATAAGGAGACGTCAATTTTCTTATAGTTGACGCTGTCAATACTTCGTAAGGTCATTACCATATTCATAAGTTGTGATTGTTGTTTCAGAAGTAAATAATGCAAGCTAAGCAACTAGAATGTAGGATGAATGTAATTGAATTCACATTCAAGATGATTTGTTCTGTACAGATGTTATATTATGAAATAGTTGGCTGTTACTCGAATTAAACATTAACACATTCACTGTGCTTTGAATACGAGTGACACTCTGAATAGCTGTTGAGCAACAAATTGGTCAAGTGCATCAATTGAATTAGTTATAACTGCAGCAGTTGTGTTCTTCATCCGTTTTATGCTAATCGCTGATTATCTTATGCTGAACGCATCCAATTCTTGCTCAATAACAAATTACAGAATTAGAACTTTGAAGGGAATATGTCTCATTCCAGTAAATTCAAGTGATCTTTTCTGCATTTGAAAAATTTTATATATTCGGTATCGATTCAGTACTATTCTTTTCAAGTCTATTATCGAGCAAGCAATTTTTCGTTATCGATAGAATTAAACACGATCCACGGCAAGACAAAAATCATCAGATGACTTGGCTAGGAAAATCTGAAGCTTTTACTCATAGAATTTCAATTCACCAATAAACTTGTGCTGGAACAAATTTGTTATCGTCTTGATAAAGCAATAAACCACTAAAAACGTAAGAGAACAGGCTGTTGTGGCTGTCCAAGTAACAAGATTACTTTATTTTACCAATCAGTCCACTCAAATCAGACTCCTCATTTGAATTTTTCCGATGCAATTTCCGTCGTTCATTTCGTCGTCTCAAAACATCTCTGAAAATCACAGCTGACAGTTTCGAACTGGGCACTCGGAGCGATGCTCGTCACACGGACGGTTATTACGAATGACAGTTTGAATGAATTCATATTTTCTCACGCGAATCACTCAACGATTATTCATGATGTAATAAGTTGATCATCACAGCTTTTGACATTCACTGAATTCAATCTTTATGGGAATCCGTAAACTTAAACGCGAACAAAGATGCGCACTTCTTTCAACGTTAATAATCTTTGGCTGTCACGAAAATAATCCTCTAAGTTTTCTTCATTCTGTTTCCATTGGTTTTGATGAGAGCACATCAAACAAAAACGGCAATACCGCAAAAGTACTTCAAGAAAGGAATGGAATCATGAGAATTGTTATTGTTGTTTTGTTGCTGTCGTGAGATGCGTCAGCACGGCATCAACTACTCAACAACAGCTCGTACAATTCTATTGAACATTCCACTGAAGTTCGTTAAATTGTAAGAAAATTTTCGATTACAATCATCCATTTGGATCATGCAAATGACTTCATTCATATCATGCAAATTGTTGCTCATACAACAATACTTCTCAACAAGCCAGTACAATTCTTTGAATGTGATTGTGTGTTTATGTTAATGTGAACGGTCTATGGGATGGTGAAATTCGTGAAATTAACCCGATTTAAAAAGTTAATGAGGCGATCAATCGGTATTCTTTTATCGATAACAAATAGACGATTGTTTGAGGAGGGTAAACAACAATTGCGATCCGAATTTTATCGGCAACGATACTGACAATGAGAATGTCGTCTATAGCATCTGTGAAATGATTTAAATGACAAAGATTTCAATAAGCACATAGTTATCCATCCCTAACATGAAAAGCTGAATTATGGGCTCTAGATATTTTGTGCTGCTTTCACTCTGGAATGCTAGATGCTTTGCGTCATCCTTCGAAATATTCGCTCATAGGGTGATCAACTGATTGATAAGTTTCGATGAATCTTCATCAGTTTACTTTAAGCGTGACATGTTGAAACACTGACTTATCAGAACTGAGCAAACTCGGTATTAATCAGATTAGAATGCGCAATGAAAATGGACAATTTTTAGAGTTGCTATGGTTGACGCGTCTGACACTCGACTGCATACATCTTCAACAATTGTGTGTGTTATTGAGAATGAACGAAGTGAAATGGGATTGAATGAAAATTTGAATAGATGATGAGTGGTAAATTGTATGAAATATAATAAGTGGACAAAATTATATGGAAGTGACCTTGAATTTTGACAGGTAAGTATGATTGATTGGGATGGTTGTTTACTGGAGGAAGTTTCAAAATTTTCGGGTTGTCTTAAAACAACTACAGTGAAACTCGGAATCAGTGAGAGGCAAAAAATTTTTTTCGGCGCCACTTCGCTATCCTCGAATCTAACAGATTTATGAAGCATGCTGATTCGGCAAGTTTCCATTCCAGTGTTCAATCTTTAGGAAATGTGATTTGAACGAATGAAGAAAGTTTAATATTTGGTAAGTGATATCGGCTGAGAATTGAGCAGTTCGTTCTGATGAACTGAATGGAACTTGAAAGGAAAATCATCACGTAATAAATGACAATTTCAATAAACACCGTGTTCATAGCAGCTTATTATTTTTTGAAATTATTGCAGTAAATTCACTACATTACAATACTTTGTCCTCCACTATATTACAATTCAGTGTTTCGAAAGCGAATAAATCTGAGTTAACTTAGTCCAATGTGACTTCTAACAAGACGTACAGTTTCTCTGATCATGATACGATTCTAGTTTCACGCTTCATTTGGTAGTCCCAAAGAATTGAGAAGCAAAAAATATGTATGTGAGATTTTGAAGTAACGCAATTAATGTGTGAATCATTACAAAGAGAAATGGACTAGCATTTGAATTTAATTTTTGAAATGAATAGTTTGATAATGAACATGTCGAAGGACATCGATTTCTTTGCGGTACGGTGTAATTGCAGTTGATAATGATTGTTTGAAGATGACAGCCGTATTAGGTGATGTGCTGCCATCACACGCATATCACTCGCTAGTTCACCTTGACGCAATTCCAAATAATTACCGTAACGTTATTGTTTGTTGGTGGCGTTGTCTTTCAAAGAGAACAATTCAACGAAACTTCTACTCATATTCCCAGCATTCTTAGAAGAATATCATCCACAATTCCTAATTATCGCTGCATAATTGAGCGGAAATAATGGCACCATTCTAACGGTCGCAATAAATTTATATGTATTGCTGTTTATGGATACACGCATAAAAACGCATAAACACAAGCCAACTACTCAATGGCATGATCGTTGCTGAATAATGCACGCGACAGCGACACAAAGGAATTACAGCGATTGCTTTCTTCTTAACTCATTACATTACCAACACATAAGATCATACAAGTTGAAGGATTTAAGGGATTTTGAAATATGAAATTATATCAAAACTTTTAGGCATAAAAAATTTGAGTCGCACAAAGTCGACATTAGGAACATTGATCTGATGCAATCATTTTGTGAGCATTAATTTTTTTGGCATCTTCTGAACAAATGGTCGATCGAAAGACCTCTTTCAATGTCCTGAAAGTATGTCATCAATCAATTGACACCACTAAATTAAAATGCACGTTCGTAATTTTTCATTCAGAAACGAAAAATGTTTTCTGAGTCCAAATGTACCTCAGCGTAACTGAGAGAAAGAGATACATAAAGTTTGGGTCATTAGATAGTTTCACTGGCTCAAAAACACTATCTCAATATCAATCAGTTTTTTCGAATCCTTCTGAGCTGTGATAATGAATGCGTTTCGACAGACACGAAGTAGAGCCATTGCGAGGTGAATTCATATTGAAATGCAATTGCCAACGAGAAGGATGGAATAATAATTTCGACATTCATCCAGTTTTTCACAAATCTGAGCATTCCCCACGGACAAAAAGCATCAAGTTCATAATCAGCGCATTTCGTGCTTACAAATTCATCCATGTTGCGATTTGCAGCATTTGGTCATCACTGTCGTTGCATGCAATGATTTAGTTAAACGACACCACTCGCTCCATAGGCGGAAAGCAGGAATTCTCGATTTGACAACAATCACAACTTAGTTCATTCGCTTCAAAATTCTCAGCAGATTGCAACAAATCAAATTATATGTAAATCCTCAGCTTTGCGCTGAATGTCCTTAACGCATATAAAATCGCTGGATTGTTTGATTAGATTCGTTTGAAGCGTGCAAACGGGATTTCTATGAATGAATCATAACCATGAACGATTGTGAAGTACGGAAAAGCAGTTCGCGTTTAAGAGTATCAATCACCATGGACGAGTGGTTTGCAATGACGAAAGTCATTTGAGAATCGAGGGTTATCAGCGAAACAAGTAATCGAAAACATGCAACTAGGCTATTCTCAAGTGAAGAAATTTTTTGATAATATCATTTTGTGAACACTTTTGGTGGATTAGATGCACCGGACTGTTCCTGAGTATTGTGAATGTGCCTCATTGTGCGATTTGTTATTGTCATAAGTTATTATAGTGGTCAAATACATATCAATGAGCACCATTGCGCTAGTTAAGATAGCTTTAATAAAATAGCTATATCTCCTCAACTGAGCACAATCCACCGACAAAATATATATTGTTCTGAATTCAGAGATTCTGCTCAATCGATTGGTGTGAAGAAATTGATATGTTACCGGTCAAAGCTGAGAGTACGGTAGGCTTGAATATGGTAACCCCAATAGCATCAGGAAAATAGCTACATCTCCTCGTAGAGGCAGAATTTTTTGGCAAAATTTTCATTTTCTGAAAGCAGAGATTCTGCTCGATCGAATGATGTATAAACATCAATATGTTACGATGCAAACCTGAGAAGACGGTAGGCTTGAATGTAACAAACTTATATTTCTATACTAACGTATAATATCTATTGATCTATAGTGATCAAATGCATGTCAATGAGCATCATTGTGCTAGTTGAGATAGCTTTAATAAAATAGCTATATCTCTTCAATTAAGCAAGATCGCCCGACAGAATATATATTTTTCTAAATTCAGAGATTCTGCTCGATCAATAGGTGTGAAGAAATTGATATGTTACTGGTCAAAGCTGAGAGTACGGTAGGTTTCAAAATACGAATATAGGTTCCAAAAACCTCCTGTTAGCTCTTAATGAAAACTGAGCAAGCGTTTGATTTCCCTGATTCAAGCATGGTGAAGTGATTTTGATTAACCATGAATTCAACGCTAGTATCACACAGTTCTCGACGCAGATTTGTGTGTTTGAACGATCTGGTGCAGTAAGCAAAAAACAACTGAAAGGTTAACAGACTTGATTAGAGGATCACAGGGCAAATTCAGGCAACACTGCGACGAGCAATAAACAATTTGATATAGGCCTTCAACACCATCTGGTCAGCATGGATTTCATATTAGAAGCACTCTCATTCAAAACGGATCTCATAATGAAATACCATCGCATGATATTGACACCGCAATCATGAAGGCTACTATCTTCACAATCATGTATACTGGGGTTGTTATCGACAGGACACTGCATTTGGTCTAGTGGCATTCTTTCCCGCGGCAGAATTTTCAGCCCTGACTTGGTGACACCTTTGGAAAGACATTAATGATTGTGCACATGCCTTTCCCGATGAATGTTCACATTTCCTGAACCTGTCACTGCACGCTAAACGCATATTGAGGCTGTTTTCAACTGCATTTCAATGTTGCCTGAAAATTTGATCTTCAGTTACTACAAAGACCAATGAATGTGCTATTTCACATTCGCAACCGAACATTGAATGAATTATGAAGAAATGCAAATGGATGAGTTTCGTTTTATCTTGCATTTCCACCAAAACACCTCACCCATAAAAATCCAAAACCGCATCAAATTCAGCCCCTTCCTCTTGGGTCTTCTTCGTTCATTTTGTCGATTTAGAACGCATTTTGGATGATTTCAATCTAAACGAAACTGAGCATCAACTTGAAGCTCTTATTCTATTAGCTTATGGTCGATTTCTGCCAAAACATAAACTGTTTGATCGAATGACGCAAAGAAATGCACTCATAAAGAGATATTTGAATCTATTTCAGTTTAACAGCTTTGGCGTACGTGTGGACGCTAAAAATTTTCATAAAAATGACAAAACCGCCACCAACTAACTAAACCTACAACACTGTGTTGTTCACCATCCGATGTGGAATGAATGGATGGAATTGGAGGAATCTAATGTGATAACTAGTGATGTCTCTATTCCAGTTAAACTATTCCATTCCAGCTCTGTTTCAAGCAATGGAATAGTACAGTTCGCAAACGGGGAACGCACAGAATAGAATAGAATAGAATAGATTGGAGCCGTTTGTGAGCCCAAAAGAGCAGAATAGAACAGTTTTCAACGGATTTTGGCTGTCCTTTAAACTGTTCTTTGTGAAGACTGCAGTGAGATAAATTACCATCGGTATATTACGGCTGTTATTATTATTAATTATTATTATTATTTCATCATCTTCTTCTTATTATTATTATTATTATTAAATATTATTTTAATTATTATCATTTGTTAATACTATTTTAATTATTGTTATTATTTAACAGCTCATCAAGGGCAAGTTATCGCAGTTAATTCTGAAAACTGCCAAAGATTGTTTGTGAGGAATTCCCTCAAGAAACAACTAAAGGATGTAACTGTGTTTCCGAATGAACACTCCACATTAAAATGTTGGTCGTACTCTAAACTCTAGGAGCAATCCATCACAAAAATTGTTAACATTTTACGCCTCCAATAAAAATTTATGCTTGGAGGATTTGAGTCCGATTGAAAGAATCAGTTCATTCCGAATTCATTTGTACGAGAAACAGTGCATCAGTTTCTGACCGAACCGTTGGGACGAAACGAGAATCCTCTGTTCTTCAATGATGCTGGTTACCAAAGCCCAAAACCCTCCGTTTTCCTCCAATCGTCACGGTCAAAAGCTGTCAACTGCCTGTGTGGACAGTCTTCTCCCACCCTAACAATAAATAATGTCCATTTTGCACTGAAAACACCAAAAAAAAGCACGTTTCCAATCCTAATTACCATAAGTTTTATCCCGTCACTTTCCTGACTGACGCAACAGAATAGAACAGTTTAGAACAGTATACCACAGTTTAAAGGGGTTGAACAGAATAGAATAGAACAGTTTTAAAACGAAAAACGCACAGAATTAAATAGAATAGAGCCGTTCTGGAGCGGAATAGAACAGTTTTCAAAAACTTGGAATAGAGACATCACTAATGATAACCATTATTGAGCCATGCTGAACGTTGTGAACATGCCTTCCATGACATCAACAGTTAGTTTGTTCAATTTCGAAAGATCAATAGTCTCACAAATGGCTTGTGAAAGAAACTCTTTCGATCTGAAAACATCTTCAGCCAGGAAGTAATTTTGCGATGATCAGAAGAAACGTTCAAAAAGATCTTCGAAAGTGCATTGAAGAGCAACACTTACAAAAACGCTATGCATCGAAGAAAACTGGCCATATGTGAGGCTTGTCATTTGAAAGAAGTACATTAAATTGAAATGAAGTGAGGTTAGTTGTGGATGCGATCTCTTTTATTTTGGATATAGTCTGAAAACCTGCGATCTTATGCGTATAAGGACGGCATTTTGCAATGTTCAAAATCAAGAATTGACTATGATAATCCACTTTCCATGCATTCGTAATGGATAGAAACAAGGAAAAAAGAGAATTGATGGACGATGGAATACTTCAAGTGACATCAGTTTGTATGTGATGTTATTTCAGCTGAACATATAAATATGATAAGATCGAGGTAAGAACCCTCAGTCGTTACTTCTTTTCCATACAATTGCATTCGTTTGATGATGTACGTGCTTTCTGAGCTCAATCCGCTCCTCAAATTACATCCGCTCATTCCACATCCATATTGGGATCTCCTTCCTTGGACACAGTTTAAGGCTAACATGAGATTCCGATAGGAATGGCCTGAACCGCATCTGAACAATGCTAGGAGAAAGAAGTCAATTGTTTCGCATAGCATTCCTGACGTTTTTAATAAAGTGATCTTGTATGTAGCCATTCTGCTTTATAATAGACCATCATTCTCTGTCCCCATCCTTCCCCAACACTGACAAACGTTTGCTTCTTACTATTGTCGAAATATCAGTTGGTCATGAGAAAATTGATTCAGTGATCAAGGGGTTCGACGTCCATAGTTCGTGCGATTCGAAAGCTTTTTTGAGCAATTATGGAAGGGTCAGTGAATATTATTTTTCTAAATTTCTCAATTATTCTTGAGACACTTGAATAGATTTCCACTCCCGCTGCGAGAATCACTGCCCCATAAGTTGTGATCAGAATTCCTCTCGATGTTGTCATTAGACACTTTGTTCCTATAAAAGATGACTGGAAAGCAGGAGAATTCAGTCAACAAGGTGAGGAGGCATGAAGGAGTGCGTCAATACCTAATTTAACGGCATCCTCATTGCAACAGAACGAGTAGGGTATCGTCAACCGAACTGTGAGCCATCGTACGATTTCAAAACTTTTACTGAGTATCTGTGTTCGGAACCATTTCCTTACGGCACCGTTTCCATCTGATTTTCTGCTTTGATATCTTTCACTCTTGATATCCTTCACTTTGATATCTTTCACCTGCTTTTGTCGGATTTTCCTCGCGCCAAAACTTTCAAATTTTTTCAGACGTACTCCACTATGGGATGAATTTCGCGTCATTAGACCAGAACTTTTTAAATCAATGAGTCTCGAACCCTGCTGCTGGATTTAATTTCAGAGCCAGCCTTCTTTGGTGAATCCATTATATTCCGTAATGATAAGATCGACATGAAAAATAAAAACTGTGTGAGCAATTTATGTTTAGAGCAGAAGTTAAAATCATTGTATTTCCACTCCCTCGTAACAGGAAGCAACCGAAGAGATTTTCTGCTCATCACGAAGGGAAGAATATAATTGCATTCAAGGAACTGTAAGAGATCAGTGATGTTTAATTCTACACTCAATGTTGCCCTAATAAATCACAAGTGCTCAACTGTTCCTTGTTTTGTGTACACTGTAAAAGAATCAGCTTTACATCGCTGTTCTCTAAGTGCCGATCAACCAACCATATGCACACATTACATAAGCCATTCATTCCCTTCCTTATTGATCACCATCTTCCTCGAAAATAACGAACACGAACAATAAACACATTTGCTAAACACATTCTCTCGCAGATTCACATCTTTTCATCAACATGCTCTCTTATGTTAGTCATTTCCAGAATCACCGCTCTTACGAAATATGCGTCTTCCGTTTTGAAGCAAGATTTAAGAATTGCTGGAAGGAACTTCCTGGTAGCCTGCATCCTTTGTACGGTCGAATATTAAACAGAATTTCATGTTAGACTTTTAAATATTAGTGTAACCCTATGAATAAGCTTTAATCTAAACTCCAGCCTGATTCGAGCAAATGAGGAGGAAATGCACTCCTGCTCAGTGCCACATCCATATGAGGTTCACAGACTGCCGGAATGTTTGTTTCTCTTACCAGTCGTATCAGCTTTTGCTGTTTGCATCCGATAAAATTCCCAAGCGTTGATTTTTCCACATGCACTCAGACTGGGTATGTTTATAGTAAGTTTTTTTCCACTGAATTATATCTTTACTGATTTTCAATGATATGTTGAAAATTTTAATGCAACCAAGTACTCATAATTGCGGTCATCAGTGTGATTCATTTCTGAGTCATTGCGACGAACGAACTGTAAAAGATTAAACAGGTAGTCCTTGCGTGTTGTTCTCACATTGTTGTAGTTCTTTTATACACAGGTGCAGTGTCAGCAAAGGAATGAAAAAGAAAGGTTATTTACCTCACCGCAATGTTGAAATCGTCCCTTCTGTCGCACTCAACTCATCGCAAACACCTTGTCTTGCTCCACTTCGAATCATTCACAGTGTAATAATGCGGTCAGTCGAGAGCAATAACTGAATCTCTTCGAATACAATACCTTATTCTCAATTGCTCACCAGCTACATCCCAATCAATTGATTGATTCTTCTATTCATCTTATTTTCTCTACCGTTAATAATGCACTCTTGTTCAGTTTTCAACCTTGCATCAATTGATTTTTCCTTCGACGATTTTCAAGTGTTTTTTCAGAACTCCTCACAATATAGTTGCTGTCTTGTTAAATTTCGCAATAACTTCAAAATATCAACAGCGATAATTTTTCGTCATTTTAGTCATTTTGTCTCTTATCCAGTCCGAACTGACGTTTCTGTTTGAATACAATGCAGTGTATGTACATACATGGAAAGTTTCTGTGCGTTTTTACTGCCGTTTCTTGAAAATGTATTATTGAAAGCGAGCTGTGTCACCTGATTTGTTAGAAACTTGGTGCATTACTAGCGACGTGTTTCGTGCGAATGAGCCCTTTTGATGAAATTTTGTTCGGTGGTATTTTGATGCGTTGCAGGCAGTTCAACAAAATCTACAACAATGAATAATCGCATTAAAGCGTTTTGAAAGCGCTCGGATTCATAGACAATGCATTAACATTGGTCGTGTTTACATAATATCATATCTGTATGTTCGATGATTTTCTAAAAAATTCCCCAGCCCATCACTATTCCAACAACCGATTTATTTCAACGTCAGATATGCACACAATCTTTCACCATCATTACAACACACACACAAAATCAACATTCGCTTCTTGTTGGTCATCGTTTATTTGAGATTCTTTTCCAGTGCAATTGTATATTTCATGTCAGTGGATGGCGTATTTTGCAAACGTTTGATATAATTCAATGACTTTGTTTGAGATTCGACAATGAACTTGTACATTCCTAACCTTCCCTATCTCTGCCTCGCACATATTGCCTTCAAATCGGTGATTTTGATACGTTCACTTTGCCTAAATGTTTATTTCGTCCGGTCAAAATTTTTTAACTCTCCGAAACGGTTCATCCCTTTAGAAATGTCAGCGTTTATGCGCATAGTTGGGTGTTGCCCACATCAACTATCTTATGATACATTTACTAGCGATATTGAATGGAAGTAAAACGAGACAGACGTAAATGAGAATTATTTCGTAAAATCATTCATGAAACTAGCAGCGACGTTTACGTATTATTGAATATCTTTCGAAATCAGTTTTCCGTTATTCGATCGATGTGATTTGGGTGCCATTTGAAAAGATCTTGCTAAGTTCGGTCCTTTCAGATTCATTCATTTTATATGTTTGGAGTGCGAGGAAATAGTTTTTTTATTACTAGTTTGTTGGATTTGGGTTTTTATGCGTGAAAATATATTTAGAAGTTCTGACGAATTGTTTTCGAAAGGATAGAAAATGTCTCGCATTGTAATGAAAATTATCAGTCGCAGATTGCGCATTCGGTTTAGCAGTATCGATATGTAGAAGAGAGTTCATAGTGATCATTCGTGCTTAAATTCGAACATCAGCATACTCACCGTGAATGTGATGCGTGCATGCAGAAACTTCTTTCAGGTGATCAGAATTGATATTTGATCGAGAATTTGAAATGCAGCTGTGAGAGTGAGAAATCGATGTCTTCGCCTGATTTCTCCTCCATCCAGACACTGTTCCATGAGGTAACTTTCACTTGCATTCATGCAACAGAACAGGTCGTCAGGAATGTGTAGCAAAGGGCGAGTTCTATTCGAAATCACTTTTATGAGTTCAAAGAGTCCAAACGAGTGCATCCATATTTTGGACTTCGTTAGCATTTCTTGTCGCAAAACTAAAAAAGTTCCCAAAGAATTGCTTTTGGTCAAGTAAATAACTGGAAGCAATACAATTGAGGCAAAGAAAACAGTGAAATGGGAATCGCTCGACTACGAGTTGGAGAATGCGGCATCATGCTTTGAGATCACTCCTGACGGTGGTTCAGTTGCGATCGGTGACTCAGAAGGGCATCTCATAACATTGCAGTTATCGTTAGTTTATTCCTCATCTAGTGAGATATGTTCCATCGAAACGTTCATCATAGAGAATGAATTAATTGTTTGGTCAATTGCTTTTGAAGTGCACAATGCGGTGGATGCGAAATCCCTAATTTTTATCCAGTTTGCGATCATAACTAGTTTTTGAACTGTTTTGATTTGCTCGTTTTGAATTCACATGATTTTTTGCACCTTTTATCTTTTTGCCCCTTTTATGACTTCACATGATTGGCTCAATTCTCATGCGACAATAGACTATCTGATTTTTGCTCCTTTCATCTTTCATTTGATTTCCCATGATTTTTGATTGTATTGACCGGGTCAGAAAATCAGAAGTGTATTACACTGTGTACTAAGCCACAAAACAAATCAGATGCTTTTTGCAGTCGCCTTTCTAAGCTGTTGTTCCAAACGATCATGCCCATTTTCATGGTAACAAAATTATTTTCAGCAAACTGTCAATGAATGTTTTGTTACAGAGACGAAGATGTGCTTACGGTCACTGGTGATGTAGAACGTCACAAATCTCGAATAACCGATATCGCGTTCAATCCAACATCTGATCTGATAGCCACATGCTCAAATGAAAACAGAATTGAAATATCCTCGTTCAGGACCGATTCGTCTGCCATCGGTATGAATTTCAGGCAGCTTTTTGCAAGACGATTGCACTCTCCGGCACTGAGCATTACTTGCTCGGGAAGTGTCTGGTTTCCTATTGTTGAAAAGTACCCTTGAGCATGTTTTCAGGCTACAATCCGATCCATATTGATTGAAAAATATGTATTTATCATGCATTTGTAACGCGTAGCAATATGTCATATGTGCGTGAATTAGAAATGCTTTTGTTAAGATTGTTGTTATGTTGTTATCAAATTTTGTTATCAAATCAATTTATCAAATGTTATCAACTATCAAATCAAAATCAAATTGGCAACAAAAACAAGTTATCAAATCAAAAAAAATGTTATCACGTTGTTAAGATTGTTATCAAAAGATAAAAAAATAGAAATGTTAAAGAAAAGAAATTAGAACGAGAAATTAAATATGTAGTATTTCATTTCTCGGTCTGATTTCATTCATTTTTGCTCATGAACGCAATTTCAGGACAACGCACTATGAAAGTATCGATGAACGATCGAGTGCGAGCACTAACCTTCATGCAAGATTTGGCTAATCGATCAAATATTTTATTTTCCGGTGTTGGTCGACAAATCTGCATAACAGATTGTTGCTCAGCGGCTACATTTCGAACACTCAAAGGGCACAACGGTTAATGCTTACGATTATTTAGGTTCTTCATTTTTGCGAGGGTTTCGATCGCATCTAACCGCAGCACATTTCGATCTCAGATCCATTTTTGATGATAAAGTGATAATTTGCAGGTTTGGTAACAGCATTTTGCACATGGGGTGGATGCATGTTTGCGAGCTCATCAACAGACAAAACAATTCGAATATGGGACATGCGAGTCTGTGATGCTGTAAGAGTTTTCGATCCGCTCCTGAAACCAGCAGGTGATACATCGCTCATATTCAGTCTTCTCGAGCGAATCAGTCAAGGCTGGAATTTTTAACTGAGAGCATTCGGTATCATAAATGTTGCAGTTCCAGCTTATATTGTGGATTTTGTAGACCATATAATATAAGAAGTGCAGAGCACATGATGTACTGTAGTGTTTTTGCTGATCAGTCAATCATGTTTTTTACGTTCACCAAAAAATATTTGCGTTCACCAAAATATTTTGTCGATTTTTGCGATATTTCTCGTGCATCTTTCATATCTATTAGCAGTTTAAAATTCATTGCGAAATTTAATACAGCAATCGGATCAACATCATTTCACGTTGACTCGAACGGTCGTGTGTTAATACGTGGTGATGGTGACGGTACGTTGCACTCGTTCGATACGGCATCAACGAAACACATCTGCGCTAAGCGCGTATTTGACAGATCGGTGCTTTGTGCACGATTCGCGAACGCGAAACGCTTTCTGATCACATCCGATGAAAAATGGTCGGTGCCTTATTGCATTTTCTCATTTCCTTCAATTGAGTTTTTGGGTTGTCGTTTTTAAAAAATGATAAAATTTGCATTTTTCCGCTCATAAACGGAGAGTAAGTACCACGTATTTAATGACTGAATTGAATGATAATACTGAAAAAGTGAAACAAAATTTTCCACACAACTAAAAATCAATTTTTTGAGTTAGAGTCATTTCGATTAAAAATTTACTACTGTGAACGTATGGTGATAATTGTTCGCTGGTATGACATCATCCAGCTCTGTTTTTTTTCATCGCACTTGTTGCATTGTCCCCTTAATTTCCATGAGTTCATGGAGATTTCGACGAAAATTTAAAATATTGTAAGTTTGACTTCCAGTTTTGATTAATTCTAGTTCAATGTGGAATTTTTGTTGTGTATTCGCGGAAAATATCGTTGAATGCTGTCGCGTTTAACGCATTTGATTTCTTTAGTCTCTCAGATTGCCTTCCTTAATGTCACAGTTTACTCGTCATATAAAAGCCGACATCGAGTGAATGCATCGCAGGTGGATAAGCGTTGAAGTGCTTTCAGTATATGTCTGTGCGATTTTCGTGATTTGTATCAGATACCGGTACCGTGCAATGTTTTGAAGTCGGATAATAAGTGCTTGGCGATCAGGTGAACTTTTAAGTCGTCTTGTCATTTGATAATTTGCTGTAAGGCCATCTCAGATTGATGCAGAACCGTGCTATTCCTAATTCATGTGATTGATGGCATCATTTAAAAAAATTTTGTACAGAAAAAACATTCAATCAATTTCTTTTATCTTTTTTATTTTCATAAAATCTGTTGGTGGTGAATGTATTTTCAAATAAATATGAAAATAAGTGAATTGTTAAGTGCTTAGGAAATTTGTAATCTCGTTTTGTAATCTCAGTTGCGTCACGAGAATAGGGAATGCCGTTACATTTGCAAATAACTCACACCGGTTATGAAAATACGTACTCCTTTCGTTAGCAAATTCGGAAACACCAGTGTTTTTTTCAGTGTGATACTACACTTACTCGTTGCTTACACGAGATGATTCAACGAAATTAATATGAAAATCTTATGCTCATAGCAGTGACGCATATTCATTTCAATAGCGTGATAAACTCATTGCTTATTTTGGTTGACGTTTTTTTTTGGATTTCTTGAGATTGGAAATATGAAGTAATTTACGATTCAGTGGTTAACGCATGGCATGCTACATGATGCTTGTTCACTCATCTTAACCGTATTCTGACCACTCATTCGTGTTTAAGAACTGTCATCTTTTCAGGTGGCATCCGAAAGAAGCCACTTTCGCAACGCTAGACAACGGGAAATCACTTAAGTTGTGGCATCCTGGTGTTGGAGCAAACAGTGATGCAAAATGATCATCCAGATGCTGCTTGCTGATCGCATCAACTGCATGATGATCGAACTAATATTTCAATTCAACAATTTTTAATCTTTCATTATCATGGGGCGATTGAACGATCCCAGACTAATCATTCGGTCTTCAATTTTTCTAGTACTGCATGGGCAGTTGAATGTCCACGAGGGATGCGAATAATTTTGACCGTCAATTTCATTCCTTGATTCACGAGCTCTGTAATACGAGCATATGCTGATGCTGAAGTGATACATGCTAAAGCATATGCTCTTTGAGCTGCACAGAGGATTTGAAGTTATTTGTAGATAAATGAATTGTGTATTAAAAAAATTTGGTTTCTGAACCTGAATGAACTGCGCATTTTCGCTTTCAAACGATCAATGCACTAGCAAACTCATGACCGATGAATTATGATACTTCACACGTCTGAGAATATTTTGGAGATCACTGGTAGTGCAACTGCGGCCAAAAAGTTGCTGTGATGCTACAGTCAGAAAAAGCAAAGGTAATGCGGAAGGAAGGAAGTAGTTCAGCTGTTAAGAGTCTATTGGAAGCGCACGTTTATGAAGAGCCCAGTAAACACTAAGATCCCTTGTGTAGTGTGCAAGGCCACAATCCTATCCCCGTTTCAACAAATCCTCATCGGATCAATGCATTACACAACCGTTTATTGCAGTACTGCATTCAACTGCATTATACGATCAAAGAACACAGTTTCCTCAGTTCATCGTTTTTATCTGTATTCGTTACGCGAAACTCGCTGCAAGAATTACTAATGAGATTTCTGAGAAGCGTCACCGTCAGATGTCACAGCTGCACGGACTGTGCATTGAGAATGTAGATGCAAGATTGAACAGATTGCTTAGAGAAATTTAAAATGACAACTTCAGATCTACTCTTCATTTCAATATTTGTGGTACCGCATGGGTTCATATTTCTATTTAAGTGACAGCGTTTTATGCCATAGCAGTTGTTTCGATACGTTCATTACGATGCTTATAATTCGATATTACCAAGTGCTCATAAAACTGCTAATGGAAGGGCAAACTCTTCGTGTCGCACTTGTGATCAAAATATCTTATTCATGGTTTAATTGGCTTTTTTCTTGTTGAGCATTTTAGACAGGCGAACGGCTTCAGAAGAAAGTCGGTGACACGAGGCTCATCGCTGACTACACCGCAAAAACGTTATCGTTTCGAAAAACATTATATTTGAACATTTGTCGCGAGTGCAGTAATAATTTTTCTGAAACAATATGGCGTGTTCACAAATGTGTGAAGATGTTAATAATTATGATCTGATATTATTGACAATGAGCAAATTTTTAATAGAATTCATAAGGATGCCATACTCGAAAGAATGTTATTGTGAAGCAGTCTCGCCTCGAAACACTTCTAGAATAACGGAAAGGATTTGGCTGGATTAGATGTTGATCAAAAATTAAAAGATATAAACCTAAGGATGAAAGGATTTGGCTGGATTATGTGCTGATTAAGAATTAAGGAATATAAATTTAAGGAGTTCGATGTCATATATCAACCAACATGTATCCTACGGCTTGTGCGCCCCGAAAGTTTCAAAGTTTCAAACTTCAATTGACAGTTTCGTATAAGCGTATTTCCTGCTCCTTGACTGTTCTGTTTTCTTGTCGGAATTATCGGTATTTTGCTCAGAAAACTGAAATATTTGCATAGGTCCTTCCTCGTAACCAGGAGTGCTTTCGTGATGCTACAAACAAGGGACTCGTAAACGAAGCAGAGGAGAGCATTTTTCTTCTTTATTTCTAAACAAGTTCCGGAAGCATTATTTGGGTCACTTTTTAGCTCACTTTCTTTGGTCATAAATAGATACTGTGGCATTTTCGATGGTGGAATTTTCTCTGAATAGTTTTCGTGCTCTAATTGTTGCACATGCATCATGAAGATTGTGAAGGCATGTTCGATTTAATCACAGTGATGCGCACAGTATTAGTTTTCGATTTGGGTCGGCAGTATTACTTTTGTATTCATACATTATCTTGTCAAAGTGATGTTGAGCAATTTTTGTTCCGCTTCAGAATCAATTGAAATTGTTTGTTAATGCACCGAGTATGTTTCACTTAATCGGTTACAAGTGCGCAAGTTATTGTCGACGGAACAATTAGCCTTTCAACAACAACTATCAGATGATTCTCATCAATTCGTCTCTTTCATTGTGCTTGTGTCGTGCAATTCTTTTTATCAATTTATGGTGATATTTTCCTGTTTTGTGTGGAAAGATTTGTGTACTATGAGGCATTCCTTATACAATTTAATCATTGAGTCAATGACACGATTTGTTAATGCTCACACTTATCAAGAATTAATGCTCTACGAACGTTCCAATTTATCACCAACCCATTAGTTAGAAATCTTTTATCTGCCTCAATTGCATACCGCACGAAGGCGTATGGACGAATCGATTGAGGAAATCATTTGATCTAATTGCAGCTTGGAATGCATTCGGTCAACTTTTTCTGCCGTTAACGTTCCTGATTTATTCCACCGGCAATGATTTTTCGTTATGTTCACGTTAGATAGCGTCGGAAATGTTAGATATATCGTGCAGATAATTGATCTTAATTGATTTCGTTGGCGTGATTTAGCCATTGACTGGCGTGAAAAAAATGTTGGGAATGCAGATGATACTCGTCATCAGTGGATAGATAAACTTTATCAGAGATTCACATTCAATCAGTGGGATGTGCCTCCCTTCACATCAGTTACTTGACTCGACTTTAGCAATGCCATCGGCTGAATGCTATCGACAACGAGAAAACGTTTATCACACTTCCATGAATTGATCAAATTTTGCTCATTTTCAAACTAAAAATTTTTGTTCCATTTCGGTTTTTTTTTCGTTTTATGAGCGACCAGTTCTTCAGTCCTCTGTGTGACTTGCAAATAATCATATAAACGTGCTCATGAATTATCTTAATTGCACATCGGCTATTTCAAAACGTTCCTCCTTGAAATGATCGATTCAGTTCATAGCAGTCTTCGCATGAATGAAGTAATTGTAAGAGATGTATGTTACGTTCAGTAAAATGAACCTCGGATCAATCACTTAAACAGTCAACTAAAAATCACCTTATAATCAAGCGCATAACAATCAGTATTCAAAAATCGAGAAGTGCTTTCAACGCAGGCTGTAAAACCGAGGAATTTAAAATATATCCGTTTTATGAACAGTACTAATTCATCGGATGTACCGAATGAAGTTTGCATCCGGATCCTGATGTTTGGAGGCAGTCGGTCAAACCGACATCCGTTATTCATTGAAATTATTGCTTCTATCAGGCATAGGACTGATAAATATTGCGTCCTCGTAAAGTGCATTCATCAAAGTGGCTAAACCATTGAACTCGTCGATTTAAAAAAAATTTCAGTGAATCTGTGACTGCGTTTTGAATAGGATGCTTTATGAGCGGAAGATGCCTCGAACTGATATTTGAAATTGTTTCAAGGAAACGAATAAAATGATACATCAATGTCTGGTGCATCGAAGATCAACTTCCATGAATTTTACTGGATCATTACCGAATGTGATTGGGGCACCTTATGGATCTCCCCTATATTCTTAGAATTCGCTTTGGGATTTCGTCTGCAAGGCATCCGTTTGCGCCTTAACGTATATTTAGTGTTTTCGAATCAGTTGTTGTACCGAATTGGTACGGATGATGATGATAAAATTCGCGAAATCATATCGAATCTAGGAACTCAATCATACGAGTACGCGGTTTCTGAACGAAAGGATGCAATCAGCGTGTTTTCAAGATATCTTTTGTTTTCGTCCCAACCCTCTAAATTGCCCAGGGATGGGCCTTATTGCGTGAAAATTCTTAATTTTTCATGAGGAGATCGAGAGTTAAGTTGAGAAAAGCATTGTTTCCGCGCTCCTCTCTACAATCGTCATTGCTTTCGAGTGCTCTCGAGGATACTTCGATAATTGTTCACATCAACAAATTTCATTCAACTCGATCTGAAAATTGCTCTTAATTGTGAGTGCTCCGTTGCTTCGATGACGACAAGGATCCGTAGTGCGCTTCACATTTACTACTCACCATACGAATGTGAAGTGCAACAAAAATATTTCTAAACAAATATCCCCCTACGAAGGTTTTCAAAATGAATTTGAAAGAGTATAGGCTGGAATCTGAGCGAAATTCTGTGGCCACGTACTCTCATTCTAACGGAGGATTGCTCGTGAAAAATTGATGCGTAAGCAGGTGTGTGAAATTGTGAGGGGATCTCGTTGGTGAGAAGTAAGTGCTTGATACACGTCACCAGTAATGAGCATATTCAGTAAATATGAAATGTGCTAATATGAAAGGCAATATGAAGGAATTGGCGATGAATTATTTCAATGTTTCACACTGAAAACCATTTTACTACTTCATTGCGAAGCTCCTTTTTTGATAACGATGCCAGTTTTTTGTCTGCTCAAGACTCTTTAAAAGGTCGTTATTGCATTCCATCCGATGAGTCTTGTTTAACGCACATTTAATCTCGCAAACATACCATCTGTATCCTGATTCGTATTGCAAATAGTGTTCGTCGGTGAACGGGCTCCCCGTCGGGGACCCCGGCGGGGAACGCAGGGAGCGCTCACCCCCCCTCGCGCAATTTGCTCCCCGGCTTTTTTGCGCCCCCCCCCGTCCAATTTACTCCTGTGGGAACGCCCCCGCGCAGTTTGCTCCTCGACTTTTTCGCGGGGACCCCCTTGTCCATTTTTCTCCCCATGGGGTCCCTACGTGCGAAAAACTGCTCCCCGACGAACACTAATTGCAAATATGTAGTTTATATTTGACATATATTGTCACCTGCAGTTGTTTACTTTGACTGATTTTTGAATGTAGCAAATTTTTTAAGACGGCTCTGCACTTGAGAAACTACAGCATAATTTTACGTTGAGATGTAATTGGATGGCAGATGATTGACTGAAAATGGCACGCTAATGAGATTGTCATCGAATGCTTCAAACTGCCTATAAAGTGCACAAGAGCCAATGGCGGTGAGGTTCTCCGAAGTACACCTTTCTGGGTTTTATTCGTTGCTCTCAACTTAGTTACTGTTTTCTGTCTCATACTTCTTTAAAGATTTCCTCGTTTTGAATTAGTGCGTTTGCAACATCACGTTCTCCTTAGGCAACTGCGGCGATTACCTTCTCTAAGCCCATTTGGATCTTCTTCTCGTGAACTCATTGAAACGTTAAAAACTCTCTAAACTACTCAGCTGATGTTTACTGTTTCTTCCCCATTTGAACTAATCGATCATTCATGCTGATTCGATCAATCAGCATCAGAAACAACTCATTTCAGAATAAAACCAGAAACGCACCAAATTATTTTTAGGTTTACGTCGCAAAAGAGGATGACATTCAAGGTCAACAAACGGATCTGTTGACTGCAAAAGTACGAATAGAACACTAATTCAAAAAAATCATACTCAACGGCTGTGACTGAAATATTCTAAAATAATCGACTGAGATATTGTTTTATAGTTATACCACTAATTAGTTTTCTCGCTTACATACATATTTAACTGCTATGTGTATCGAAACGCATTCGTTTGTAGAATTCTTGTCAGGTTCATGTTTGTACTTGTGAACTGGATTAGTCTCCTGAGTGATATTCCTTTGTAGTATACAAAGTGCATGCAATGAACGTAATAAGCTCACGAAGCCTATTAGTGGGTGGATCAGAACGGGTGTGAGTGAGGGCTGTTTAACGCTTAATTATCAGGCGTATCAAGGGAATAAAAAATGAAATTTTTATTTCGTCTGTTCTTTTCGTTCTCCCTCTGTCACACATATACATATACGTGCATAATTCATTAACACAAAGTATTCAACATCCTATTCCCATTATCAGCCCATTTTCAATGTTCGCTTAAGTTGCAGATTCGGTGTTATTTATTATGTTTGTTATTGTAGTGTCATATCCATCAATTTAACAAATCAAGCTTGACACAATCGAGCGGGTGAAATGAAGTCAGTTTTTGATTAGTGATGTGTGGATGTTGAAATGATAATAATAATGACGTTGGTTATGAAAGTGAGCACAACCGATGAATCCAATGCGGAACAAAAGAAGTGATGAGTTACTGGGCGTGAGGAGGAGGAAGTATATGACTTCGAGATTTGACAATGCAACTTTTTGTTCCGTAGAGTATCCATGACAATGGGCAACAGAGAGTTTATATATCACCTCACGACTCTTTTTGGCACGTATCTTCTGCTAAGGCACATGTTCGAACGTTTACTTTTTCTCAAGTTCACCTCTCTTCAATCGTGATAATGTCATATGTAGCCATGATTTTCGAGTGACAACCATGATACTGGCGAGTCTCGTAACAATTCACAATGAAGCTCCAATGAAATGGTTTCAGATGCCGTTGAAATTTATTTTCACCACACTCTATCGAGAACATAATACTTTGAAATTGCAGGAATATTTTTCTAGAACCCTCCATTCTGTAAAAATATGTAAATGAAACAGTGAGTATAGTAAATGCTGGCTTTCAATTTCTCATTTTACGTTTGTGCTCATATGGAATCGATGAGTTGGACACAGTACCATTCCAGCCCCTTGTGATCACCTAAAGCAGCAGCAACAATTTTCACACTTTACTCTACCCATTTGGAAACGTTTCATTTCGATAGCTAATGATAATCTGTTGTCATATTTTCTGATGTATCAATCCGAACGTTTGACTTCCAACCTATAGAATAGGAACTCGATTATGCCAACTTCCATCCCTCTTTTTCGTTAGTCAGTCAATTGAAGAGAGTTACGAGTGAGTGTGAGTGTTCATTGCTCTAATCTGAAGGCAATATCTGCCTATGTAAAATCTCAGTTTGATACGGGTGACGATAAAGTGGACGTTCGATACGCTCGGTGTGGTTCAATGAAAATTGCAAGCTTATTCGAACTCATTGTAATTTATGGTGGAATTATATCTTATTATTTTGTTTGTTGCTACTGGAATCAATAAGTATAATAGCTATAATAAAAACAAATATTCTCCATTCACAGAATGAGGTGGAAATTGCAGTTCGTAGTAGCTCAGAATTGGGATTTTTCATGTGATGATTAAAATTCCATTTTCCTCAACATAAACTAACGATTTCGTTACTCAACTTCCAGTAAACAATTACATGCTAAATATCAACATTTTTCTGTCTGATTGAGTGTATGATGATGATTGTGGATGATCAGTTCCTAGAAATATTGTTCATTATTTTGATGAATTCAAGTGATGAAAACGCAATCCGCCAAGGTTCATCGGAAAAACAACTTATATCGGAGTAGATGCTGGATGCGTACTGCTGCACGAACAATTTGCAATGAAACGATTCAGTGAGTATGTCAACCCTGACAATATTGATTTGAATTTTTTGCTCACCTTTGCTGCCAACATGTGAAAGGTTGGACAGAAAAAAATTGCCTCGAAAACGTTGTGCGTTTTCATTCCTTGCCAGATGACTACAGTTAGTTGTTTTCTGTTCAGGTTCACTGTCGAACACCACTTCAAGTCGATTCTTCAAGCATCTCGAAGGTGATAATATCTCTGTTTACTGCATAATCTATCTTCTAACAGCTTTTTGGAACGAACTATCTTTTTAAACGAAGTGATGTTCTATCAAACAACGCGCGAAAATGTGCGACGAATGACCACAGTTCTCCTCTACAGTGTTTGGTAATAGCACCAGTTTGGTTTCACTTGATAATGAGTGCTTCCTAAATGAGTACATTCTTTTATGAGGATCAGAAAAACTCTTACGTTCCCTATGAAGATAAACTTCTTTCGATATCTCTCCGATTTTTTTCGAAACGATTCGCATTGTAGTCTTTTCGTAGCAGCGCAAGCTTATCGCACGAAATAATTAACCGCAAGAGGCAATCAAAAAAGACGCAGCACATACAAAAATAATCGTGTGCGATGATGCTCTCACGTGCCTGATGGTCGTTATCGGTCCTCATGTGCCACTTAGCAGATTGTACTTTCAGTCATTTTTGATCCATTCGCCGGATTCATTTCAGGCACACTTTCTTCATCGATCGTGATGCTTTCGTATGCGAAAGCTTCACGACTTTTGATACTATATTTTTATTGTTTTTCAAATTTCTCCCTTGTCAGGTTCATTGCGGAAAATAAATGAGATCCCTCACAGACGAACCAAAACTTTGCCATTTCTTGCAATTTTACTTGCAATTTTACTGCAGTTTTACTCGAAAGCAACTTTAATTTATGCTCCTCTCACTGTCGGATCTGCAAACTCCTCTTTGTCATGCAAAATTTTTGCATATGAAAATAGTATAATCTCCTTCCCCATTCATCAGAGGAATTTTGAACTTGATCAATCCTATGTTCAATTCTGTCATCGCTTAGGTTTTCAATCACTTGTGAATTTTCAGAACTCCTTTCCGAAACACGCATGCTAGAATTGAATATTTCCACCGATTGAATATCATGAGACATTTGTTCACTAAATTTAATTATGATGTCCTTCGAATTCGCTTTGCTCTGAATTCAAATTGAATGCACTTTCATTGCAAGAAATTGCCGGAAATCCGATAAAACCATTCTTAAAGCGTGGTTATTTGCGTCGTTGATTCTATGTTGCTTCAACAGTCAATCTCAATTTTCATTATTGCCTAAATGAGTGACGTTTTCTGTAGCGAATCGCATTTAATACGACATATTCCTCAAGCACTTCTTGAACATCAGAAATTATCGCTATTCTTGATGTCTACTCGTTCACTCTATTCGTATGACTCAAATTCATTCAGCGCATTTCTTATTTAACGGAATCATTCAATGCATTTGTTATTCGGCGTTTCGAATGCTCTTTTCGAGCTATTTATATGTGCATTCACCGAGTGGCCATGCCCTAGTGTTCATAATGTTGATCAAAAGCTTACAGTCTCGGAATATTCTCACCGCTTGTTTTCATGAAGCTTCATAAAGCTATACCTCCAATGGAACTGTTGTTTTATTAACACTTTTCCATAACATTTTAATGCATTGCATTAACTCATCCAAAAAACGAAACCAATGCACCAAAGTTCTTCCACCTGCGTTTAAGTGAGAAACTGAGAGGTGAAAAACTAGTTTACTTTATCATATTACCATTGTTCTGAGCCAATAGGAAATCCATTGAGAATTTGTTTTATTGATCAGACTAATCATCGCAGACTTTTAGTCAACTGCATATGCTCGTCGGTTTCGCTAGATTTTAGTGACTCCAAAATTTGTTTGGACCGGTTTTTGTCTTCACTTTTGCCTGTTTTCCTGGTCATATGGAAATAATCTGAACATGATAAAAAAGCAAGTGATGCGACAATACCTTGCCTTCATCTCGAAGATATGTACGATGACTAACGCTCAGGAAATTTTCAGTTCACAAGAAAGTTCAGTTCATTAACACGGTTTTTTATGTGCCGTTCTGTGACAAACTCCGTAATGAAAGTCGTTACTGGAGTGCATTTGGCTCATCATCAACGGCTAAACTTCAGTGATGTTGAGATCTCACTCTCCTTAAGGAATACAGAAAGAGTTCAGTGTGTTTCCTGCTCATTCTCAGAAATTTACGCAGAGCATTTGATAATTTCTCGAACATTTGCTACCTTCACGTATTTTGGCGTATTATGCTTTCATCTTTGTTATTTATTCTTACTTCTTCATTTGTCTTCACCAAGCTGGTTCATTATGAACACGTTTCACTCTGTATTGCTGAATGAATCTGTTGCTTGACCAGTCAGTCATCTGACCATCTACATGACGGATGAGATTCCTCACCTCAGTGAAAAAAACTGTCAACCGCCTTCAGTCGTGAGCCTTGCTAGCCTCAGAGTGTCGCAGGTGATCGAGCCAATCTCTCTCTAAAACAACCATTGCCAAACAGAAGAGCTGAAAACAATCCTGGAGATTCATTCCGAGTCACTGCTGGCGTGACATTCCAGAGACAAGTGGAATCCAGCTATCAATCTCAGCAATCGCTGCTGTCTTAATCAATTGAGATTAGTTAAGTCTAGCCAGTCATTGCCCGTAATTCTCAACCGTCGCTCCATTCGAAGATTAGTGTCAGTCAATGCTTTCATCTTATCACAACGTCTCAACAGCGTCGTCTGCATGTAAACTTACTCACATCGAATTGTGAATGTGACGTGTAAATTGTACATTGATGTTGAAGAGAGAAAACAAGACGAGAGGCGATAATGACAGACTGTAGCAACTTAAAAAAAGAGCAGCTAGACTTACTGAATGCATTATGATCACGCATCTCAGTTCGTTGAGAAAGTCTGCCGTGCAGCTAGCGCCTGTTGAGTTCCACTCAATAATTCATAGATATCCGTAAAGTTGCAGTAATTTAGCGTTGTCGTTCACAGTGATCTGATAGGTTCCTATTAATGTTTCTTCTCAGAAAAATTCATTTGTTGCTTTCTGTACTTTAGCATTTCCTGAAGCACAGACGTAGTTCGTTCAACTTAAACGATCGCGTGAATGCATTCACTCGATTTCGTTCAAACGCTTTTCAATAATCCTTCCGTTTTGCATTTTTCAAGTAGATGTGCTCCTTGTGACACACCGAACGTTGCGAACCTATCAAACGATTATCACTTTTTGTGATGCATTCAAACGGCACTGCGATTTCCAACTGCATATCCCTATAAGATTGCTCGATAAGTGCGCAGTCGCTTAGATAATCCAAGAATGGAGTCAACTCAAAAAGTTGCTTTTGAGAGGATTCGCGATATCCTCGACTCGTGATGCGATGAAAATTTTACTAATAATCATAAGAGCGATCGTTTCATGTGACCAGTAATATAATCCGCTCATTAAGGCTGGCTGTAACGGAGATGTTGTAACAGAGTTGTAGCCATAATTGATCGAGACAGTGATAAATTCATTGAAGGATTATCTTAGTGATTGCAATGCAGAAATGAACTGCATGTCTGTATCAGCTGTTAATCTGTACAATTACACTGTTTAAATGCGGCGATATGTTGCATAGAAAACGGCTTCCCCTAACATCCAGTAAGCTACGGAACCTGGTTTAGAAGTTGAATTATGAGGACATCTCGGTATATCCAAAAGAACTCACCCCTTGGAAAAGCCGTTCAGATGGTGATGATTTTGAAAGGTTGCATTTGTGATACTGAATCCGTTCAATCATTTCGATGTCTTTTTGTGGATAAGTAGGTACACCTATTACTATGCTTTCGCATTCAGACTTATCATAGTTTATTAGAAATGCGGAATTATGATAGGTTTCGAGAACAATCTGTTCGAGGAAATATGCGAAGCGGATTTCATCATGATTTTGGATTCTACCGATGCGAAAGAAGAAATATTCAATCGAAAATGGAGTGTGAAATGCAGCATTCTAAGGATGGATGAAGTGAGCTTGATATGACATTTTTAATCCAATAACACTATCTTATCGGTGCTCAACGCAGTGGATTTCACAGGCGACTGTGATCAAATAGCTACTCAAATACTTTCAAATGAACACCAAAAATTTTCAACGGAGATGCTCAATAGCTTCTTGATTCTTTGTTACGTACACATGCAAAGTGCATGGCTGATGAGTAACGATCAGAATTTATTGCAAATGTTGATCATTTTCAGTTGTATTGCATTGTCGGATTTTCGAGAGATGTGATCTGGACTTGTGCACATCCTTTACTTTCTTAACAGCTTCACTTGTAATCAGTGTTTGGCGTGTTAATCGTTTCCGTATTTGAAAATCTTTATTCTTTTATGAATGTTCTTTTACAGTAGAAATATAGCTCACACTAGGGCGAACCAATTGGAATACCCTCGTCAACTGTATCCAAAAAAATTTCCTCGACTTGTAATAATTTTTTCTTGCAAAGTTGCTAACTTTTTTGCTAAATCGCCTTCAGCAGTTACTTCTTTCCGATTGAAATTTACATCTTTTTCCACAGTACCCAATTAAGATACTTTTTTAAACAATATCTATTTCTCCAATACAACCAAACTATCTGCTTGGCTCAATTCCGAAAGAAACTGGTGTGATGTTGGAAACGAAAATTTATGAAAGAAGCGTTTGACGAATGCAAAAGCACGAGTCTGGATTCCATTTCCGAATGTATTCTTCTGCTCTATTCGAAAGCGTATTTGTAGGACATCCGACTGATCATCAAATGAACATTTCGGTTACTTAACGAGTTACAGTCAGATGAAGGCAAACGACTCAATTATGTTATTTCCAAATGATTATTCTAATAGGACAGCATGGAGCCATTCTCAATTTTGGTTTTTGTTCAGTTCATTGCTTAATTTTCAAAACTTGTCGAGGTGCATTTTGGTTACAAGAACGGATAAGAATGCTTTGCTCTTCAATTTCTTTGGTTATCAGCATTGATAAACAAGCGAACAAACCTCGTGGTTATGTGAATGGTGAAAGAGGAATTTTTGCAGCCACAAAATAACTGCTATTAAGATAGTAAGTGGATTAATGATATCTGATGTTATTTATGCTTTCCTGTATTGCAAGATGACCGTATTGTATTGAGGGGTGAGCTCGTTATGGAAAAAAGGAAAGCAACATGTATTTCTCACTGTGGCCAGCTTCTTCCACAGGGACATACAGGCTTTTAGGTTAGCATCAATGAGTTTAGTAATTCATTTGATCAGCATGGTCTTAAACACAAAAAGGAGCAGGATTTCCGTAGCTGGGCTTGATTTCGGAGAAGAGTCGTATGAAGCCCCTAGTTAGTCACGTGTAACCATAAATCCTGCTTAAACATCTCCGAAAAAAAAAGTCGAAAGAAGCCGAAAAATTGCGAAGCCATCGAGCTAAAGAATATCACAAAGAAGTCGATGTCTAATTTTCCAACACTTCAAAAGCAGAGTTGAAAATTTTGCTGCTCACGGTGATTCGAGCAGAAAACATGAAACCAAAGAATATCGAAAAAATTAGGCTCTATATTCTAGACTACCAATTTTCACGGAAAAGTAGATGCACCATTGTAAATGCGGATTCTGAGCTTCTCAGTCGACGGAGAAGAAGGTGAATCTAAAGATTTCGACAAATTTATATCACCGTTGTGAATTCAGCGATTCACTGGAAACGAAACATCGTGCAATGCTTTTCTTTCACGTCAGCTTTGCAAGTACTTACTTACCTTCATCGTTGGATGTGCATTGCTAACAGATTATTCTAACTATCTCATGGATACAAGCAAAACTTTTATTGATAAACTTCCAGATAAACGAAATACAAAAAAATGTCAAATGTGTCGGCAAAATTGAATATTTTCCCCTGCCATGCCAAGAAAATTTCTTCTGCATATACTGCTGTCGCTTGCGAACAATATCAGACAATTGCAAAAATAATTCAGTCGATACAACGGGTCGCATAAATGCTTATATGTGTAATATAACGGAAGCAATGAATAAATGAAAAAAAAAGGATAAATAATATGTATCTCTGTAGATTGTGTGCATGTGGCGGGGTAATAGAATGAACGATGAAAGAAATTTGATATGCATGAGTGTTAAGGATGTAGTTGCCTAATATTATTTCTGCATGTCACGATCTTGTTCCTTCACCCACAAATTTTGTTTCTATTTATAAAATTTTTGCAACCTATTAGTCTTCCTTTTGCGCATCTACATTGAAGCTAATGGGAGAAGGAGAAAATTTTTCTGCTGACACCGTCAACGACTGATTTCAAAACAGTAGTGTGGTTGATACCAGTAAAGATAATAATGACAATTATTATGCTATTGATACTGCTACTTGCAATAAATATATAATAATAGATTTGGCGTTATCAGTTCAAGCAATAGCAGTGTATTATGCGCAAGGCTATCGTTAGCTTAGTGGCAATAGTGGCGAATGGCAGCAAAGAACTGCAAAATCCGCAGATAGTGGAGGGATCAATCAAAGTCCAATCGCATTGTACCTCAGGACTACTAATCAGAGTTCGTGGCTTACGGTTATCAAGAAAGGCTCTGAATTTCTCAGTTGAAGTGCATTCATCAGGATTACAAGGCAATTCGGTATAAACCGGGATTATTCTATTTATGTGCCATCGAACTGAAGTAGATGGGATATAGCGGCGAAATACTTTTTGCTATGAGTCGTTGCTTGATAAATGGTAATGTGCGGGCTTATGGTCATATCATCCCTTCGAATATCGTAGAAGTCGTTAGGAATTTTTGAAAGCATACAACTCTTGCCTTGTTTGTTTGAATTTCAGCGTTTCAGAGTTCAATTTTTTCAATGTATTTCTATCAAAAGTGCAAGCAAAACCGCATTCTCATAAAACAATTTTGATGAAGAATCTTTGGGGCTTTCAGAGGACATTAATCATCTTCGTGGTTAGTGGATTTAAGAATTTTTTTTCAGTGTTCCATCAAACGACTTATATACGTTTTCAAGCCTTTTGAGTATATCAGAGGACATTTTGTTTCGAGAAATTTTAGAATTGAGTTGCAGCGGAAATAAGTTGCATCAGAAATTTTCCTTAAATTCCCATCGAATTTGAGGTTGTCATCAGTAACCGTTGTAAAATCGTTAGCTTTTACCGCACTTCAACCGATTATTGGAAGCGGTTGTATTTTTTGTGAGGGTTTTGATATCTCAAAAATTCTCAAAATGAATTTCTCAAATTTTATCCTTAGCTGTGGGAAGCTGCCATAACTTGGAGCACTCTCCCAACTTGTTTAAGGCTTCTTGAATGTCTTGAGCATTCGAATTATAAGATTTCACATTATTCACATGCGTTTTGGTATGAAGGCCTGGTAGGTCCTTACTGTTAGGCAAACTTCAGTGAAAGGCAAAGAATAAGAGTTGAGCTGTGTGGAACAGCAGACAGAACTAGGGTTTGCACGGGATCCGGGGATCCCAAGATCCCGGGATTTGTTTCTGATCCTGATCTGGAATTTAAGTTTTGAAAAATGCCTGGATCTCGGGATTTGATAAAACAGGTCAATTTCTGTGAATTTTGATAATATGCCCATCTTGAAGCAAGCCTTAATCATTCCCATCTAATTCATATGCAGTTATCTCTGCTGTTTGCCCCCTATCATTGATGTTCAGCTAAGGAAATAGGCGCAAGTTGGACGAATGACATGATCAACAACAGCTCGATGAACTTTTGCGAAACACTTCATTGAATATTTAACTGATTATTCTGCTCTTCATTGGTTAATATCACGCTCATCTGGATGCGTTTCTAAGTAGACTAACAGAGATAATCACGTTTTCTAATAAGAACCAAAAGCAACAAAGTTCAACGAAAATTTGAGTCTTTTCTTCCCACGCGATTTGTTCGGCTTCAGTATTACATCTGTTAATTCAACTGCATGTTCCAAAGACTGCAATTCTTTTAACTTGGCTATTTGGAAACATTTTCATCCGATCGAAATGTACATAAATTTTCACTGAGTTCACTCATAGTGAGAATTCATTGCCGAAGTGAGCTTCCATTCAAAAGGGTCTTATGCTTGAATATCAAGTACATTTGCATGATTTTTGATCGAAATTATCAAATATGTAAGTGCTCGATGGTTCGATGAAAATCCATTGCGGATGTTTTTTTCACTTTTTAGATAAGCTCTGAACTTTTAATTTTTTCAAAATTCAAATAATATAATTCATACGATGCATTTCTTTCGTAAAAAATCGAAATTTTCGAAACGGCAGAATTCATCTGACGTTAATACTGAGAAAAAATGTTCTTGAAGCATTGCAAATAAGTGTTTGAGAATCAAATATTTCGTATTCATATGCAAGTGTACTGCTATTAGCTTAGACCCGAGAAGACAAGATGCCTTAGCATGGAAAATGCTGTATGCCCTTGCGGCATGATCATTAGCATCATTATATGAAATATTAATTTGAATTTGAATAATTTGGTTTCTTGGATTTGTTCAATAATTTGTTATATTAACTCCTTTCTGATTAATAATGAACATATTGGTTCGAATTAAAATGTGTTTGAACATGTTCCGCATCGATATTTCAAAAATTGTTCGATCTCGGGATAATCCCGGGATTAAATCCTGATTCTGGGATTGAAGAAACGTCGAGATTTTGTAAACTCTAGACAGAAATGTCTGCGGTCTGGACAAAACCCCATCTACAATCATTTGTTGGGTTCTGCGCTTCAAAAAATTATTAATTCACAGTAACATGTATCCACCTATTCCTAATGCCCGTAATTTATGAATCAATTCCTTGGTGGTGACGGTATCCGAACTCAACGTGTATGCAGTCAACAAACTCATTGTCTTCGATGTGCCAGAAAGCACTAGTCATTATACGTTGACTTCTGCTTATTGAACCCAAATTGATTTTCAGCTATCAGCTTATATTTTCCAGCATGGATTTCAATACTAAGTACGGTAATATGTTCTAATACTCTACGGATAGCGAATGTTAAAGAGATGACCCTACAACTTTCGACCAGTTCCTCTCGATCTTTCTTCAGCGCTGGTTGTACTACAGTTGTGCGCCAAGAATTCAATAATCACCCAGATGACAGTCCTCTTTTAAAGATGCTGGATAACGGTATTGCGGGAGAGATTGTATATTTTCTCAAAAAATATTAAGGCATGCCCTACGGAGTTTTTGAGGCCTTCATTGAATCAAACCATAAATGTTTGCAAACCCAATTTTCTATCCATATTTACCTTTGATTAGAAATTTAACTAGAACAAAAAATGGCGAAATACCGTTATCCATGATGAAAACTGTGAAAAACTTACAGATGAAAGTTACTAAAAGTGAGGCTGGCGAAAATTTTCTTGCTCATTCGATTGATGTTGGTTTCGTTCCAGTTGCTTATGGAGACTAATCAGACTCCATTGTTAGATGCAAAAATATTTGCTAATTCGTCAGCCTTATTTATCCCTATGCCGTTTTTCATTATTGACTCAATTTCGTGGTCATTTATCATACGACTGCGAACTTATCGCGCTCTTCCGCTAGCACTGCACGAGTTATTCACCTTGCAAATTTTGTCACATATAAATTTGCAAAAACAAAACTTCTGATAGTGAGTGATGTGACTTCAGATTTCCGCCTACTGGTTTTCTTTTTGCAATGTTCTGTGCATACTTGATAAATACCGAATGCGTCTGATATGTTTTTAATGATTATCATTTCTCTTATCACTGACTATAGAATTCTTCTAAGATATTGATATGGCTCTTTATATCGATGAATCTTTTTGGTGCGGAATTTCAGTCCAGCTGTACAAAAATCACTTCATCTCCTTGGAATCTGCTCAACGAAAATAGTGGTAAAACTTAGTAGTTTGTTGTGGAACATCAAACTGTATGGACGTTAAAACTGAAGCTAAGCTTTCTTATGCCCTTCAGAGATCGTTTGCCTTTGTTAAAATAAGATCCAGGACTTATTTAACTTCGTTTACAAGTCCTGTTGGCCCCACAATTTTCTAAGACATGCGACACAAAGTCATAAAATTCCAGATGCGTTAAAATGCATCTGGAATTTTATGACTTTAGCATTGGGCAATGACAAAGTTTTTCATTCAATTCTAGATGAACTGAAGTGATCACAAAGAATGAAGTCATAAGATGGATGCATAAATTAAGTTTGTGTTAACAGAAGAACAGTTTATACTTAAGCAGTTGAACAAGGTGTATAGATAACAAAAATACTAATCTTACGATTCTTTTTGCCGATGATGTCGGGTCAAAGGATCAGTGATTTCACCAGAATTATAATCCATTTAGAAGCGAGTAATTCAATATTGAATTTCAATTGCGCATTTCAGTTGAATCAACTTATTGCCGCTTATAGCATTTGTTTTGTGAACTCAAATAAGAATATGGAATTGCAGAAGTCAGCTAAATTCAAACATTATTACAAAATAAATCACCAACTTTAATAAGTACCTTATCGACGTGGCCGAATTAAGATGTACATGGATAGAGTGTTGTGCATTGATCGAAAACTGGATTTCGGTTCAATTCAGCGAGGAGAGTTCCATTCAATTCGTTTACCATTATTTATGCAACATCATCACTACCTGATGCTGCCTAATTTGCACTTATTTCCATCGTTGAATCCTGTAGAAGCCGTAATATTGTCTCATTCTGTTCACTCAAAACGAACTCAACGTTAAAATCATCAATTAAAAAATTTATATGTGGCATGTTAAAATCATCAATATATGAAATGTTTCAATCTGAACATCCAATAGTCATTCCAAGTTAATTCGGTTGGTGTAAGTACAAATCGGTACTTTATGATTACCACCATGATTATAGACAGAAATGTTTGGTAAGGCACTGCATTATGAAGGAATGCGATCTTTAAATATCTGTGCCCATTGTATACGGACGAAGGCAAAAAATTGACAGAGAGCATTTTTCGCAGGACGGATAGGAACGCTTGAAAATTAACGTTGGGTGGTGATGTGTGCGTCCCTTGTGAAAATCCTACTGGAGTTGGGTTGGTAGGCATTTCGGTGCCTGCGTCCGAAACCAAATGAAACCGATTTTCAGTGGTTCGGAATTTCAGTGGGCATCGACCAAAACCGAAAATGATCGACCAATTGGTGGCTTTGACAGACCGAACTTCGATGACCATTGTTGAAACCGACTTATGCCCAAAATGCCTTCTTAGTGCTCACACCGATAGCGTGTCAGGTCGGTGGCTACCTGAAAGAATCTTTCAGCTGATAATTCCGCAACTGAAATCCTCAAGTTACAGGCTGTTCGCAATCATTATCATTTATATGCGTATCAGTTTTCTTCTTTGACCTCTGGTTCATAAGCGATGCCAATCGCTTATGAATCAGAGGTCAAAGAAGAACAATGAAAAAATGTTCGAAAACTCACATGGCAATTGGCTTATGAAACAAAATGTGTGCACGTTGATGCGTGTATATCCCCATGGAAATAGCAAACCAGAAGTGATTGAAAAACGATATTTTGACTGATTTCAAATAATAAAAAATAAAATATATGGCTCATTGATCACTTACGACGATAATAGTATGTATTCGTTCAGAAGAAAACGTTTTTGTTGATGAAATTGCTCTCTCTTGGGATCTGAAAATGGCGCTCATTTGAGTGCATATTGTAGATAGCGTTCATTTGTGCCTTTGAACTCATTTGTGTCACAGATGGAGAAAACACGATCTTGAATTTGTTGCTGATCACACTTCTGAAACCCTTCATTTGTATCATTTATTCTCGGCTTCTTAGCCGAGTCTTAACTTCTTGTTTGGTTTCGTTTCACTTTTGTTGGTATTGGTCGATGTGAGTTGGACTGATTTTCTAAAACTGATACAGCCTTTCGATGCATACTGTGGCTGAAGCATTGATTTTTGTGGTGCGAGTGAGCGCTACATATTTTAATTATCTTTGAAATGAGTGACAACTTTTATGCAAGATAGGTGGCTAGTACGTTGTAAGTCACTGATGAACATTCACGAATTAGTTTCCGTCTGATTGGTATCTTTACATTTCGTGTCATGCAGCCAACCTTAATGGCAACCTTATTCTTCTATTCAACTTTCTACATATCCACGCTCCCTTCAATTTCTTGATCGATCTACAGAATCATCTGATGCATTTTCACATCTTTGTCTATTGTTGACTATTTATCATGTTAGGTTTTTTTATTTACTGATTGTACCATAGAATGAACTGGATCTATCCAATGTTGGAAGGGATTGCTTAAACAATCGAATATTTTACTTTAATACAACGATGGTCGATTGTAACTTGATAAAGCTCCCTCAGATAACGAAATCGACTATTGTTACTCTCATGAGTTTTGAATGAGAACGCTGAGCTCAATGGATGTAGCGTGCAACGAATGTTTTCCTAATGTAAGACTCGATGCTCTAAGGCAATCTTCAGAGCGTCGAGATGGTTACTTTCATTACTATAATTCACAATTCGTTTCTTTGTATCTAATATAAATTTTATTGGTTGGCTCTTAGAGGTTCGAAATCGTTGAGTTGTTTTCGTGAGTTTCGTGGAGTAAACAAACTCAAGCGACATTCAGGCAAGTGAAATGAAGAAAGTGCACATAAGGCTCATTTCCGGTATCCACATTTTCATTGCAATCAACTAAAGCAACAATTTTATAACACATATAAAATCCTATCCAAGAGAAATAATTGCAAAGATATTCGAAAATAGCAGCATGCATCATGGACGCACATGGCCTTACAAATGTACCTTCTCAGACCATGAATGCTGGTGACAGTGAAAGGTTTATTCCGCTCGGCCACAAATTATGATCCATTGGCGTGGTTGTACCATGTAACACTCACATTTACGTCGAATTCTGAATTCATCTCTTTCTTTAATAAAGTTGTGAGTTTATATAGTATTGCTATTGTGAAGTATCGAAAAGCAGCTGAAATTACATCATGAAAATGAAACAACGATTATTCCACTCGAATCTTGCCTTTCATCCCTAGTTTTTCTTATTCCGTTTGCAACTTAAAATACTCACATGAAACCAAACCTGTCCAATTTCCATGAAGAATTGTTAATTATCAGCAAAATAAATCCTGAGGACGTGTCTCTAGTGGTTATTCGTTTTGCATTCAATCATCTGAATTCATTTAACCGAGTCGATCATAATTTCATTAGCGATACGCAACGTATAAAACTGCATCATTTGCAAACGATTATACCTCATCAGTTCACAAAGAGCAGCGCAATCACAAGCATCATTTGCATTTCTGTTTTGTAACCGCAACCTCTCAATTTTTTTATCTCACTATCAGTTCGATAGACCGCATATTGTTTCACTTTTAATCTCAGTTTAATAGACCGGAGATTGTTTAGTGTCTAATTCTTTATGTCCTCCTGAAACTTTCTTATATATAGTTATATCCATTTCCTTACATCCACAGGATCATTGCATGAGATTTTGTGCAAAGAATTTGCAGGCGAACTGTTGGATTTAATGCTTTATTATATCGAAGTTAACGTAATTTCATGTCTAAATAAAATTTGTGTGCGCGCAGTCTAGTATGGATTTCCTCCTCTATTCAACAGATTTTAGAAGCGTGCGTTAACTAGAAAGACCCCTAAAGTCGCCTGTTTCTGATAGTTCACAAATCTATTTCCAACATCTCTCGATATTGCGTTGTAACCGGAAAAAAGTAGTGATTTGAAACATTCTGCGATAATAATCCAACCTTTCCTACTGATTGAAGATAATGTTTGTTTGGAACAAAAAATTTCGCAATATTCTACATAGAGCGTTCTCAGAAATTCATATGCCCTGTCTAAGCAGATTGCTAATATTGATCTTATTTTCAGCTACATTCGCTCAATGAGCTTTCACCCGCAAGAGAGGGTCTTCATTCAGTTAACGTAGTGCGAAGATATCTTCTACAGCATTCATTTGGTTCATTGCATGCAAATGTCATTTCTTGGATATATGCTCTCGACACTGTTTTTCAGTGTTTTGTTCCGTAAATTCCTCTCCACTTCACTAAATTCATTCAAAGAAACAGAGAAAATAATTGTAAATTAATTTAAAAAGTATTCGCGAGCATATTTCATGGAGAAGCGGCGTGCGTATCAAATGCGATTCCGAATTTGAGTGCAATCAGAGAATGAAACTAAATCGATGCGACACATGTGAGATTCGACCAAAAACTGCTGCGCCATTCATAAATCATTCACGCATGATCGATCCACAGTGACACATTTTTGGAGGATTTGCTTGTCTCGAAAGTATATGAATTCATTCACATTCACATAAGTTCGAATGATTTATTAAGTTTGGAAGATGGTTTGTCAAAGCTGAGAATATGAAGAAGCATCATTAAATAATTCCCCTCATTGCGTGACTTGAACACACGTTTTATGCAACTCAATCATATTAGTTGTTTACTGCAGATTCATCTTATTGTTAAGTCATCAAATAAAACATCCTCTTTGATGGCATCTGCTAATTAATGAACCACGCGAATGCAACATATACATAATAATCACCCAAACATCATTATCATCGAGCTTTGTTTACGCATTCAATTCATTCCAATTAACATCCTCTCACATCTAATTTTTCGATCCTTTCCAACATGTTTGTATCATTCAAAACTCTCGGAACACGAACTAACGTCTCGAATATGCTCATCGAAAAAGTGCATTGAATTAATCAAACATTGTTTACGTCTGTGACATCCACAGCGTTCGATCATTGGAAAATCGTTCTTCTCTTGCGTTCATTTGCAATCCCGATTCGTTGTATCGCTATTCACTAGCATAATTTCTCAAGTTACTTTGCTGTTCATAGTCTGAGACTCATTGAAAACATTTTGAGGTCACCAAAAAGACGCAATCGAGGCCTTGTTTTCCATTGAATGGAATGGAGCTTATCTTCAGTAAGCATTTTCTGACGAACGAATTCTAAGGGAATTTTTCCCAATTTCTCACTGGTGTTTGTTTTGAGCATATATCCGTACTTCCGTTATGTCGTGTTCCTTGCTGGATTATGTGCGCAGTCGTCTGCTTGGAAAGAAATAGAAATATTTGTCAGCATTCCAGATTTTGGAAATTTTGTGGTTGCATGAACAGTCGCATATTTTCTTCTACATTCACTTCAAATTGTCCATTTATCTCTGGTTTAACGAGCTTAATACATTGCCCAGATTTCAGTCCAAACCTGCCACATTCCATCAATTACGAATTCGCTCGATAGTTTCTGTATATTCCGCATTGGCCGAGTATCTCTCTACATCGGCTTTTCGTTTGACCAAATGCATTTATTTCATTGAATAGGCTTGAGGAGCATGTTAAATTGATGCCTTTGAAAGCATGAAGCAAAACAAGATGCATCATTTATGAACTAATTCGTCTTCTTCATATTCTTCACCTAATTGGATCTTAAATAATGAGTTTAAGTTAGCGATAGCACCAATAGAGACACGACAATAATAACGGCATCTGAAGCAATGCAATTATTTGAACAATGTGATGAGACATTTCATTGTTTACATCAGCTCTTAAACGAAATGTTCCATGTAACGTTTTCTTCCTTTAAAACTTCTTTTTCTTGCCTCCTATCAATTGAGAATCATCTGAACGTTAAGAAAATTGAAAACACAATGCGCACTGAAAACAAGCAAATGAACAATTCAAATATACTTCGCATTCAGCGGACGAACAAAATTACGAATTATTCTGCTGATTTGTTTATTAGAAGAGCAACGGAATGAATTCCGAATGCATTTTGTTGAAACCTGTGCAGAGTCAGGTATTCCTTCAAATAATACACTCTTTCAAAAATGATCACCGGTGTGAAAATATTCTTCAATTGTCACTTCGTGTTAGCAATTTCTTCTCTAATATTTCTCAGAACAGCGCTCTCTATATCACTTTGAAGTACGGCATTCCTCACATACATTTTTTATCTGACAATCAGTATTACTGAAAAAACAAATTAATGATGGATGGTACAATGAAGCGTTCTGAATACAATTCTCATTCAAGCAATCGCAAAATACTTTACAGTTTTACGCATATATTACCGAAAATTTTAAGATTTTTGCAGATACTGAAACATCCAATTGGAGCAGTACTCAGTAGATGTACCTCAAGTACCTCAAAAGATTCAGCAGTCATGCTTCAAGGAGCGACCACTAATCGAGTGAAGCAAAGCACCAGTAAACGGTTAAATAGACTGCAGTAGTAATTACTCAATTCATGATTCTTCCTTACGGGATTATATTATAACTTTGATATCAGGTCATATTTTTTCACTGTTTGTTAGAATATAGCAATAAAGCTAACCGTTAATTAATTACGATTTTAAATGATGATCAAAAGATTTCGACTACGGCTTAGAACAACTTCGGTTAGTGATGCATAACTAAGCACGTCGAATCATTAAGAATTTCATAAAGGATCACTGAAGTGATCGCTGACGAGAACGGAATAAGCAAAAATCGAAACGGTTTAATGAGCACAAAATGAGAAATACATTTGAGGAGTAGCTTGTGATATGTCTTTTATCGTTGCATTGTCACAGAAACTACGAGAAGTGTGAGGTGGCACACCAACTGCCTTGCAATTTGGTTCGTCTGATGCAGCTCTCGTTGATTGTTTGGATGTCACCTTCGTGACCAATCGGTGCTTGAATGTTCTATCAACGAGGTTTCTCATCTCGGAAAATTTATTGAAATGTTCGCGTCCCGTATTGATTTTGTTCCGAATCACAACTGCTTCATCAGCTCTGTCCGAATTCCCGAATGAGTTTCACCGAAGTGAGTTGCTCAGTAAAGTTGGAGTTTTGAGCAACTTCATGCACCTTTCAGCTTCCTTGTAGCTATTCAACTTGGAAGAATATTTTGATAAAATATTGAGATAACATTCATGCATTCCACATCATCACTGTGCTACTTGTAAAAAAATCAGTTCCTTGTATTCTCATCGTATCATTTCGATCGTGAAAGTACTATGCACTGATCAAGACAAGATTTTATCAATTTTTGTGCCAAACTTATCTTATGAGGAATTTGACATAAAGTCAGTTTTGTTCCATCAGAATTCACGACGAGAGCCACTATTTTTGGCACCGAAAACAGCTCAATGTTCACAGTTGTACTTGAGCAACTGAAATGTTGCAATACATTACGGCAAATAGCGTTTATTTGAACATCACGTCAATAATTCAGTCGGTGAATTCGATGAATTGATAACTGATTGCAGATTGATCAATGAAATGATTAAGTCAATCTTTTGATTATGATATGAAAAATTTTCGATTGCTACAATGAAAGAGACCCCTTGGCTGTGTTCAATCCGAAATAGGTTTGTGTGTATGTGTATATGTCGATGTCGAGAAATGATTAGTTAGTTCCTTAAACATGGGCGTGTCATCTGTGAGCAAAAGCTTTTATTCACAACGTTCGTATTATTAGATCGCATAAGCTAATTACGCCCTTTGGTCGTCTCACTCATGCGGCGCATTCACGTATTTGGCGATTGTTTGACGATGCTTGGTCGACAGATTGTTCCAATGAGAACTCATAGTTACCTGTGGCTTGCTGAGCAATTATTCAGAGCTGAAGAAACTGGGCGATCCTGAGAATGATTAGTTTTCCAAGCAATTTTCAATTCACAATTGAATATTCCATGTGATACATGCTTATATTCGAGTCGTCTGAGATTTTGTTAACCGATTATGTGGGATTGTCAGTACAAAAATGAACTTCCGTTCCCATCATGAACTTATGGAAACATTATGTCTGAGAAGGTTATTGTAAGAGTGTAATAGTGGGTTCTAACTGTATTCAATAGAACCCGTTGTGATCATTCTTTAGTGTTTACTTTTAGTTTCTTTGAAACGAAGGAACTTTTTGAAGTGCGCTTCACTCAATATTATTCCATGAATACATCCCCAAGTTTGTTGCTTATGCTGCAGCGAAACAAATTTCGTTGGAGTGGTTATGTGATTGTAACGAATGAAAATGTCATCGTTCGTTGGATCCGTTTTGCGATAATGTTGATGAAAACAATCAACGATTGAATAATTAAACCAAGTCACGCGACTTTGCTTTGATTCATTGTTTGATTCATTCATGTAATACTTATTTTTACTAACAAATTCAATTTTAACCATCAAGTGCGAACCAATTCTCCAAACTAACCAATGATTCTTCTTGCTGAATATCTCACGTTCTGAAAGAAGAAGAAGAATGAGCAGAGCACGAATCGCTGCAACTTTCTGAAAGTTGTTCCATTTCTCAAAGTGGCATGTTCATGGAGAGTGCTATAAATGCATCGTTCGTCTTGCTGCCAAAACGTTAACAATGCGTTCAGTTCCCACTTACCCCACTTCATCAAGCAAAACCATTCGAAAATTTCTTATCCTTCCTCGCCATCTTATCTCGAATTTGGTTTAATACTTTCCTTTTGATCAGTATTATCGTTTTTCTGAGGTCATCAATTACGACATTTAATGTTCACTGGTCAATTGCAGCTGATTGATTCAAAGCAGAGATAATGATATCATTTCCTAGATGATGCTCCAAAGAACTTGGACATTATTTTCAAACAGTTTCGTTGAGCTGGCTGTTGAATTCATGACGAGGCTTCAATCGGCTTCGCTAATTTCTACCAATCTGTAAGGTCATAATTACATTTTCACATTTGAATCCTTCATTTTATGGGACCGTTGTTACGGACTCTCAAGAAACATTTCGCATCATAATTCATATGTGAATATCGGAGGAGTGCAAACTGTGCACGGAACTTCAGCAAGAGACGTTATTAAGAGAATGGAATAATAACATGGAATTTTGGCAAACACACGCGATCAATCTACTTCGGTCTTTTTCTTATTGATGGTTTCAATGCGATATTAAATAGACACTTTTTAATATGAGTCTATTCTCACACCATAACTCTCCCATCAATTCATTCTCATAGCAATGCGCAAAATATTAATGGTGAGCAATTTATATTTGCATTTTTATAAAGTGCTCAATGAAAGCAACAAAATGTGACATCCATAAAATATTCGTTGGTAATATAAAGTTGAACCAAGGTAAAATCAAGCGTACTGCCGAATAAGAATGCGTGATGTATTAAGTAACGAACTTGAAATGAAACTGGATACATTCATTGCGTGATATTTATGTATATTCATGCATATATGCAGGTTATTTGGTTCAAAAGTGTTTCACATGAATATCTCTATCATAACACACCGACAAATAGTCTTCGATTACTGACTGCAGAGAACACACGAATTTGAGTATCTTTTTACAGCAATACGCGATTGCATTGCACATTATTTATTCAACTTTCGTTTTTATAAGCGAATAGCCTCAAATATGGTATGGTCCAGCAAATTCAATTCACCATGCTTTTCATTTGAGGAGTTGTGCCAGGAGGTTCAACGAACAGCTTATTGCTTGCTCTTCACTAGCGGGCGTAGAAGAAGTTTTTGAGATTGTTGATCTACTCCTCGCCATTCATGCTCATAAACATGACCTGAGCAGAATTTTCACTTGCATTCTCATTGTGTGTTTGCGAATTTCCCATCGCTGCTACTGAAACACAGGTCTTTGTTGATGATGATCATACACATTTGATTTTCTTGCCATACTTCTGGAGAGGCTTCTCCGGATCACGTTACTATTACGAGCAAAAATCTCTCTGTGCCTAATCAAATTGAGTTGCTTAATGGCTAACGCATTCACCAATTTGTGAAGTGAGGTGGATTAGCATTGCGCAATACTCGTCAAGGAATTTGATTACTCATAAACGCATTTGCGATTCACGTCGCCCACAATGTCACATTAGCAACGCAACACTTGTTAATAATTGCTTCAGTTTGATCATTGGTCCAACATCGGACTCACATGGTCTTCACTAGAACTGACTCCTTTTTTTCATGCTTATGATTTTTTATATTTTCATTCATTGTTGATCATCCATTAATCCATACTTGTCTGGCAGCCTTTCACTTCTTTCATCTGTTCGGCACACTTCCCTCGAAATTCTTCAATCAAAAGGCTCGCTGCCTATGCATGAAAAATGGTTTGTCGAGACAATTTATGTCATTTGTCTCACTTAATCGTCGTTTAAATTCTTTTCGAATTTCTAACACAAATATCTCACATTAATCCAATTTTCAGGCAGCCGTTTAATGTGAATTGACACTTGAAATTTCAAACCATCAATAGAGATGTTTTGCTATGAATTTTTCATCTTCATCCCACGATACGCTAATTTTTCATCACGTCACTAGGTAATAAGAAATTTGTCTCCGTGACTCCATAGCTGAGCATTTTGCCTGTTCACTTCATCTTTAAGCAGTATTATTGTTTTTTTAATAAAATTTTGGAAGCTTGGTTACGTAACGAATGAGAAGCGATAATCAAATGCTAAGCAAATATAACGAATAGCAACTTGCTAATTAATGTGTGGTGTTTCGTAAACAAACGCTTTTATAAAATATTCACATGAAATAAAATCACTAGAGCATGAATAAGATACAGCGTAGTAAATAAATGTTTAGTTGCTTTTCGCTAAGGCATTATAATCGATGTCCTGTCACAATTCAAACAACTTTTGCATACAGTTCTGCATTTTTTGCATCTTCGCATGCCAGAAAGCCATTCTTATGAAATGCGATATTATGATCAAAATTTGAAACGGATGAATAGAAAATTAATAGTTCTGGAAATTCATTCAGCCACCTTGAAACAAATAATTTTGGGCATTAGGTGAGCTATTTGAGAGGAAAAATTGTTTTTATTGTTTTGCCTTTCTTTTCAAAATGCACCACATGGCTACCATCTTTCACAACTTCAACGCTAAAAAAAGTTATTGAACACTCACCAATCCGTATTGAATCCAAACATATAACAAGCATTCTGCGATCGTACATCAGTAGCAAATTAAACCGTTTTGCTGAGCAATTGATAGCAGGTTATTTTTAAGCATTCACATATTCAGCATTCCGTCGAAGTACTGTCAAACATGCAAACATTTCTTAAAACAGTTTGTCGATCATCCCCATAACTTGAAATGTTGCTGATCATCGAGGCAGCGCCATGCGGAAAGAGTTCCTTGATCTTTTACCACACTTTTTGGCTTCCAATCTTTAGCTTCCATCGAATTTTTCGATTGAAAACTTTATTTTTATTCATCCACAGGAACTGACCTCTTTGAAACCTTTTTTTGGGAAGGAATTCGCTTCTCCTTTTCACTTGTCATGCATTCTCTAAACATTCTCTTCTAAACATTCATAAACATTCTTCTTTACGATGGTTACATCCTAGGGTTTTTGGTGATGTGAACTACTAATTGAATGCACTTTTTACTCGAACTGATACCCCGCAAAGTGTTGTGCTTTGATAACTGAAGCAAAAAGCAGAAAACACTATCACATCCAATAAACAGAAACGGCCAGAAGTTTGTCATTATACTAAACATAGGGTAACAATCATTCATGATTGGGAAAAACTCATTATGTTATCTGTTAAGGCGGTGTGCATGCTAGCAAGTCTGTGTAAATTATGATACGGTATTGGGGAGAATTCAGTGAGAAAATGAGGTTTTTTTCAAAACAGTTAGGATTGTTTTAATAGAATAATGATCATTATTATTGGAGAGCATATGAGAAGAATGACAGATGACAGGTTGGATGTAATGGTGACGGATTATTATAATCAGCTGATGCGAAAGGGTTTATGGATTTGGAGTTTGACTGCTCCAGTTCATTATCAGCCATCCATTCTAATGAAACGATAATTATTCGTTTCGTTTACGTTCATTTATTCAACAGAATCCCTTGCGAATCCACACTTATTATTGTGATTATTATTATCGATACCTAGAACAAAACCGTTTCATCCTTATCAGAATTTACTTCATTCACAGTATTTTCCACATCATCGAGTGGAAAATATCTTCATGTTCACTACTTGTTGTGCACACAAAAATGTATCCATTAATTGATATTGGAATTCCTCATTATCTTGTTTTGTTGTTTTATACTCAGTCCATTCGAATTTAAATTAGCTATACACTTGTCTGTTCTCGTATGGTTGTCACACTTCTTTAATATCACTAATGATGATGCCTTAGCAGTCAATTGCGACTTACATAATTTCCGATGCATTTTTTCAGCCAATGATTTTATTCATCATTAGACCGTTAGACCATTAGACCAAATAGATTCTATCTATTCACTGTTTCTGGCAGTACATGCAGAAAATCTTTTATATATACATCAAAACCTTGATTCAGAAATTGTGAACTCATTCATCCATTGAGATGTTGTTGACTTAATGTGGCGTCCGGGAAACTGATGAACCTTCAGTTATTATCAAGGTTAGCGGAAGAAATTTATTCCTAAGCAATCTTCGCGAGTAATCGCCCTTACTTCTATTCGTTTCAATATAAGGTCACATGCCCAAACGCGTATAATTGGTATCAATCATTGCGTTTGGAAATTGTTTGGGAACATTATGGTGACTAGAACCTGGTTTTGAATGCAGTGGAGTTTTCTTCCTGTTGCAAAAATTATCTCAGTTGTTGATGGGTCAACCGAGAATTCTGTTCATTCGTTGTTTTCAGAGGTCTTCCACTTGATGTTTGTCACGATTACCAGGAAATCGTTTGCTGAATAAATCCCAGCCATCCCTTTATTAAGCGAATACTACTGAAATTATTGCTCGAAAGAAACAAACTTGGCTCACAGTTCTGGTTTTCATCGACAAATTCGCATATATAGAAGCCATGCATCTCTCGTAGTGATTACCTGAAAATTTATGGGACACTTTCCATTACATACTGGTCTTACTAATTCCAAATAATGTTCGTTATTGAATGCGTTGTTTCGTTTATGAAAATTCGAGAGTGATTTGAACATCTTCCTAATACTCGAGAAATTGTGCATTCTTGATGCTGAATCACTCACATATAGCGTTTCCTATGGTTTTTGTTTGTTTATTTCCAAGTTTTTCAATTCCCTAACGCCCTCTATTTCGATGTATGCGCTGCGGCTTTACTTAGACTCGCGTAACAATACTCAATTTTTTTCATTATCTGGATCCATCCTCAACTCTATTAGAATTAAGTGATTACAGATGAAAGTACACTGTTTCAACTCGATTTTCGTATTTCGACACTCTTTAAGATATCCATATATAAGTCTTCTCACGATTCACACATCCTCTCGCTCTGAACATAACACAGATTGAATTTACTGCAGCAATTCAGTTCGAGATCCAATACCTTTGCTATCACGTTATCTCCCAAAATAAGTGAAGTTCACACCTAGCGAAGGGTTCATTCAGTAGCCAAAAGCAAGCAATCGGGATCAATTCTTACCATGAGAGCACACAACGAGTACTAATTCGATCTTTAACCCCAGATGAGTTCTCATACCAGTAATGTCTCTATTCCAGTCAAACTGTTCAATTCATGTTATATTCTTGTCCGGTTTCATCAGAATGTCATATAATTTCGGGGTATGGGAACAGAACCGAACAAAAATACTACTGAAGGGAGACTGTAAAATGAAATAGAAAGAATGGCAGAACAGAAGAGTTAATCAAAACTGCACAAAAGACGTATGCATCACTGTAAAAAATTCGACAATGAACGCAAGAGCACATTCAAAAAGTATCAAAGAACCAATCTTTGTATGCTAATATTTTGCATATTTCGTATGTTGCATTAACGGATCACGGAGAAGTTCCATCTTTTTGCATGGCAGTCTAATTGAAATGTTTTGAAATAAGTGTATTGCAGTTGAGTAGACAAACTGCAATTAAAATGTTCCGACGTAATATTGGCTATTGTTTATATCATACTGCATCACGATCAAGTGGTGCAACATTAGGTGATACGCGTGATTGCTCAGCGCAGCTTTGTTTTCATTTCGTTTATTTATGAGATCCATTATTTGATAAGTTTAAATCTGTCTGATTCGCCTGGATGGCCACCAGGAAGTTGTTAGGTGATATATGGGGAATGCATTCAAGAAAAGTGATCGCAAATGCTGCCAACTTATTCAGCCAGTCTTATTTTCGTCCCTCACGCTAACACCACACTCCATCCGCCTCATATTAATATAACATGCCCCATAACACAACACTTCATCTTGAAGAGCTCACACAATATGAATGTGCTTCAACTCGCTTCCCAGTTGACTCATTTGACCGCCTTGTTGTGATGCGATGGATGTGAACATATTCATTCATGTCCATGATTTATATCTATCAGTTTTATGATAACCACAAACAAACGCTTCAGACGATTGACTGGTTTCTGTCGGATATATGCGTCTAAATATATCCTTCCTCAGACCACATTTAAAGCAGATCACTCTTCGTGATGAATGTCTTTTCACATGTTCCGTTCATTGCATCATTAACAAGTTGAATCTACTGTTTCATTTTCGATGATGTACCTCCAAATTTTCATTACTTATACACGCGAGATATAATGCATCGGCACTTGTTCTTTTATTCTGTTTAGGCTTTTCTTATTCGCTTTTTCTCATTTGACTGAATTGAATCCTCTAGTGACTAACACTTCTCGTGAAAGATTCAGTGAACGTGATTCTTGATGAACGCAATGACGTTGAAAATGCATTGTTCTGGTGGATGGTATATGGTATGATTGCTCATAGATGTTGAACAGAAACATTACATTACTGCTGTTCAGTTACTCGCGTGGATGAAGAATCTGATTTTTTTTTTGCAGCAACAACTTGAATATTATATCATTTGCTAGAATCACTGAGTAACATTAGCTTAATGAATGTGTTCTCACTCCTAACAAATTTGCTAATAGGAATCGAGGAATTGATAATAAAGCTGATTAATGTGGTAATATTATGAACAAATGCTGTAATGTTTTTTTTTAAATTTCGCTGCGTTAAGCATTAATGAATCCGCAATATGTTTCAGTGCTGTCAGACTTATGGCCGCCTTCATGCTGTAGCAAGCGTTTCATTGGACTGATAATAGAACATATACCATTATATTACAATATGTCAAGATGTTATAATGATAATATGTTGTTTTAAGATGTCAAATCAAAAACAACATTCGATGGACATGTCGAATTGATGTTATCACTTGTTTATTGCTGATAAGTGACATATGCAGTGGTCTATGACAGTGCTTCTCAATCATCCTTCCCCCCCCTCCCCCATGATGTCCTCGCACTCCCCACAATATTCACTCTCTACCTCTCATCCACTACAGCGAGTGCCTGTAGCGTATATCTTTACGTGACCGGACAATCTGCTTAAAGACGTTTTGCCTAAGGACAGTTTGCCTAAAGACACATTGCCTGATGGACAGTTCGTCTAACGGAACGTTCGCCTAACGGACAGTTTGCCTAACGGACATTTTTTTCATGGATATTTTGCCTAATATGCAAACCTTCCGTAGGCAAACTGTCCGTTAGTCAAACTGTCCGTTAGGCAAGCTGTCCATTAGGCAATGTGTCTTTAGGCAAACTGTCCTTAGGCAAAACGTCTTTGGGCAGATTGTCCGGGCACCTGTCTTTAGAGTACGTTCAATCCGTTTCGAAAATATAGATGGTAAAGTTCATCCTCGCCTATTTTACGCTCATGTTTGCGTTGAACTCCGTCTTCGCCTACTTCAATGTATAACTAATAAAACCTTATCTGGTACTCCCTGGAGTATCATTTGGCACCCTCAGTTGAGAAAGCCTGGTATATGAAACAAGTGCAATGCGATTTGTATGAGACAGAACAATGTTTTACTTGATACGATGGCAGAATGAGGATGACGATAATCAGGGATGGTCTCCAGAAGATGCTCATCTATGTGGGGAAATCGTAAAGTATTTCTATATTGCGTTTTTCTGAGGATAATGCGGTCGGTAAATTCAATTCCTCGAATTCAATCCAGTAATTGGACCACGTGCTGCTTTCGAATGCACCACATCACGCAATCTGAGTCCGATCTGCTCGATTCATTGTAATTCGTATCAAATTAATGAAAAACGAGGTGTTATTGAAGTGTTTTAACGCACAAAAAACGTGCATGGAAATAATTCAGCCCGAATCACTTCTGAAAGCATTTCTATAATATGCATGCATGTCATTCATCAGAAATATGGCGAAATGATGCATTGATAATGTATATCGTTGCAAATGCTTTTCATTACTCCTGAACGCTTTCTTTGCACTCTACTCACTGCATATGGCACACCTTCACAACGCTTATGCACCGTTCGTGCGAACTCATTAGAAGAGAATTGTTCTTATGGATAGCATTAAGATGTCTTCATTTGGATAAGCACTTACATGCCATCCGTGTGGATAAACTAAAGTGCGCATGTCCTCATTTGTGTTACCATTTTTCGTTGGTCTTAAAGGTGAGCGAACGTCGCTGTCTTAAAGGTTACGTGCAATTTCAAATGCATCCGCGGTCAGAAATTCTATACAGATCCTACTTATATGTGCACCAGTGTATGAACCTCATTATTCTATGAGAATTGATTGATCTTATCGCATCAAATCTATACTATACTCCAATCAGACTTTAAATGCATTAAAATCCATCGACTCATTATCTGCTCGAGAATCTCTTTCAGTTTCTTGATAAATCGAAGCATTCGGCATGTTCTTCTTCGCAAACCTATGAAAAATGGATCAACTTATTACGTTTCTATCAAAGCAGAATGACGATGACATGCTAGCAATTTGCATAGGTATTGGTGCATTTATGTAGGTTTTGACTTTCGAATGCGTTCATGTGTGGGCTAATGATGAATACGTTATTGAGTTACGGCAAACAACCTACATACGAGTTTCATTACAAGGTGGCGCATTCAGTGCTTACGTCCTCACCGATAAATTCTGACAGCAACCGTATTCGCTCAAAAAAAAAATTCGCAGACTTCATAATGGCAGTCGCTCATCATCAGTGTTATTTCCGAACGAATTTGCAGCAATTTCAAATTTGATGTTATTACGATTATGTTTCGTGGTTATTGACAGACTGAATGTTGTGCTAATTGGAAATGAATAGAACGAATTTTGGAGATTGCCTATTTTTTTTCAATTTTCCAATATGTAAAGCGCTTTTTCTTTGACTTCCAACTGTCAGTCCAATTTTCCATTGCTTTCGCCTAATGATGAATCTCATCATACCAGATGAACAATATGTGGTGTATAGGCGTTGTCAGGTTCATCGAAAATTACGAAAGGATTTGTGTAATAAGCTAATTGATATCCGTCATAAAAACCGTTCTGTATTTCGTTTCACACTCATTACCGACCTTTTATGCTGTACAATTCTCAACTTTTTATGCCATGGTGAACGATTCAAATATAATCACACGACAAACTGACACAACACTCAGTTCTGTTCATGATACGAACGTATCTGCTCCTCTCAAATTGTGCGTTTCCGCACAACTTCTTCTTAAAATGGCGTGCTTCTCAAATAATTTAGTATCTGAAAATTCACCGCATCTTAATTCAACTCGTGAGTGTTCTTGTACGAAATAACTTATTGTTAAGTGCAAAAGCTCAGTGCTTAATGAGTCTCATCCGGTCGTCTGATTGAACATTTTGCAGCAGCAGCAGGACAATGTGAAAATCAAACATCTATTTCATATCATCCCGGCATTCAACGTGAATCTTCTATTCAATTTATGTTGCTAGACTACGCCCTAGAAGGGATTTTTTACCTGTTGAAGCTGGTGCATTAATTCAAGTATTTGCTTTACAGAATACATTCGACACTAATTGTTCATGTATCATTCGAATTGTAGTCAAAACTAAGAATTGAATGCAAATTAACGGATTGTTGTTCAATCAAAGTCGAATGTACTTATTCGTCTGCAGAGCAGTACAGTTCACTTTATTTCGTTTTCACGCTCAGTCGGAGTAGCCAATGTTCACATTTCACTAGGTGCTGGTATTGATGTCTAAGCGAACAAATGTGAATATATTTGACATTTACCTCTAAATCGCTTTATTCATTCCCGTCTCACATGTCACTGCATTTGTCATTTAAAAGCATTTTGACTCGAAAAATTCGGGTGCAAGCGTTTAAAATTATCATCATTATTTTTGTTTCTTTCAAAATTTTGTATAATCTCGGTGAATCGTTGTCTTTGGGATGATGCTTGGTGCGTCTTTATCATGATAAGAAACCAAACATTGCGCGATCCATTATCCGGAGCTTTGTTTCATCTACATTTTTCTTTGGTTTCGTGGATGATCACTCATATTTTTATGTTACTTACATCTTGCATCATCAAAATCTCCTCATTCAGTCCTCATACGCGATTACATTGTTTTCATAGGCTACGTTCCATGGTTTGCGTCAGTTTATGAGTAAGCAGTTGTGAAGTGCATGCCCTCATTTGCAAGGTTGTGGCAGCTGCTGCTTATAGAATATTCATGTTATGTTGTATGAGCTTTGTGTACACGTGTCAGTCGAATAATTCGATGAAAACCTTTCGTGAGTACTTTGACGATTTCGAGTGATATTATTTGTTCGTACGTTTTCCATAACAGTGTGCGACCGAAGTCTTTTTAGAATGAACAATGAATCTTGTCTGGATATGAATGCTGAATTATGGCGTTATCGACATGATCTCACCACGCAGCCAGCCACAATGGCTGTATTTGCCATACTTTATGCAATCATTATTATACTAGGAACGTTCGGCAATCTTTGTGTTATCTTGGCTATCGCAAGGACAAGGTGAACTTATCAGCTTAACTCCTTCTAACTATTTTCTCTTCCAACGTCATTTCGATGCTCACCTTTTCATTTGATTGTTGAAATTAGTCGCTTAGAAAAGAGCATAAATTTCATAAGATTCGAACGAGGAGATATGTTTCAAAGTTGTTTGGAATACTTTGTGAATTCTACGTCCGCTCAAATGTGAGAAGTAATTTTTTCTACATTCGATGGCATTATTGCATTATCATGCATGAAATCAGATGATTTCACTAGTACACAATGAAATTCTTAGTTCAACAAATCTGGAGTTGGAAAACTTAGTGAACTTTATGGTGCACTCAGTGATACATGAAGAATTTCTCTTATTCCCAATCCAAAAGTATCGATGATTTGATGCGCAGTTAGGATGTTGCTTGTCATCTGCAACAGTGCAACAGAAGATAGATTTGTGGAAATAATGAAGTGGCGACAAGTGCACTTCAAGGTCATTGAGAATCTATTAGAGAAATGATGAAGTGCTTCTATTGATGCGCACATCAATTTTGAGATAAGTAATCCAGCGCTGCTCAGTGCCTGAAGACCAGAAGACGTCATATTAAAATGACAAGAACGTGACTGTGAATAAGAAATATTGATTTTCAGGTCACTGCAAACAGTACCGAATTTATTCATTCTATCACTGAGTTGTTCAGATGTGGTCGTATGCTGCACATCTGCAACAATAACACCGATAACAGCATTTAAAAAGGAATGGTTGTTTGGTGCGACGCTTTGCTCAATCGCACCTTTCATTGCGGTTCGTTATAGCTTTATGAGTGAAATGCTTCGACATCAGTACCGTTGAATCAACCTAATTTGTCAGTGTATGCCAGTTGGCCTTTTATGATCTATCGAAACCTTTCAACATCCGGATTATAGTACTATTCATGAGATACCGAACAGTAGGGAATGCAAAAAATACGAATGAAGCTGGCAAATGCGCATGAAGCAGAGCGGCAGTGAGATGTGACTGCTTTGTTGACTTGATTGTTACCGAGCATCATTCTCTTTTCATATCAAATATCCTCATTCAGTCTGTTCTTATCAAATTTTGCTTCAATCACATCTCACTGCTGTTGTGGTTTATGCATATTTGCCAGTTTCATTCGTATTTTTTGTGTTCCCTACAGTTCAGTATATAACCCAGATGTTGCACGGTTTCAATAGAACATATAAGGCCAAGTGGTATACACTAATAATATCAATAACTAGGTGTTAATGATATGCACGGCTTCGGTTCATGCATACTTTCAAAAAAAGAGCACTGCATAAAAACTGCAATTGTTATTTCATAATCCATCAAATTTCATGTGTCCAATCGCTAGAAAACTAACTCATTTCAAATGCACTGAACCAGGGTTAGTATGTTCCCAGTTATGTGAACGCTTATGAATGATCATCGATGCTCATATGCACATGTTTGTTGGTCTGTTGAAATTACTGAAGCGTTAATGCACTGAAGTTGAATTTCGAATTGGGTCAGTAGAAAATAGCTAAACGTCGCTTATTTCAAAAACTTTGTGACCAATTCATAAGCTTGCAATCAACGAAAACAACGATTGACGATCCGGAAGCAGTCCTATAAAATCACTGCGTCCATTAACTGTATTGTCTCGACTCTGCAATTTCTTCCGCAATAAAATTTTATTCTCACACCTCAAAAAGTATGTTAGATTTTGAAACGCTAATTGGACGGTCAGATTTTAAAAGCACAATGCAAAGTACATCATTAATTGAACCCTTTTGAATTGAGGAGAAACGTTAATTCGTTTCAAAAAGACGCAGCTGAAGCAGTTAAGTCTTCTTGAGTGTGAACTCTAGGCGGAAAACATGAGCATGCTGAGGGTACGGAAATTGATCGTTGGTAAATCAGTGCAATACAAAATAAATGAAATCCGTTCCACAAAATTGAGCGAATTTCAGTGTGTTGGAGAAGCGCAAACAAAATATCATTTGACAGATCAGTTGAATTCAGAACGTAGCATCTTAATCTGCTTAGTTTCCGGTCGAGTGTGACCAACGGTTGAGTCTGACCAACGGACCAACGGTTTGTGGTTGAGTGTGACCAAAAAATAAAAATACTATCATATGTTGATGAGTGCATAATATTTCCGTGTGCCAGCACTTATCTTTTGAAATTGTACATTAAGCATTCGTTTTTTCGGGGACCTTCATTCTTACTATTAATCTTAAAATTATGCATGCAAATCAAATTTTTGTCCGCAGCTGGCTCCAGATGCTCCAGAATTCTAAAAACTTGTTCTCCAACCACAGCACACTGTTGATTGTTTTGGTAGGGGTGGTCGGTTTGTGAGGAAATACAATCCGTTCAGTCAACTTCTGAAACAGTTTGAGTCTTTTTACCGATGCACATACAGAATCACATATTCCAATTTGCAGTGATTCCCAATCTCCAGATGTATTCGCTCTATCGATAAATTGTCTTCATTTTCTGCCTATTATTGTAAGAATTTCAGTAATGCTTAAATCGTGTGATTATTCATTCACGCTTTCTTATCATTTTTTCTTCTCGGTACTTTACTCGAAGCCTTTGCGTGTTAGACGGTTAGTTGGTTAACGGAACAATAGAACAATTGCCTTGCGTTCAGAACAGTTTCTGCAGAATCAGATAAACGTTATATGAAGAGGTGAGGTGATTCGCTCATAAGTCATGTTATATCTAGTAATTTTTTGTTTTCAGGGAATATCGCTGTGCTTCTCAACGTTCACATTGACGGCCATATCAGTCGATCGATTCCTGCTCATTTGTTTCCCGATGAAAAAAGCTTTGACAAGACCGCACGCGCTACTTGTCATTGTGGTATTCCATTTCACTCATCTTTTTTATTTCCTCTTTTATTCATGTTCCTTAAAAAGATGCAATTTTTTTAAATTTATTTTTTTGATGTAAAGAAGGCTATTCCATTCTAACGTATCGCACGGCTCAATAGATGTACACGAAATGCATAGCCAATGTTCTTGGGCAGTTCGACCCAACACTTCAGAGTTTCGTGATTTCACTCAAAGTCAACGTTTTTATTTGAACTTCAGTATTAGATTTAACGCAACACTGCCAACTTTATAGCTTTAATATTATAAAGTTAATGCATTGAATCAGAGCTAATCATAGTCAGTAACTTCACAAATTTGCCAATGGTTTCATCGTAATCATCCACACGATTACCTAGATTACCTGAATTGGCCAGGCTATCAAACGTCTGTAACGTTGCAGGCCACAATGCTCGCGTTTCCGTGCGTATTGTTTTAGCCTCAATTTACTCCACTCCGCTGGCTAACGGAGCAGGCCAACCGAACACAACCCACTAATTAAATAGTTGCCGTGAATATTTGCGTAATTGAACGTAGCCAAATATTAATCCAATAAATAATCATAACTCTAATAAAATAAATATTCTGTCGATCGCTCACAGCGATTGACAAAACAATCACTCGATGTCCAAGTAACAATAACAATATACACGATAGGTTACGAAATAAGAAAAAAATCTGTAATTGATTTGTTCATCTCAGATTGCAGTCTCAGTTTTTGAGTGTTTCATTCGAACTCCCAAAATTATGAATGTATCATTTTTTAAGGTCACAATACAGTTTCACGTTGAAATTTCTTGCATTCTTCCTTGATTAGCAGTTTCAGTCGATGAGCATTTCTCTGGATTTAAACAATACAGAATCCTTTCCTTCTTGCACACCATGATTGCAAAAAAAAAGATGAACTGCTCCCTTGAGAATTGATTGGTGGTGTTTACGCGATACCATAATCAATCATATGTCTGCGATTTGAGGCAAGCATTTGTCTACTTCTCTACGATTAGGTTCGTGTCAAAATCAACCATTTCCACTACGTTGAATTTTTTCCGTTTCCCAACCGTAAACGCAAATGTCTGCGTCTTTATGAGTGGTGAAAATGTACTCTGAGAAACGGGTGGGATTTCTCATGACCTCGATAAAAATTTCAGAGTATTTGCACAATGGCTGCTTGCCTTTCTGCACCCATAATGCTCAAACAACATTTGCAAACATACGAAAATTTTTGTGGCCAATTTTGTGCCGAAGATTGGGGTTCTGATATGAGCGGAAGACGTGTGTATGGTACTGTGATGGTGTGCGTACAGTTCGTCGCTCCATTAACCATTATTATTATCTGCTATACGGCCATTGCCGTCAAACTCGGACAGGTTTGCATCCTTTTCACTGCGGACATTCATAACAGTTGAGCACGTTCAGTGTGCTAATTTCTGATTCAATACGCTTGCAAATAGATCAGTTGCTTGACGCACTGGAAAATTTCTCGCATGCCTAAAAGAGATGCTCACTTAAGTAAGTTCAACTGTGGTTGACTAATCTTCCTACCTATGAATATGTTGCCTGTTTTACTAACGATTGTTTGTTATTCACAACATGAACGTTCACAGTTAAATGAGCACTCATCAGCAGACTCTTATGAATCACATTTTGAGAAGTCAGGTTGATGGAGAAGTGATTTTTCGATGATTCATTGGAATTTCATTTTTGAGAAATGAATTGCGATTGCAGGGGATGCTAGTCAAAGGAAAAAAGAATAACTACGAATGGCAAGTGGAGATCACTGACCAGGTTGTTAGTTTGTATTGAATCTGCTAACCCTACATTGAACTTCTGATGCTGCATGAATTTGATTAGTTTTACTTCTCGGAAAAGTCAGAAATAGATACTTTCGTTAAAACAAGTTTGCAGAAAGCAAGTAATCCATCCTTCAATCGACTGAGATTAAAAGTTTTTTCGATGAATTGATTCAGCAGAAGAGTTGATTTGACAACGAATGTCATGCTTTTCACCAATTTATTTTCCATTCTGTTCATTTGTGTTCTCAGAACGACATATATTGCGTCTGACTAATGCACTTTTGCTACTTGTGTTTGATAAATAATTGTCACATCACTCTAAACTCAAAATATTCATTCAGATTTATTAGAGTCATGCGTAGATACAATTTACTGAATGAATAATGAAAAATTCATTATCAAGTATTCACTGAGTTCAACGAATTCGTTAAACACGACAGTGATTGGATTTTCTATGGAACAAATAAATTCTCAATCAACAATTTATTTGTTTCTATATGACATTCGAGTGATAGTTTTTATAGCAACGTGCAGCCATCAAAAGACGACAACGAACGAATCGTATGTTGATTAGCATGGTTTTGGCGTTCTCAGCAAGTTGGTTATGGAGTGTGTTGTTTAATGTGTTACGTGATTACGATAGACTGCCAGAATGGATGAAAGTGCAGGAGTATTTCTACGGCATTGCAACGCACTGCATAGCCATGACATCAACTGTATGTAATTCCACTTGAATATTTACTGCATTCGTTCAGAAATTTTTGTATATTTTTAAAACGATCTCAAGATTTTCGACGGACAATTGAATCTTTCATCTATATTGACTATAGAGGTCATGGCGTTCAGTGAACATTCATGGAGGAGTTCGTATGAAGTTTTGTGAACCATTTGAATCGATCGGATTCGTTGAATGGAACAAGGAACGTGAATCAGTTCATCGACAGGAATTGCAGAAGTGCGGTTTACAGATTATAAGGAACAATTTTTAGGTATGGAATCCATTGCTATACGCTGTGTTAAACCCTCAGCTACGCGCTGCATTCATACGCCTCATGCCAACGTTTTTAACTTCACAAGATCGACTCGAAAGATGTGGTGGTTTAATGAGAAATGGAACGTTGGCAGACGCGGGTATCGATTGTAAAAACGTGACGCAGCAACAAACGATGAGGCAAGCGATCAGGTCACCTGAATCGAAACGGTACGGAACTATTGCTGAGGTTAGCCGTGTATCGAGTCGTGCTAGCCTTCAGCACCTCCATACGGGCACTCATTCGTCCACTCTAGGGTGCCTCAAGCAGTCATTCTCATGCATGCAACTATGATTTCATTTGACATAATTCATTGATAGCATAATTCATTCTCGCTTCCATGCTTATATTTGGTATTCTGTGGACCTTCGGTGCCGAACAGAGTGATATTGCAATTCATTTCCTTTACGATCGAAATTTTACTTGAATAGCAGTAATCCCAACAAAATTGATCGATTCAAACATCTCAGCATCAAACTATTTCCCCAATGATGTTCGTCATAAATCATTGGGTCTCAATTCCATGAAGTATCGTCAAAATGAGCAAATTATTTCCAAGCTGTGAAATCAAATAACTCTCACTTCACGTATGCACACACCCACTTACGAATTTTCGTAACGCCTTCTGAGTCTGTCTTATCTCTCTTTGATGTGTTTCTTCATGCATTAATTAATTACGAAGGAATGGACCTGAACAAACCGTCACTTTTCACTGACGTTAGCGTTGGTGAAAGTGACAGGTTGTTAAACAATTGGGAATACATATATCAAATGCATGTTACAGCATCTGATCTTTCACACTTATCATCCTCATCAAAAAGGCTAATCCTATCTATAAATAAATATCACCTGAAAGCAAGATTGAATACCAATCTCGACCATCTCTGAATTAAGCTCATTTTAATCAAGTTTCACATCCACCTAATTTTACCTTCTTCATTCATAACACCTTCGACTGTCTTGTGGAACAATCCCCAGTACCCGCAAGAATATCATCAAAAAATCTAGTTTTCGCATGGCATCGTTGAGCCTATTAATTACGAAATGTTTCACTAAATATAGCATAATTACAAAATTACCTGGAAGTACGTGATAATTGCAAAAATAAAAGATAATTGCAAAAAAATAATACGAAAGAATTTCAATGTACTGTAAAAATGATAAATGAGAAGCCGGGAGAAGCAGGATCAACAAGAAGCGAAAGTATTGTTTGCATGTCATTTCAATAGCTATTGGAGCAGATTCAAGTATTGCGCAACATTTGTTCACCTATGAAACGCTGAGGCTTATTGTAACATTACACTTAGCGATTTCCACTTCATGTGGAACTTGTTAACGTATATTCTGAGCGCTGTATCTATCTATTCTCATTGGTCATCTCAAACTCTTTACATTTGATAATTTCAAAAACTTCCAGCACAATGCCTCATCAAAATCGGAGATTGTTACGAGCATCATCGAACATTTAACGGTTCAAAGTGAGGAATGCGAGCTAGATGAACGAGAAGAAAGGCTGAGTTCGTCATCGATACGAAATCTGGTGGCGAAGTTATCAGTGAAGAGAGATAGTCAATCAAGATTTCATTACAGTGAACCAAGCTGCTCGCAGTCCTATCAACTGCTCAGCAATAGTAGTTCAGTTGATTCGGCACCTCATATCAGTGAGTTGCTCTCGCATCATATCAGTGCAACTCGCTCATTCATTATAAGGAGCATGACAGCTCACCTGACTGAGAACGATTTTGACTGTTATGCAACGTATCGAAAGCATTCATTGTGAATTATCTTGATAAAAGACAAGATTGTGAGGTGCGAACGGAACCCAAATATTTGATACACCCAAATGTTGAGTGGATGTCATGCAGATGTAGATCTCTATATAAACGCTTTCAGAGAGCAGTTCCGAACACTAAAATCTTCAGCATTCGTTCACCTAAGAAATGCTCACATTGATTGGTGAATTTTGAATCTGAAACACTTTATTCTAGAAGACAATGATGACTTTGTCCTATTTTACGATTGAAATGATGATAACACTAAACCAATTGCAACTACGTCGAATAACTTTAGATACTTTTTCGGAACTGTTCACTCAATTTTTAATGGAAAAATCATCCGAACTTGGTTAAGCACAATCAATTTCCTTCACAGATGAATGAAGTCTTGAAGAATTCCACAAAATTTTTTAAACTTTTTTGGAATTTCCAAGAGGTTCAGTTGGGCGTTGCAATGAGCACTGATGCGGTTCGAAACATATCCAAAGGATCAGAGCATACCACATCAAAATATCATTTACGGTTTTAGAATGGGATTGATTTATCGCCACAACTCTTCGTGTGATAAAAATGGTGGTGATTGATTGTGTGCAAGGATAACGTCGAAGAGTTATGTTGTAATGCGCGTTGGATTTATTGAATATTGCATGGTGCTCGTACTTTCTCGTTTCAGTTGATATAGGAATGAATAACGTGCCTCCATATCGTGTTTGATCTTGAATGCAACTATTTAATTCATTATATTCCGCTATTGTCATATGTGATTATGCTTTACGAAATAAATTATTCGTTCACAAGCTCACATTTGGAAAGCAACATCTGAATGATGATCACTGTTGTATTACTGATGATTTCTGATCTAGTATACTAGTCTGATTTTGATTCCCTGTAAGCTTTGTTTTCACCAAAAAATTAGACACTCTCAATCGATGACTTCTTAAAGATTCCGAAAATTGGTTTCTGGATTTCAAATTTTTAAATTGTACATGTACAGCGTGAAACTTGTGTAATATTTGTCATGCTATAGCAGTGCCTTTCATAATGGGATAATTACCTCCTGGCAGTAGTTTGGGATTGTCAGAAGTTTAATTGGTGCGGAGGGTCGACAAACTAATATTTCTCGCATCTGTTATTTTACGATGAAATGGCATTTTGATGTTTTTTCACATGGTATCTAAACGCGGTTCGTTCACGGCAAAACTCGTCTCTATTATTGTGTCTTGCAGTAATAGAGACCAGATAACTGGTTTGTGGCAAATGTGTATTCTGCTGCGGTGGATGTGTTTTGGGATTGCAATTAGCAAATTATTGTTTTATATTCTTGAATTAGATACTTTGGCATGTTGCTGTTTTCAACCTTTTCCGAGATTGTATCCATGGAAATAATGAGTTCTTGTAGCGGCCGTGGAAGAAGGAGAGTAATGATGACATGCCAGACTGTCAAAGCGGGTAATGGAGTTCATGAGTGTGAGAACCACTGCACTACAGTTCCACCTGTGTTTTCCTCAGTAACTCTCTGAGAAGCATGTCTGTGAAAAAAATGGTGAAATTTAATTTAAAAATACTTCGTTTTCCAAAACCAAACTCTTTCGTGATTCCTGAACAGTTTATTTCCTGAAAATTAGTGCGAGAGCTTCAGCACCAGTTGGAGCCTGGATACGATGTTCGAATTATGAGAGGTTTTGGAGCGGTTTTGGAGCGATATGAATTCAGAAGGAAGTGTTAGTCAAGTGAAGGCTACATTCGTTCAACACTATTGAAAGGTTCCTAATAAATTTTCGCAGTTTTGCATAGCAACCACGGGGAACAGGTTACATTGAAGGAATACGAGACTCGAACTGAATTCTTAACTAATGAATACAAGAGATCCACTTCGTTTCTTATTTTTCAACCCTTTGGAATGCAGATCAGATGCTCACACAAGAGAAATATTCATTGCAAGTAAAAGCAATCCTCACTACGAAGCTGTTATAATTTCAGCTCAGTTTCGGCTTCAAACGAAGATTATTTGATTAGATGGTAAGCGTGCGTTTGCAAAACGATAAATCACACTTGCTCAATGATGAATTGGCTTCAATCTGTTTGACTGAGCCACTGGCAAAACAGTTTAGACTCCGTTCATACCCAAATACTCGATTTTCCAACTCTTACCTAAAAATTCATACGATTGCTAACGCTCCACGTTTCAAATATTCCCCATTCGGACTGAACACCAACCGATTTGATGGCATTCTTCTTCTCATGTTGGCATTGAAATCAAAATGATTATCGATTTTGATTTGATGCCTGCTGCAGTTGCCTTCAGTCATGTTCAGAAGGGGTCTTATATGAAGTCCAGAAACGCTCCAAAAGATTGCACATTCCAGTGAATGAGGCCAAAACAACAGTCCTTTCTATTTGCGAGTGGCAGTTTTATAGTGCTGATACCGTTTCAGAAAATTATTTAAGATTATGGAATTGGTGGGAATGTCAAAGTTGACTAGTGAATCTCAGTAGTACCTCTAGGTAGCCATTCTATATAGATGACCACATGCCGACATCTACCAACATCGCGAATGGTGAATCACATGCATGCAAGTGCTTATGAAACTTTTGTTGCAGCGATACAAAATGCTTTGCCAAGATTTTTCGTCAGCACTGGAAACAGTTGTTGCGATGATCAGGAAGCCATTCTTTCATTCATTCGGAAAGCTTCAACGGGACTAAACGTTTGAGAAAGTTGCGCTTGTTAAGTTTAAAACCTCTTGATACGGTGGTACAACTAAGAACTAGAAACTTAGAGTACCCTTTGGAGAATAGCCGATAATCGTTTACGCCAGATATTATCGAGTTTTCGCTGCACATTCATCTTCTGTGATTATGGAACATTTTCCATTTCGTATAAATTGATCTCATTTTAACTTATCTTAAAATTCTTAATTCAGGTTTATTTCAGTTTAGATTCGCGACTTTGATCGTTTCATTTACTTCAACAGTTCTCATTTGATGTGCTCTCCTCAAGATTTCAATATCATTGAAGCAAGAAAAGGAAACAAATAATGACTTTATTGAACGGTCACATTCACAAAATAGCCAAACTGTAGTCAAATTAGATCAACGACGACTGCATATACTTCGCAGCACATCAAATACTTGCATTGAGTAGTAATTTCGTTAAGTGAAGTACGTGCCATATCGCAAGCCTAAGAATGCCAACGATGTTCCCTAGGAAGAGTATTCATATTTTCGATAGTATCCAATGAGCATTCCATACATACGATTGAATGATTCTCAACTTTTCGTTCCATTTCCAAAAAAAATTTTCTTCTGAAGAAAATCAGACATTTGATGAAATGTGGCAAAAACATCGTCCTTTGAAAACACATAACGTTTCTGGTCACTGAGATTCCGTGGTAAGGTTTATTTTCCATCTTCATATGCAGACGCTCAGATGTCATGATTTAACAGGATCGATTGGTACCATATATGACAAACAACCCAAAAACACCAATTAATCGCAACGAATGATGGAAACTAATTGTCCCAAAAAATTAAGTGCTTTAATAAAATTTAAACATATTGATGAGTAATTTAATTTGGTGACAATCTGCTGATGAATGGAAATCTTGATGATCATTGTTGAGTGATGCATTGATGAAGAACTAAAGTGGTTTGATATTGGCGGCTCATCGCTTATCGTCTACGCATTCTCGGTAGCATGCACTGAACAGGTGATAAGAAGCAATTCTGAAAATCGGCATCAGCAGTGTCGAATGCGCGACGATCCAGAGAGGGAAACATCGACATACTCCGACGTTGGATACGAGCCGGTAGTGAGTTGCGATCATTTCTGAACGAATCTTCTTTATTTTGTTTCATTATTCATTAATGATATAATGCAACATTATGAAGATAATAACATTATGCAACAAAAATTACACAAAGCAATTTTATGCATGAAATCCAGGTATGCACTAATCTCGTCGCTTTGCCAGTTGTTTTTTTTTGCAAATGATTCGCAATGTTGGGAAAATGTGTAAATTGTGTAAAAAAGTGTAAATTTCAATGCCTGAAAAAACTGACTCTTCATTCATGCCTCGAAAAACCCTTCCTGTATCAGCACGGCTACGGTGATACGTGTGAAAAAAGGGTTCATCGAAAAGCGACGATTCCCAAATGTGAGCTTATTATCAGTAACTGCAGGCAGATTCCTAAACGCAAGTGCTGGATAAGAATTATCTATTGCATAGCATGGAGGAACCTATGCCCTCACTTTTCCAGTTGGAGAATTGGAAAAGGTTCGTTCATACTGTTTCGTTAACAACTCGTACAAAACAACTGCTGTATGGTTAGTCGTCCTTGACCGTTCAGTCTGAGCTCGGGTTCATTTAGACAGCTTCTGCTTGAATTTGATAGCCCTAATGGGTGCCTGAGCTCCAAACTGCATACACAAACTGCGTACAAACTGCATACACAACAATTCCAGAAGCAAGATGCTGCCATGTTCCAACACACTCCGTCGACAGAGCTGCGTTTGCAATAATTTTTAGCCAACGACAGAAGAGAATCGAATACATTTTCAGTTTGTGTGTGCGCTAGTGTTGTGCGGGGAGTTTCCGAATTCGGAAAGTCCGTCCCTGAATCCCCGTCCCTAACCATTTTCGAGCGGCGCCATTTTCGGGGACTCTCCCCGTACCCGAAATGTCCCCGACTCTCCCCGTCCTCAACTTCTCCAGAATTGTCGGCTTTCCCGGAAATTTCGAGGAGTCTCCCCGAAACTCCCCGAAAAAAATTGAATTCGAATATACCGCGCCCTTGCGAGCAATCCGAAGTTGAATATTCGATCTTTGCTCGCATGTTTGCCTACAAGGCCCCACTACCATCCTGTCTCAGCCAGGGTTTACAGGGGATCCCGGGACTTCAGTTCTGATCCCGACCCCGGGATTTAAGCTTTGAAAAATCCTGGGATCTCGGGATTTGATAAAGCAGGTCAATTTGCATTAATTTTGATGGTGCCTCCATCTTGAATGAAGCCTTAATTGTTCCCAACTCATTCGTATGCAGTCATCCTTGTTGTTTGCCACCTATCATTGATGAATAGTAAAGGAAATTGATGCAAGTCAGATGAATGGCGTGATCAACAACAGCTTGATGAACTTTTGCGTGGCATTTCATTGAACATTCAACTGATTATTCTGCTCTTCATTAGTTTATGTCACGCTCATCTGGATGCATTTCTATGTAGACTAATGGAGATAATCACATTTTCTAATGCAAAGTAAGAGCAACAAAATTCAACGAAATTATGAGTTCATGAATCCGTGTGTTAATTCCTTCCCACAATTAGTAATATTTCAAGACCTTCACGGTGGCACGTAATATGTCCGCATAGGTTAGAAAACTGCAGGAGTAGAGCGTGTATTCTCAAAGAAATTTTGCTATTATTTTACTATTTTTTCAAAAACTGCATTTTTTGCATTTTTTTGCTAAACTCTAAAAACTCTATTAGCTGTGCTACTTTTTTGCCATTTTTGTTATTTTTTCAACAATTTTGCCATTTTCAAAAACTATTTTCTCATGTGACCTGCTAAAATACTGTTAATAAAATTGCATTGCGTTTTTGCTGTTATTGCTTTTCTAGCCTGAAGATCACTTATTTCAATGTTTTTCCATCAAAAAATCATGTTTTCAAGGTCCTGCTGACTTTAGTTCCAAAGTTACATCTTCGGAAAGTTCCGGGAAGTTGGAGACGGGGACAGGATTGAGTTTTCTCCCCGAAACTCCCCGCCCCCAAGTCTCCGTCCCCGACCATTCTCGAGCGGCGACCATTTTCGGGGACTCTATCCGTCCCCGAAATATCCCCGACTCTCCCCGTCCCCGATTTATTTTTCTTTCCCCGCACAATACTAGCGTGCGCAGCTGCCTTACAATTAGGGAGCGATGCTGCGTCATGTTAAATATTTCTACCCAATTGCCATTCATTTCCTCTTTCTCTTAATATTGGCCAATCTACACTTCCTCAAATTGCAATTAATTTTCCTTTTATAGTCAACTTCGAGTGTTGGATCAAAGCTTTCCAATAATGAATCCTTCTACCATTTTATCACTATCGATAAGCTGACATGTGTAATCATGCTAACTGAAGGAGTACACCATTATCATCAGCTAGTGATGGCATCCGAGCGAAATTTCATGTCGGTCTGTATTCCGACCAACTGTCAGAATTGTTCGGTCGGAATCCAACGGAAGTGACATTTTGAATTTCCGACAGTCGGAATTCCGACTGAGGTTGTCGGATTTTTTCGATCAACCGTCGGTCGGATGCCATCTCCACTATCATCAGCTAATGTTTGTTACCAGAGTAATTCAGCAAATACCGATCGGAAAGGATCGTCTAAACATATTGTTTACCGCTTATCAGCGAATGAAACTCACGCAACGAACAACTCATTTTTTCCCTTGGAATTATCAGTGAGCTATACGGTTGGGCCGATGACCAACAAAATTTCTGTTGGTAGCCATCAATCGAAACCAACTAGCACTTAAAATTCGTTTCGTCGGGGTTCATCAAATCTCGATACTCACCAAAGAGTATTCGTTCGAACGAATTCATCGGTTCCCAACCCTACTGAGCTCAGAAAACAGTTTCTCTCATATTGTCACCAATGAGTAGTCACGGTGACTGAATTGAATAAATAAGAGATGTGATCAACGAAGATAACAAGATCACATTTCACTTATGTATTCACACATATGCGTACGTTCACTGAATATAGTAGTGTTTCCCAAACTACTAATTATTGATGATATAAATGATGATAACATAAATTGCAATACCATAACATATATGACGTCTTTTCAAAGGCACTCCTGCGCCCGCTCATTCAACATTCATTGTTATCCTGCATTCGTCATGCTACTGCTATGCATAATTAAGTAAATTTGAATATCACCATAATACATATCATTTCGAATATTCATCTACTTTACATTTTGCTGTTGAACGGTGAATTTACGTGGGACTTCTAGGATAACTTTGTACGTAAAGGTTAATTTTTTGTTCTTTGAACACTCGCAATGTACGTCTTGATGGCGATGTGAAACCGCGAAATGTTGAATAAAAGAGTAAATATTGCGCATTTGATGGTTTTGTGAACAGTACTGTTCATCAGATATCCTGATCAACTCACCATCATGTGCTTCATATGTGAAAGGTTTGTGGAACCAACACTATCATCAACTTATAACTAGCAATCTCACATTAATGTCCAGTCCTTCAAAAGAACTGGGAGGCGTCCATATGACTCAGCTTACCTTTGCTTGCTTTACTCGAACCTTTGTCACCTCTCCTGTCGATTTACTTGACCTTTGCTCAAGCAATGTTTAGTAGCTGTCAATCATGGCTTAGTTTTGAATGATTAGTTCAGTGGGTGTGATAAATGAATTGTTTGCACAATATAAACCTGCGTTTCTGAAGATGAACAGTGCAGTTGTGAGCAATAACTGACTGCAAAAAAAGGTGGTGGTTTTTGCGTTACACCATAACATGTGGAATGCTTTCGATCAGAAAAGAGCACTTTCATCTTGAAGAGGAAACTATTACTAAGATGGAAATTAGTGTTTTAAAGATGTATGGAAATATATTTGTTGCTCAACCATCGCAACGCATACCTCATGAATGACTTCAGTGAGTTTTTAGTAGGGGCTCGGACAGTGGTTCATTTCACTGTTTGAACATTATCGGTCATTTCTGCTTGTGGCATAACCTTCAACTTCACCAAGGTTAACTCGCAACAAAAGTGAGCGCATTTGCAAAACGATTGTTAACGCAGCCGAAATATTACCGACAGTGGCATGAAATAATTAGTTTTTGATTACACGAATATTTTGTGCTCATCTTTTACCGCTTACTTTGTCGCTCATTCCTGCACTAGTCACTAAGTAATTTCACTACAACTGATTCAATTTTCCAGCTGAAGGCACCAGAGCATTGTTTCTCTGTTTGGAAATTGTTTCTTTTTCATTTTCGGAACATTGTAGAGTTGCATAGAAATTTATGCTGGGACTGACGTTCAAATGATAGCATTCTAATTCAGCTAACTACGGTGGGAAAAAGTAGAAGAAGTTATCTCTAGAAGTAATTTCACAATAGAAATCTGATGCAGTTACTTGCTGTTTTCTCATCCCTTTTAAAAACAGTATCTCTTCTTGTTTATTTCCGCAGTACTTTTGGAACACAAGAATAGTTTTCGCTATAATCCATCACTTTTTGAATCTTCTCGTTCAAGTGTTGCTTAACAAAAAACGATTGCGTACGCAGTATAGTTGGGTTGGTCAGCGACTGCCTAGGATCGCAAAAAGATCCTCTTAGGTGGCCATCGACCAACAGCCACGTTCTGCCATTGTTCGGTGTTTGTCATTGACACTGAAAATCGATGGCCACTAAATTTCAGTCGGTGGCCACCGAAGACCGACTATCGAATCCACCGACCGAAACCAAAAGTGATCGGTTGATCGACAGCCTCTGGAAACCGGACTTCAATGGCCACTGATCGAAATCGATTGACGCTCAAACTTGAGCTTGTCTATAGCCACCGAAAAAAATCCGTCAGTTCTCAACTTCAATAAGCGCCCAACAACATGCAGTAATTCCTAACCGGAGGCATTAAAATGTGTGGAAACCTATTGACTCTTGTTGTCTTCTAACGAGGAGCAGATGAGCTAACTGGAACATTTCGTGTACTTTTTAAAAAAACTCGTAAAAGTGTGAAATTTTATCCGATTGCTTACTAGTGAATAAGCTTTGTTAATAAAAGCTTTTTTCGTCTCCGAAAATAAGAAGAATCGAAAATCAAGAACTGAAATCAGCTCAAACCATAGAACAATCGTTGAAGTACTGACCTCTGCAGAATCAATTTGATGAGCGCATGTCTACTGAGCCGTTTGCTTTTCATCGGTAATTCATAGCTTTCAAGAAGTTCATCATTGGACGCATCAATCGTTGGAAATGAATACGAATAATCGACAATAAGAATCAAGAGTAAGAAGCTGATGGCTGTGAACTGTGACCTTTGATAGGTGACGCTGGATTGTGAAGACATCTTCAATGAAACAGCAGCACTGACAAGTTATGACTCGATCAAAACACTTCAATCCTATCAAATGTGCTTTTAAAACAAACATTTCCTCACCATTTTAACCGATCTCGGAAGGGGTGTGGCTTTACCATCTCTCTTATCTATATGCTAGGTTATGATGAACGTCACTTTTGAAGTCCATCGTGGGCAAACAGACAGCTGGGATTTTTTTGGTATTGGTAGTATTTGTACGGGTCCATGTATCCAGACCAGCCCCGGAATTCATGTTCTGAAAACAAAAACGAGATTTCGTGATTGTAATGAAATATGACATGATATAGAATTGATCTTCGACGCTTATTTTTACAAGCAGTGAAAATGATGATGTACTCGAGCTGAAGCCATTGATGGCAATTGATTCAACTCAGAATGTGAATGAATATGATATCACTTCGTCAAAAAAGGCAATGCTAAAATCTGTTTTGCAATAAATGTAGCGATATGAAGCGCATATTAATCCTCGAAATGCAGTTGTACGAAAGAACGAAGATGCAGGCTGCAAATATGGAAAACTGATCAAACTTTGTAAAACGATTCCACCGAAAAGCGTTGGAAGTGAACGAGCTCACTTTACATTTTCTCTTTGGGTTTTTGTGTTTGTGAGAACGAGAATGAGTGATTCAACACTCAACGCTCTGACTTCACTCATCAGAGTTTACATGAGATTTCACGGAACTGAATTCTCTGAACGTTTTTGTTTTGAAATGCTAATATTAATTCCGATTTTTTGTTACAGTGCTGGTGAGGATTATTCTAATCTGATAACAATTCAGTTTCAACTCTTTGAAATTTTTAAATTTAAATTGAGATTGTGATATCTGTGCAAAACAATTTCAATGATTTTTAAATTTTTACGACATTCTAAAAAATGTTGACTTACTAGGAATATTTGTGGCTTTGTTTTAGATATAATGTAGACAAATGAAAAGCTGCAATTATTCCCAGGAAACAAATTTGTTATAGCTGAATTGTACTTCTGCTGTAGTATTAATGTTCTGTTTCCTTAGCCCTCTTACCTGTGGGATTTGTTAAATGAATTACTTTTCAAAAAATTACCAATGCATTGATTCCAAAAGAATCTGTTAAATTTCTATACTTCTCTGAACTTGTTGCTTATTTCTGGGATTGAAATGCGATTCCATGATTTAATCACGATGTCAGAACTGAAAAATGGTCAACATTTCACAAAGAAGGTAGAGTTGGCAAAACGTATGTTAAGTTGAAAAGCAAAAAAGAGAAAAATAAGATACTCGTCCCAGGTGACCGTCGATTACGGAGGTAAAAAATGTTGCGAACGAAATCTATGCAGTGAGTAGTAACTAAAACTTATATCTGTTTGAGTTAAATAATAGGACGACATGATAATAATTATGTGTGGTGTTTGAAAGTTCTCAGTCAACTACAGAGAATATTGCGCATTCGAATATTTCTAGTAACTGATACGTTTCAGTGATATGGTCACTCGAGAAACGCTGCAGTATGCTTCCTTCATCAGTGTTATTTGCATTCAAGAATGTTGCTATGAATAAATAGTTCAAATTAAGCACATCTAAAATCTGTTTTGTCTTTTAACTCTTCATGTTTTGATCTAACGATAACATATTTCAAAGGCCAGATTCGCTCTTGTCTGCGTTCTCGTTGATTCTGAACCAGAACAGCCTACTAGTGAATGTTCAGCAGCGTTGAATGCTGAACGCTGAGATCACTGAATCGTAAATAATCCATTCTTAAGGAATGGCAATAAACAGTATGAATTAGTCACTGAGGTGAACATATCCGAAATATCTTTGTTTTCATTCACTTAAAGAGCATTCCAACGAGGAGGCGCTGCAATACTTCAATCAAAAGATGTCGATTATTACGTTTAAAAAAACAAAAGAACTGCCTAATGTTCACTTTATTAGCTGGAAAGTGCACCACTCCGTAACCATAACCTCTTTTTTGAACCACCATCAACTCCTCAATAAACTACCAAATGCATAGATGGATGCTTACAAATCCATGATAAACCTTCTTAAATGAATCGCTAATGGGTATATGATTTTTTATTACAGACTTTTCATGCAAATGCAAACATACGTCCTTTTATGCGTATGTGCACTGAAGCGGTCGATGTCTTTTGCTTAACTTGTTTCTTTGTACTGAATCAAGCATTTACGAAATACATCAAGCATGCTCGTGGCATTCAAAAACGTTCCAGTGAGATCACAGGATTCTCGTCAGAAGGGGAACGTTTTTGGTTCACTCATTTCAGGCAGAAAAGAAGTGCATTTACTCACAACCAACAAAGAAAATGCATTCGATTATAAAGGAAATTGACTAAACGATTGACTGTTCGATTGTTCTCATAAGTAAAGAATTTTGTTGTCTTTGAAATGTGCATAAATGAAGTTGCATGTGCCTTAATTTACGAACGTTCATATGCCGTCATTCGGGCAGTTGATAGAGTTTTGTCATAACAATTTTTAAAGGTACTTATCAATTCTTGACAAAAAAAGACAGAATTTTTCCCATGAAAGTTCATTGTTTCATTCACTTGAAAACTTTCATTTACATCTACGTAATGTCCATTTCTGAATTTAATAATTAATCAATGAGAATGAATGTCAGATTCTTTAAGCATCTCTGAAATGAAAGATTAGAATGGTTTTTGCATTGAACTGAGTGTACAATTCGTCAAATGTTCAGACTGAAAGGCTTTTATTTCCAATTCCGCACAAAAGAAACGAATATTTTTGGAATGAAACACTACCATGACTACGAGGAGTATAATCAAAAATACATCCATCCAATCAATCTGCGATCTTCTTCTCTCCTCAATTTTCATTTTCTATTTTCTCGTTGTTATGCTGATGTTTATCAATCCGTTGACTGAAATTACTTAATTTCATGAACCGATTCAGCTTGAAAGCAGCTCTTATAATCTAATTGTCCAAATTTTAAAGCATCCTCGAATGACACATATCAAATCAACAGTCTTTTCGATGCGCAAAGCAAATTCGCTGAATAGATTCATGAATTCATATCAATGACAGATACGGCTAATGATGGGAATAATTCAATACTGAAAAGAAACCTCTCGATGCTTAAAAAACAAGCAACGTGAATATCATATGAAACAAACAGTTCATCAACGATTTCTCGATTCGATCCGACATATTACTATTTCAGTTTATACACAGACATAAGACGCCTACCGTTCAAATGATTGCAGAAATATCGCGCAATAAATCAAATATTTAAACGGATCATTCAACGTCCTTCCAACTGACTACCGAAGCATATACCTAGAATGGCACACTTTAGTCGGGAACATTTGTATCGCATGTTGGTTTAGTGCATACCCACTCAATTCGGAAGCGTAGGTTTATGCCAGCCTTATCTGCACTTCAAGTAGAGCATGGCTGGTGAATTAAAAGGTCGTAGTTAAATGCGGCTGAAGTTTAATCGGACGGAAAGTGGATAAGGTCGTATCTCTATGTTATGACTGTCAATATTTGAAAACTTCGAAAACTTCCTTCGTTTTTCCCACCATTTCTGAAAACCAAACTTTTTATCTTCCAGCTCAACTGAAAAGCCATTTTGGGCGTTTTGTTCACACTGGGAAGAACTGCATTGTATTCCCCATTACTACGAAACTGGGACATTTTCAGTTGGATTTTATAGAGAATCTGATCGTCCTTGAAGTAGATTCAAACATATCTGGAGTAAATTATTCGCTATTTGTTAGCGAATAATTTACTCATAGTCAGTATAAAAAATTTCTATGTAAAAGGAAACTTCATTACAGATAAAAAAGATAAAATTTACATTGTGATAAAAAAGATAAAATTTACATTCCGTTATTCCGTTACTAGCGGAGCTACTTTCTTCGGCAGCGCGATATCCGGCTATTTTCGTCAAATAGCGGAAATTTGTAGCGATACCTTCCGATACAATAATTTTTCAGCGGCATAAAGTAGTGATAATTCAAGTTACTTTCTTTGGTTAACGTTTCAGTGAGCTATCTGCACGTGAATGCATATTTTTCCCAACATGAAGACATGTAAATACTTATCTCCGCTTTGAAACAAGTACTAAATAACGGTTAGAGGCTGAGTATTGAATCAAATCTCAAATGTTCGCTATAAGTAAACCACTAGCATTCCGTCCGAAATCACTAAGCTATTTGGCCTCAGATAAGTTGGGCAGCAGTGCTATGATGTTTTCTTGAATTCTGTTCTCACTGAGAAAGGATATTTATTCGTATAATAATGCGTGCAGCTATGTCCGGGGCAGATAATTACAATATGGTGGGTATGCCGACACAACTGGTGCTGCAGAGGTGAGAAAGGTTGAAATCGACAGAAAAAACTGAATTATATAAATTACGATACAGTAAGAGCAATATCAAGCGGTTCGTTCATTTGATACCTGAATCAATAAAATCGAAATGAATAAAATTAGGTCGGTGAAGCAAATTCTTCTTTGGATTTCACTACCTCTCCTTGTCAAATATCAGAGGAGATATGAAACCGATTTCATTCGGTGGAATAAATCTGAGTCTGCATATTTGAAGCAAGTGTGAGAAGACAATGTGTTGAGAGAGTAGCTCCAGGCTCTGACGATTCTATTTGCAAACGAGAATTTTGAAGCGTTTTATTTGCAGCGTTTGACAACGAGTTTAAGGGAATTATTTTGGCGGATTCGTTCATTGCTTGAGGGAAATGTGAATTTTTTTTATCGGGAAACCAAATTCACATTGAACGATATTGTGTGCTGCTTGAAGATCAGTATGAAATCTTAACAGTTTCAAAGATTCTAATCGGAACATTGATAATCTCTCCTGGTATTCGGATACTGAATTTCCCGCATTGCCTCTTCAAGAAGAAACGTCTGCATCTTCTCCAAACATTTTCAACAACATTAACATAGCGTTTATCATAGTATTAATCAGGGAAAGACAAAGGGGAAGAGGGCGCGCGAATTTAGTTTACGTACTTTGCATAGTAGAGATAACGTAATCAACCTGGACGTTCACAATGTGAGTGATGATCTGGCGTTAGGTTTTTTAACTATACTGGAAACGTGGTGATGAAATTCCAAACATTGGCTGTTTACGACGCCTTGTTGGTTTTGGATGAATAGATGTAGCTAATTGTTACATATAGTTACTGACACGGTTATCAGGATTGTTCATACCAATTCTAATCAAAGGGATGGGTATTAGCGCGCTAATCCGCAACTAGCGGATTTATTGTCTTTATAGCGGATTTACTGTCGTTGGATAGCGGTTTAGCCAGCTATTTTTTTCGCCAACGATAGCGGAATAGCGGACTCATTCTGCTGATCCGCTAACCGTACGTCCCCGAGTGAATGCATAAGTCCTCCACTACTAAGGTATGTAAATACAGATTTGTCACAGATATCACAGAATCTCCGCATTCAGAAAACATATATCTTTCCGAGTGATTTTGCTTTCTTGAAAAGATATAGCTATTTTTCTAAAGCTATCTCAATTAGCGCAGGGGCACTCATTCAATGCACATTGTATCACTATAGATCAATGTTATACTTTAATGCAGCAATATAGGCGTTAAAATCTTCAAGGTACCAGTACCCTCAGCTTTGCCCGGTAATGTATGAATTTCGTTGCACCATTCGATTGTTCACAATCTCTACTTTCAGAGAAACATATATTTTGTCGAGCGGTTTTGCTTTCTTCAGGAGATATAGCTATTTTCTTAATGAAATGCGATCTGCCACCTTCGAGCCTACCGTCTCCTCAAGTTTGACCAGTAACATATAAATATTTGTACACCAGTCGAAATCACAGAATCTTTGCATTCAGAAAAACATATATCTTTCCGAGTGATTTTGCTTTCTTGAAAAGATATAGCTATTTTTCTAAAGCTATCTCAATTAGCGCAGAGGCACTCATTCAATGCACATTGTATCACTATAGATCAATGTTATACTTTAATGCAGCAATATAGGCGTTAAAATCTTCAAGGTACCAGTACCCTCAGCTTTGCCCGGTAATGTATGAATTTCGTTGCACCATTCGATTGTTCACAATCTCTACTTTCAGAGAAACATATATTTTGTCGAGCGGTTTTGCTTTCTTCAGGAGATATAGCTATTTTCTTAATGAAATGCGATCTGCCACCTTCGAGCCTACCGTCTCCTCAAGTTTGACCAGTAACATATAAATATTTGTACACCAGTCGAAATCACAGAATCTTTGCATTCAGAAAAACTTATATCTTTCCGAGTGATTTTGCTTTCTTGAAAAGATATAGCTATTTTTCTAAAGCTATCTCAATTAGCGCAGAGGCACTCATTCAATGCACATTGTATCACTATAGATCAATGTTATACTTTAATGCAGCAATATAGGCGTTAAAATCTTCAAGGTACCAGTACCCTCAGCTTTGCCCGGTAATGTATGAATTTCGTTGCACCATTCGATTGTTCACAATCTCTACTTTCAGAGAAACATATATTTTGTCGAGCGGTTTTGCTTTCTTCAGGAGATATAGCTATTTTCTTAATGAAATGCGATCTGCCACCTTCGAGCCTACCGTCTCCTCAAGTTTGACCAGTAACATATAAATATTTGTACACCAGTCGATATCACAGAATCTTTGCATTCAGAAAAACATATATCTTTCCGAGTGATTTTGCTTTCTTGAAAAGATATAGCTATTTTTCTAAAGCTATCTCAATTAGCGCAGAGGCACTCATTCAATGCACATTGTATCACTATAGATCAATGTTATACTTTAATGCAGCAATATAGGCGTTAAAATCTTCAAGGTACCAGTACCCTCAGCTTTGCCCGGTAATGTATGAATTTCGTTGCACCATTCGATTGTTCACAATCTCTACTTTCAGAGAAACATATATTTTGTCGAGCGGTTTTGCTTTCTTCAGGAGATATAGCTATTTTCTTAATGAAATGCGATCTGCCACCTTCGAGCCTACCGTCTCCTCAAGTTTGACCAGTAACATATAAATATTTGTACACCAGTCGATATCACAGAATCTTTGCATTCAGAAAAACATATATCTTTCCGAGTGATTTTGCTTTCTTGAAAAGATATAGCTATTTTTCTAAAGCTATCTCAATTAGCGCAGAGGCACTCATTCAATGCACATTGTATCACTATAGATCAATGTTATACTTTAATGCAGCAATATAGGCGTTAAAATCTTCAAGGTACCAGTACCCTCAGCTTTGCCCGGTAACATATGAATTTCTTTGCACCATTCGATTGTTCACAATCTCTACTTTCAGAGAAACATATATTTTGTCGAGCGGTTTTGCTTTCTTCAGGAGATATAGCTATTTTCTTAATGAAATAAGGTAAATAATAAATTAGCACTGAACGTTTCTTGCTCATATAAATGTGTGTGACCGTTTCTGATTTTTTAACTCTTTTTGTCCGTGCTCCATTGGTTACGTTTTCGTTGATAGCGAGCATGGCTAACTACCGTATGTTGTGGGCGTGGCTGATTACCGTATTCATTCAACCCTGTTGATACTACTACCGTTGGATACATTATACCTGTATCAATCAATGTGTAGAAGAGGTTAGCAATATCAGCAGGTCAGCGACATGAAAGGACTTGGTAACCCTATTAACACCACAGCAATATACAGATCGTTTTGTAGTGATGCAACAAATTCAAAGGAGCACGACTGCGCTATTTGAAAAACCTTCAAGAAATTATCTCCATCTCTTCATGTAAGTTACAATTTCTAAAACTAAACGATGAATTTTCCTGAAACCTTCTCTGCTTGTAGAGAATTCAATTCTCTTACCAACGAACTACTTGGCATTGACCGATCAAATTTCTGTTCCAGCACTTTTTCCACTTCAATCGCTTGCAAAGGTGTTATTTTACCTATTGAAGGTTGATTTTAAGTTACAATTTCGAAAACTAAACGATGAATTTTCCTGAAACCTTCTGTACTTGTAGAGAATTCAATTCTCTTTCCAATGGATTACTTGGCATTGACCGATGAAATTTCTGTTCCAGCATTTTTTCCATTTCAATCGCTTGCAAAGGCATTATTTCTCCTTATGAAGGTTCATTTTAAGTTACAATTTCGAAAACTAAACGATGAATTTTCCTGAAACCTTCTGTGCTTGTAAAGAATTAAATTTGGAATCAAACGCGAAGGTTGTGCTACGACGATTTCTCGTTATTAGGTTTCACGGCTACATTCATTCCGTTCGTTTTGTGCGCTTTTACGAAGCGTTTTCCTCTCCTTCTCTCACCTTTAAACGTTCGGGCCCGCGCGCGTACGAAAGTGCAATTTGGCTTCTTCTCCCCACACCTTCTCAATGAGCAAATTTCAGTGAATGTTTTTTATGTGTTGGAAATTACTAAGTTCTGCGTTCGTTAAACCAATATCGTTTGTAACCAAGCGATAATTACTTACTTGATAGTACATGAAAAATTCTTATCTTGGAAATGTGCGAACGAATTTTTTAACATTCTATTCAGCAAATTTTATGAAACCCGATTGGCACTTTTGCTGATAACGGGCGCCACTGCACGCATGTGCATAGATTACCGCTTTGCTCCATGTCTGTCTATGCAACTCGAAGTCAGATCAGGAGTATGCTTAAGCTTAGACTTACGCTTAGCACAGTGATGAGGCTAACGCGTAGACTTCGACCTATGTGTGAAGTGTATGAGCCCACGAGCATCTATGATGACGTGGTGGCGCCCGTTATCAGCAAAAGTACCGCTTGGTTATGTATATATATATATATATATATATATATATATATATATATATATATATATATATATATATATATATATATATATATATATATATATATATATATATATATATATGTGATGTGAAGTGTTGTAGGTAAATTGCACAGCGGGTTCGGTTTCTAGCGAAGGTATTATTGTGTCACAATGCAGTTGATCAGTGTGATGTCGAAACTCTTTGAAGACTACAAGAAAACAACGTCATCGAAATTGAAAATTATTGACGCGTACATGTTCTACGTCTTTCTAACGGGTGTCATCCAGTGAGTGATTTGTAATCTTTTCTAATCTATTCTAATCCCCTCCCCCACTATAAATATATTTTTGAAAGGCATGTTTTCGATAAAGGGTCGCAGTCTGAATTGAAATTAACCAACCACAGTCCTCTGTTCGCATATAAAAATAACAACATTTCTGAGATTCCTTAGAGTTTTTTGATTAGTGTTTTCGAACTTTGCGTTACAGCCTTAGGTGTGCTGTGTACTGTACTATTTGCAGGTTTGTGTACTGTGTATTGGTTGGTACGTTCCCGTTCAACTCTTTCCTCTCAGGGTTTATCTCAACAATTGGATGCTTTGTTCTCGCAGGTTAATTTTCAGAATTCCTCAAGTTCTGTCGTAATACTGTTCAATGATGGCACTGAATCATTATGATTTTGGTTTTATATTTTTCGCTTTTACCACCCAAATTCAAGCACTTTATTGTACAGTGCATTTCATCACTTCTGAGGAATCTCCTATTGGTGAATGCTGAGATTCAATTTTGCGACATTCTCAGCAGTTGATATAGATCGTAGCAGAGTCGTTCATTTTTTAAACACTGCATATTTTTCGCCTAGCTCAACTGTAAAGTCACAACTGACATTTGTCGAATATTTCAGCATCACTACGCATTCAGGTTAATCCTGAAAACAAACCAGTGTTTCCACACATCAGTCCGGAAAGAGCATTTGCCGATTTCGTTTTTGCACACGTTATACTTCATCTTGTTGTTGCTAATTTCCTCGGTTGAATAAACACGTTCATAAAGAATCCTTCCATATTATATCACATAGAAAACAAGATTGTTAAGATCTTCTTATCTTGTGCCTCATCATGGGAATTGTTTCTCACTTGCTTCTTTGTCCATTTTCGTAAAAGGTGTTGTTATGAATAATAGTGTTTTCTGGTGTTCTATTCATTGCTTTCGTGATACTGTTATAATTTATTGACCTTGTTATCAATATCATACTTTAATTTATGGCCAAATAAACCACGTTTTTCACAACTAATAGTATTCATGTTTCTGTTGTCAGCAAGAACTGGTCATTTTTACCTCTTATTGAATACGTATGCGTTTGATTATGGTAGTTGTAAACACTTCTGAAATTCAGTAAAAAATAAAGTGTTCCAATAACATATGTAATAAAAAGTGTTTTAATAGATGAATTTCGGATAGATTATAATCTTGAATATTTTCGAGATATGATATGCTGATATGTATAGGTAATTTTCCCAATAACTGAGGTATGTGTTGAAATTCATAGTGGTTGGGTACTTATCTGACTGAGTTAAAGAAACAGTCGATTGTCGACCAACATATCAATCAAACAGACTGATTGTTCACATCCAGTTTATCGCATGTATAAGTTTTCTTAGAGGGGAATTTAGCGGTTCAACGCTTTTTCAATGGCTACAGTTGGTCCTGATGCTAAATCAGCTCGTGAGGAGTATCTCAAAAAATATCTGTCTTCTGATGCAGATAAGACAAAGAAGAAAAGCAAAAAGAAGAAACAGCAATCCAGTAATGCACGAGGGTATGTTTGTTTGATGTTATTCCGTTCTCCGCCATTCTGCGTTAATAATAGTAATAATACTTTTGTTTAAGGATGAAAATTATTGAGGATGATGCGTTCATCGCAGTTGCACCCGAATCATCGAATATTCCGTCAGATGAAGATGATCGAGAAGATTTGAGGGTAAAATTTCCTATCTATTGCATTTTTGGTGGGTTTGGAAAGTCTGTTTGTACTTCAAGACTGAATTTTGTCGGTGAAAAAGGCTCAGTATTAATTCCAACGTTCTCAACAATAGTAATTTGTGAATTTATGAATGTTTTATTGTTCATAGAAACGTTGGATAGTTTGGAGGATTGTAACAAGTTCAGCAGTATAGAAATATTTCGACATTTTCGTAACTGCTTAGCGTGTTATATTTCTCATCGAGTTCACTGTGTTAATAGCGTTTTTCTTGCATCAATCTAGTGCTAAAAGGGGAATGAGAGGTGATAAGTTCCATTCGCAACTGTTTCCTTTTATGCTGAATCAATACATGATGTTAACTTCAGCGCGAAATTGAAGTCGAAGCTAAATTAGCTGAAATGAAGCCGAAATTCAAGAAAGGAACATTTCAAAGTATTGATGATTCGGAAGGTATTCTTTTTCTCGAACCAAATTGTTCTCGTCCGTTGAATCTTGTTTGCATTTGTTATCGAAATAAGTAACAGAATCACCAGTTTCCTAAACTGAATTTCATCTTTTGTTCAAAATGACAATTTGATGAGCCACCGGAGATGATTCAAAACAGTCGCCAAACTGATTTATCTATGATTCAAAATTTGAATGTTTGATGAATGTTGTTTTGATGTGTGTAAAGAAATTGAAAGCAGTGATCATTAATTATGTCGGGGAAGTAAAGTAACGATGTATTGCTTTTACAGTCCCATCACTGCCAGGCACTTCGAAATATTACACTCAGTCAACCCGTCATGGTTTGTGTTTTGTTTCAACCTCTGAACTCTTCATGAGTGTTTTACACATCAGAATTTCGTATGAATTAATTCTTATTATTATATTCATGCGTTTCCATTCTGGATTATCTAGTTTTCCGAATGATACGTTTTCGCGGTATTTCAGTTCATCATTTTCAGATCACTCGAACATTATTTATCTCGAATTGATTTCTGTTGCAGATTCTGATGACAGTCCATCGCCAGGCCGCTGTAACGGTCACCAGGATGATGATTTATCACCAGAAAAAGGACGGTCGAAACGTGTAGATGAAAACAAAGTTAAGCCTAAGAGGAACGTCCGTTCGGATGAGGATCTATCACCGAAGAGGGCGAGAGCTCATGTTGATTCTAATGACGGCCTTCCGGCTAAGAGACGTGGCGGTCATATGGATTCGAATAAAGACTTATCGCCCAGAAGGAAAAAAAGCTCAAAGGGTCGTGATGATTCTGATGATGATTTCTCTCCGAAGAGGGTGAGAAGAGCTCTTGCCAATTCAGCTGATGACCATTCGCCTCGAACGTTGAGGAGACGTATGGACTCAGACAGTGATCTGTCACCAAGAAGAATTCGCAAAAATGGCGTCGATTCCGATGGTGATTTATCGCCTCCAAGATCCAGAGGCCTAAACGGTAAGATGTCACCAAGACGACGATCGCACTATCGTGGTGATTCGAGATATGACACTGAAGCAGTGAAGAGGTCAAGGAATTCGGATGCAGATCAATCACCGAGAAGAGAATCAAGAAGACGTCACGACTCGGATAGTGACATTTCACCAACGAGAGTGCGATCAAAGCAAAGATTCGACTCAGGTGATCATTTTTCAGCGAGGGATATGCGAAACGACGGTCGGTCGGTCGTCTTGAAACGAACATATGATTCAAGACGCAATCGTCGAGACTCTGATGACTCAGATGCATCACCTCAACGAAGGCGTCATCGTGAAGGCGATGCTCAAACGAGATCAGGTCGAGATGTGCAATTGAATGGAAGTCAAAAGCTGACTGAAAGCAATGACTCAGATACTGATTCATCACCTCGAAGAAGACAAAGACAAGATCCGAGTGGGGATTCGCGACGAAAACATGACCGATCAGATGCTGGCGATTCAGATTCAGGCGAGCGTCGTGATGGATTGACTAAAACGTTAGATGGCAAAAAAGCTGGATTACAGACGGCCGATGCACTTCGCGATGAAATGAAACAGCTTAAAGAGCGCGAAAATAAGGTAATTTCAGTGTGTGTTTGACTTTGTTGAAATTTTCTTTATCGGTTTCATTTTTGTATTGCAACAATTTTACGATGATATTGCACTCGATAGTAAGAGGCCGGGAACTGTTGCATCCTTATCAGTGTTCTTCAATTCGTTTATTTGTGTTCAATATTGTTTAGGTGTTCGAAAATTTGGACAAAGACATAAGTGGCCGTGATGCTGAAGTGGTTCGTCGTTCGAAAATGACCGGTAAAGGACGTGAAACACGTGAGGATAGGGAAAAGAAGGAGAGGGAAGCTAAAAAGCAGGAGGAACTCAATCAAAAATATAAGCAGTGGAATAAGGGTGTGGCTCAAATCAAAAATGTAAGCATATGTTAATTTTGATGGTTGTGTTGTACGGATTTTGTTTTGATTGTTTAGCATATTGGTTCGAAATGATACGTTAGTTTGTAGGAAACGTTAGTTGTTGTGTAAAAAACATATGAATGTGATTTTGCCGTGATGGGAATATTTGCTTGTTTATTTAAAAAGAATATATGTATCTTTCGACTCGTGAGACTTACTTCAGTGAATATATTTGTAGCGTGCTGAAAAGCTTGAAGAAATGGCGCGTGTCGTCGACGAAGGTTTCACACGTCATGCGGACAACGAAGCAATGAATGTGCACATGAAACAGGTCAATGATTTGTTCTCTTCATATTGTTTTCGCATTGAATGTTACGATAATTTCGTTATCGTGTCCTTTATTCCATATTATGATTTAGTTCAACCGAATTGTTTCAATACCCAAAACTTGCAGTCTTCTAATGGTACTGCAGTGAATGTTTTCAATGTACAAATATTTTCAGATATTGCACGCTGAAGACCCAATGTTGGAGTATGTACAAAAGAAGAAATTAAAAAAAGAAATCAAAACTGGTTTAGGTTTGCATTTTCTTTTCGTGCAGTTTCCTTTTTGTTCGTGCGAAAAATCGCATTTGATTCAAAAGCACATGACAGGTGTCAAACTTGCGGCGATTTTCAAACGTTTTCAGTTTATCCAACCTATAAAGGTGGATGGCCACCGAATCGTTTCTCGATCCCACCTGGTTATCGATGGGATGGAGTGGATCGTTCGAATGGTTTCGAAGCACAAATTGCAAAAGTATCGAATCGAAAAGTGGCTAATGAACGCGAATATTATGAGAATATTTCAAAATATGAATGAAATCGGTGTAAATAGTACAATTTGAACCTAAGCGGAAGATAATATTCTGTTGATTTGTATATTCTTCTAATTGCACGTGAATAAGTTTCGTTCCCTCATTGGGTTCAACTTAAGCTTTTGTCTCTTTTTTTTGTCACAGCTTGAAATAATTGTCGCAGTTTTATTTTTGCAGAATTGTTTCGCACTTATCTCTTTCGTTGTTTGCAGTTTTTTATCCTGATTTCAGCATTCGTACACCTCATTTTGATGTTCTAATTTAATTATGGTATCGTTTACACCTCAATCTTTTGTTTCCCCGTAATATGGTGTTTCCTATATTTGGATGTGCATTTCCTTCAGCACTCGGCTGTAAGGAATCGAAACTAACTTCATCATCGATTGTGTTTTATTCATTGTTGTATTATATTGTGGTGCCGAAAAATAAAATTTATTTGACTCTATTCACGAACGGGACAACGATACAGCAAATGAAATTTCTGTGTGCGTGTATCATCTCATCGCATAAGTTGCGAAATTAGCGTGATGAATTGATTAGTTAAGGAGACAGTTAAGAATAATTGGAAATAGAACAGATTCGAAGATGATATGATCAATTGACTATCGTCGAACGATCAGCTTTGAATACGTCATAGTGTTTGCTCGCGTCAGTTCATTTGATAGAATAGTATTGTCATCGGAGCTGATTTTATTAAATGGAAAAAAAGACTGCACCATCTGAGAACAGGTTTTATTTGGTGGTATTTGTTGCATGTTTTCTCGTATGGTCGTTTTGCATTTCACGAAGATGATGATGACGACTTCACTGAACACAACAAAATGTCATCGCTATCATGAGTGGTGCTCATTTTCAATAATACAATGCCGTCTGTCTACTTGTCGATTTTTATCGCCTTTTTCACCGAACGTCCATTCTTAACCCTTTTGTTCATGCCTGTTTGGAAGGTTTTCATTATTTTCGTGGCTTTTTTCTCATTCACCTGTTTATTCGTTTACCCATTGCACTTGTGCACACCTAATGTTATCCAGAATTTTTCAAAGAGAATCCATCTATCATCTACGTCGAGTTTAATGGTTTATTACGAAGAATTTCAATGATTTGCCTCTATGAAGGACGTTAATTTAAATGCATATTCAATCGCATTGTATTAAAGAGAGCAGTTCAGAAGTAAGAAGACATCAACTAATGGTAATGAATGCAACAACAATAGAAGATGAAATAATTATATATCCGATGTCGAATACGAGCAATATGAGTGACGTCATTCCCAGAACTGTCACCATGTCAGCTGAGCACCTCGAGCATGAACGTTATCTGCGAGTGATTATCTACTATCTCGATGGTTATTCAACGCTCGTCGGTGTGCTGATCGGTGTTCTTTTCAATGCATTTTCGATGCTCATTTTTCGCAGAATGAATCGTGGCAAATTCTCACTTGCACACTATTATTTGGTACATTTTGAATGTTTTAATGAAGGGATTGCAATAGTTCTTTGTGTTCGATGTTCCAATTGATTCATTTTAACGTACCTCGAACGTTATTTTGCCTACATTAATGAGCGGTTACGATAGTAAAGTTGAAACGATAACAGCAGTGATGAACGCGAGTATACATTCGAATAACAAATACTGTTTCACTGAATCAAGCCAAATTTTACAGGAAATTTCTTTGATTTCATGACAAATGATTACAGAAATGTGCCGAATGTTCTCATGAGAAACTGAAATAGATTAGTGCAAACAGTCACTTGACGTGGATGAAGTGAACGTAAATCAACTGCATATGTAGAGTTGACCGTAAGGCTCTGATCAGTTGAACAGCGGTGCTGCTGTAAAGATGACAATACTTTTCTTTGAATAAATTCTCGATTATTCTCAAACGTAGTTTTTTTTCAGTTGATCTCTTTAATTTGTCAAATCGCACTTCTTCTCAACTGTTTTCTAATATATTGCGTACCAACACTGATCTACGGTGATACCAAAATAAGAGGATTTTACTCGTATGTTATTCTGATCGCGCATGCGTTATCTGGACCATCTTATATTGCAACAACATGGATCGTATTCGCACTGACAGTTGAACGTTATTTTGCACTCCGTAAACCATTCGAATACAGACTACGGGCCAAAGCCAGGTTTCTGTTTTCGTATCAGGTGTTTTTACTGCGCTGTCACGACAATTTGACATCAAAAAAATTCACTGTTGATAAATTTGCAAAATCATTCAGCACAATTGAATGCGATTATGCAGCTGATTTCAGCTTAAGTGAACAAGTTTAACTCTGCATTGTCCATTCTCAGTGCGAATTGCGAAAACGATTTTTCGTAGCAAATAAGTACACCGGCGGACGATGTTTCGTCTAAATATATCAAACGCGTCATGAATCGCACCTTTCGTTAGAATGACAAATGGCCAAACTGAGCGATCGAAAGTTTTCAAGCAAACAAACAACTTTAGCGTTCATTTCATCATCGAAGTTAAATCATTGACCTTTCATGTTATCATACTGCATATCGATAACTCAAACAACGTTCATCATCTCCTATTACAGTCGTGTGAAACGTGTCATACTTGGTATACTAATAGCAGCATTTATATTCTGTATACCACGTCTCTTCGAATACAAAACAACATCCGAATGCATTAGCGATCATGTGGATTTAACAATTATTAAACAGAATGTTACGACAAATTGCTATGTGACGCTGACAAGCACAGAATTACTCGAGGTTTTTTCATCGCTTCACTTACGCTAATCCCGCTATAAGCGATCGCCTTTTGAGTTGTAATTAACGGATAAGATTGTTGTACTATGGCAAACGTATTGTGGTGGAACATCATGCCTTCAACGAATCGTAGGCAGCACATTTTGTTAGCTGTCATGGAATGCACTTGCAATGTACAAATGATAGCTGTAAGAAGATGTTTTCGAAAATGGTGATCTGATACTTCCGTTCAAAAACCATCAAACCTACTCACCTTTAAGCAAACGCACTTTTTTCAAAAATGTTGATTCGAAGTAAACAATTTTACTACTTCAGCAAGTAATGCCGTAAACAAATCACATTCTTCAGTAAATTCAGTGAACTCATTCAAAGAATTTACTGCGAACAACAGAATGCTGAATTCAGTGAACTTCAGTTTGCGTTATTATTTGCTAATCTATGATTTGTTTGATACATCCGAAAGTTAAAATTAGAACTTTGGGTGATCTTGAGATTTAATGGTTCATTGTAGTGAAATAATTCGTAATTCATAGCATAACGGACAGCAGACAAAATGAGTTTTCATTTGAATAAATATCTTTAACGTTTTAGAACAAGACCTACTGGGCTGTATACCATGTGTGTTTGGTGTTGTGTTTCGTGACATTGTTGCCGTCCGCTACGGTTTTCATATTAACATTAAGAATATCATGTTTCCTACATCGAGCTATCAAAGAACGTCAAGTTCTGAGTGGATATCCCGGCCAACCGCAAAGAGGACCCAGTCTAAAGTAAGTATGACCAAATATGGTAATGTATTCCCGTACAAACCAAGGTGCATACTTCCTCCAGATATCATACTCTCGTTTCGCTAAGTTCATTTATCAGTTCATTTATCCACTTGCTATTCGAATCAGTTGCGGTGCACTTACGCTACCAACTTCAACTGAACTGACTTAAGATTAAAGGTTTATTATTGCGGGTACACATCCTAGAGATCAAAACGAATTGTATCAGAGTTGAGAATTAGAAATATGGACTTAGACTGAGGTAGCAACGGCATATTTGTGGATGCTCAAACGAAATACAAAGATGTAATTAACGTCACATTTAGTGTTTATTGCACTTGATTGCTGCACTTATTGCGAGTATTTTATGACAAAATATTTCTTGCAGAGGTGAACGCGAATCAAATATAATGCTGATTATGGTCATAATTAAATTTTCGCTATCCGATCCACTTCCAATGGCTGAAACCGTAAGTATTGCGCTTGAATTATTTTATTGCTTTTCAACAATTCAAATTTTAATAACAGTATCTGATTGACACATCAAAAGGTGATTCTTAAACGATGGGTGTCGTTGAACAGGTTTGTGATGAATTAGTTTCCGTTCGTGCTCAATTGACCGTTCACAGACAGCATCCAATTTGTAAACAACACATTTGTAAAATGAAGCATTGCGCATTATTATGAATCCACAACAGCATTCTTCACGTTCATTTCGATTGAAAGAATCATTCAGAAAAAGTGGAAAATGACGATTGAATAAAAATGAAATGAATTTTAGTTTCTGTCATGAATGATTTGTGTATTTCTATTATTCCGCACTGAAAAAAGTATGAATCATTAGTCGCTATGGCGTTCTTCGTTCTCCATAACACGCCGAATTTATGTGGACGCCATTGCAAGTTGTTAAATCTCTCACATTTCATTTTTCAGTGAAGGCAATCATCTAATCTAATTGAATTTAACCTCAGGTAATCGGCTCTGTTGCACCCGAGGATTCTCCAGCTCAAGCTGCGCTTCTCGTGAGTGCGGCAAATTTTTTGGTTATCCTATGTTCATCGATAAATTTCTTCATGTTTTTCGCATCTGGTCAGCATTTTCGAAGGGAATGCCGAAGGATCATATGTAGAAGTCAACAAGTGGCCAATGAATCGAACCGCTACAGCATTGCAGATACTTGGTACTGTTATTACTTTCCATTTATTTCTATTGTCGAACCATGATTTCATCCATCAATGAGTTCTAAATGAATACTCACTGTTATCGAACATCGACTGAGAATTCAGGGAACGCGGTTATAAACTCACAGATTGCCTTATTTCATGCTGCTGCTAAACAAGTGAAGTGTTCCACGTTTGCTAGATCAATAATTCTACTTCAATTTCAGGTCCAGTCGTCAGAAAGAAAGCATAGCTACCACTGGAGACATGCCAATGAAACGTTCAAGCGCTCAAATAATTCCATCAGAAAGAAAATTCGGAATCGCACAGATGGAGCTCAAATGAATGCCAAATAAAGCGAAGTTTCGCAATAACGATACGTGTTGAGAGTGAGCGAGTGTAAAAATTGTAAATTATAAAATAAACCAACTATTTAGCGAAGGTATTCAAAGAATTTTGCACCGAATTTATTTGAGAGCAGAAAAATTCAAAATTCCATTAAATCATAAACATACAACGTATTACGCACCAAGCAATTCATGCATATAAACCGATAATATTAATGAGGATTGACGAATTGAATTCTAACAACAAAAAAAAAAACGATTATGAGAAAGGGAAATATTGGAATGATATGTGAACACAAACGATATTTATATGGCAAACAAGCCGAGGCATACGGTAGTAACATTATTACAACATAACATGATAACTTTGACATTATTTATAACAGTGAAATAATAACCAGCCAAATGAATGAATGAAATTTTAACTTAGAAATAAGTGAATTTTTAGGTGGTATTTTTCGGAGGAATCAATAGTTCTGACTGAAAGGAGTCTTACTTCAATCGATAAATTGATAGTACAGTATCAATGAAAATGAAGACAGTAAAAATGACGAATGAACAAACAAATCCAATTTTTTTGTCGATATAAGCAAAGATGTTCATCAGAATTAATCATCTAAAAGCCACTGTCTCATGCGAATTGCGTGAAGAATAAAACATGCAAAAATTCATCGACATAAAACACTTTGAACAACAACAGAATATTGATACAAGATGAATTGAACATTAAATAAGCACAATACGATCATCAACCACCATAACAATGTTCTCACTTGAGAGTTGCTCGAAGGCCGCATCAAATTCAGATTGCGAAAATGGCAAACGTCCAGCTTGATTCTGAAATAAACCATCAACAATATCAAGAACAATACAATCATTATTTCGCATATCACGTTCACGATTTCTCCTTCTTCCCACAATAACAGTAATAATATCAAGCAAACATTCTGCACACTACAGATTGATCACAGTGAATTTAAAAAAGAATACCTGAATAGCATCTTGAATCGTCGCAATGGGAATCATTTCCGTTGGATCGCTACTCTCATCGAATGCCTTACGTAAGTATTTACGGAATGTTTTGTAGCTGAAAATTTTTTGCGACTATTAATATTACACGTTTTGATAGGAACCAATAAAACTATGGATTAATCGAAATGAGATAAACTTCGAAGTGGCAACTGGATCATGCTGAAGTGAACAGTAAACTTGCTAATGCTTCAATGATTAATGAGACTATTTCTTTTTAAAAACTTCTAACGAAGTAATCCTTTAAATTCCACCTCATCCTTGAAAATTTAATAGATCGAAACTGAAAGATTAATCAGCGAACCGATCAACACTAATCGAAGGAGCCTCCTGTCGCGGTCTTTTAGCGGATGGAATGGATGAGAGTTCAGAGCTAATCGCCGTTGTATCCATGGTCGCATCATCGTCTATTGTCGCCTGTGAGCTTTCCGTTAATGTACCACGCCTGAATAATCGAAAACCAATTTCATAAGAACACTTCAAAAACGATTTTTTTCCAGTCCACTGAATTTAGCTTTAATAATACATAGAATCCAGTTGGGATTAGTTCTATTAGTGAAAGCATACTTTCCTATTATTATCTGGCTGATACATTTCACTAGAAGGAATTCTAAAAGAAAAATCGCATCATTCATCAAATGTGTTGAAATGTACCGTTTGGAACGTCTCGATGGAAGAGAACTCGAATCAGTTTCCATTGATTGGGCAGTTGTCTGAAACGAAAATGTGAATACTTCAATGGATTAGTATCATTAATATCGATAAAAACAAAATTGATAACGATGAAAACGATCGTTTCAAATGAAAATAACCTCGTTGATATGCTCATCCACTTCCTCCTCGTCGCTCTCATGCTCTCCACCTTTCGAAACCTTCTTTTGTTGCTCCATTTCAATTCTTTCTTTGGCTTTCTCTTTAAAGCACGCATAATGCAGTAGCTGATAAGCTTTTTCGGCATCTGATCTGAGAACCGTTTTCGCTAATCTTGCCTTAGCCATTGCAGTTGACACACGAATCAGCGTCTCTAGTTGACGCGCTGTTACGGGCATCGTCTGAATTTGTGTCACTTTCACTACACATAAATACTTTACTTGTAACTTCTAACCCTATTTTACCATTCATCTTCCATTCGTATCATATTTGAAGACAGTCGATGGAATTGTAATTGTTTTTGAGTGAATATTACTCACGCGAATATGAGTTTTTACTCATTTTCAACAGACTATTTTCGCAAAAACCATTATGAATCTTCTTAGGAGTAGAATAAAAGAACAATGACTTCAAAGATCGAACCCTTTCGCGATCCGTTTTCGATGTGTCGAATGAACGCAACTCGGTATAGCAGTCAGTGATATAAGCGGTCGCCTCTTCAGTCAGTTGCGGTTTGACCGCTTTTGCCATATGAATGTATTTACGCATGAATTGAAGTGTCAAAATCTTCTCACTGCAATAACTCGCTCGGAAATTTCTCATCTTTATATCATTATATAATACAGATTAAGCCAAAACCATTAGCAAATATTATATTGACTTGGTACTGTAGAGTTTGATTTTGAAATGGTCGCAGAACAAACTGATTCTTCTATTCGAAATCTTGGAGTACAATTCATCACGATTTGTTTCAGTACGAGAGAAAAAGTGTCACAAGAAATTGAACAAAATTTGAAGTATTTTCATTGCATTCTTCCAATCCCGAATCAGTAACAACACAACGAAACATACTTATTTCTGGCGGCACACCATCCCCTATTCTTCTCATAAATTTCCGTACCCCCCTGAGAATCGTTCTCATCCAAGTCGAATGTCGATAATGTCTCTACAGCCGCACCCATTGGAAGCACCGTACCGTCAGCCTCTCCTGGCGTCCGATAACGATGCAACTTCACCACATGCTCGGCAACAGCACCATCGCGGTCCATATTGTGCTCAAATTTATCATCGTTATTACTCACTACTCTAATGATCGACTGAACTCCCTATTTAGTCCAAAAACATCGCGTTGGCTTTCAATCAAACCGATTACTGCAACACTCAAAAATTATCAATTTCATAACCCAAAAACTGGTCAATACCGAATGATGAACAGTTAGATATGTACTCAAGGAAAGGATGAGAAAAATACTATAAAACAGGTGAAAAACGCAGAAAAGGAAACAGCTGTGAATTATTAAAAAAATAGATAAAAATAAACATAGATGAAAAACCTCATCAAGAAGGACGAATATCAGGTCAAAACGCGACAGCAAAGAATCTTGCATATTGATGTTTTGCATAGGACTCTTGTAGATATCATACTGCAAAAAAGCTATACAAATGTGACATTTGTCGAGATCATATTTGCATTGAGGAATACTCTTGAACACTTCAATGAATTCTAATCGTGTTGGTTCAAAAATGAACATAAAATAAGCGAGTGAACATCACAAATTATTCCTCAGTCAGTGTCCATATAAGAATGATGCAGATGAACATTCCGCTACTCAAAATAAAAACGAACTCGTCCAAAAACGGGGTTCGCAGCCGCAAGAACCGAACATCTGGCATTGAGTTTAGCATGAATGCCAGCCTTTGCAATGGTTACGCGACCCTGTTCCATTACTTCATGAATTGCAGTGCGATCGATATCAGACATCTGAATTTATTCGAATATCAACTAATTCAATCAATTCTGTCACATTCAATTGAGATCTCATACGAATATACTAAAAACAAACACCATCAGTAATAACCTTATCAAATTCATCAATACAAACGATTCCTCGATCAGCTAAAACCATCGCACCAGCTTCAAGCCTTCGATCTCCCGTATCCGAATCAGTTGTAACGGCTGCAGTGAGACCAACTCCACTCGAACCACGTCCAGTAGTTGCTATTGCTCTTGGTGCTGTGTGTAGCACATACCTGATCGATATCCCCTTATTACTTTTCTATTCGATCCAAATCTATACACTTGCCATTTCGTCGTGAACCAATTCAAAACACTCATTTGTAAATTGCCTAATCTCATAATTCTTCCTATTATTCTCAGCTTTTCGTGGGTTGTTGCAAAAATATATTGGAAAAAACTTTCGTATTGGAACACTGTAATAGTAATGCATTCCAGCGACCACATTGTCATGCACAAGCTCTACACTGAAAAGTATCACTCACCTCAAAAGTTGACTTTTAGCGACAGATGGATCGCCGATAAGTAAAACGTTGATATCACCTCTAAGACGAGTACCGTTTTGCAGTAATTTCTCGTTACCACCCAACAACAAACACAAAATCGCTTTCTTCACTTCATCATGACCCCAAATTGAAGGTGCCAATGAACGTGCCAAAATATTGAAAATATCCTTAAGTTGCACAAAAAATCAACATATATTTTTTTAAATGAATGCACTTCCATGTGAATGAATTCCAAAACAAAACTTAGTTGTACAAAAACTTAAGACAATCACTAACATTATTGCGACTCATTTTCCGAATATTCTTAATATCTTCAGGTTCGAAATTTGGCTGCAATTCTTTACTCATCAACTGAACGTTATTCGATATTATCACTGATCTGCAAACCGTAAAAGTATTTTTCATGATACACTAAAACAGCAAATAAAAAAAAGAATGATCGTATTAGTCTTCACAACGAATTTTTGAAATATTCACCATCTAGTAAATAAAATGCCAAGGCCATTGTAATGACCTTGCTTTCATCTTCAACATCAGTAAGGATAGAGATTATGTAAATTGATCGTTTTCCCAACATTGTCATACGGCTGACTACGTTACAATGACAACGCAAAATGAAAGCAAAAGTTATTTTTAGTGATGACAAAAGGAGACCTGTAAGTGGTTAGTGATAATTATGAATAGATATCAGCAACGACGATAGAACTACCTGAAAGTTCCATTCGAGAACGCACTACGCTTATTTGGAAGGCATCTGTAAAGACCGACAACTCGAATGCGATCACCTGGTTTACAACAATCTGCTAGATCTTCTTCAGCTATTACGTCCACCGACCGAGGTAATTGACCTGGTGGCGCAGTCTCAGGTAGCTCCTACAGGACACGTTTCATTATTTACTTTGAATCATTCGGATATCGGTTTTCAGAACACTCATTCAAATATCAGAAATTCATTATTTTGAGATGTAATAATCAACTGGTCATCAACAAAATTACAAAACAACATATAATCCTTCAGAACAGCAATTGGAGTCAATCGCTAAAACCAACTTAAATGTACCTGAATCGAGAAAGTCTGGTAATCTTTATACGTGCTCAATCCATACTCAGTTTCGAGTGGGTTTTTGTTTTCATCCTGCAATAACCAATGATATACCCAAAATTATTTTGATACACAAAACATAAGATGAGATTAAATTGATCCATTCGAATTCTCAAAACAAGCATCATAAAATTGGAATCAATCTGTTTCATTCAAATGAAATAAGGAAAACACCTCAGTTGGATAATAATTGCTGCTTGGGAATGCATCGTAAGATGTGAGATCTGTGTATTTACGTTCGAACGTTTTACCCGTAGCTGGGCAATAATGAACACTTCGTACTAATTTCGGTCGAACTGTTGAACCTGAAATGTTCACTGATGGATACTAAAAGCGCACTTTCGATCATTTGAACGACGAGTCAAACAACTGATTCGAAAGCTAAAGAATTTGAAATGAGTGTGAAACAAAGGTCGATAAGTTAACAAAGAATAAATACGAACATTTTGTGACGATACCCTCACAACAAACCATGTTTCCCAAATATTGCGCTTTCAGTGTACGTGGATTAACGTGTCGTTCACCAAAACTTCCCTCGAAACCAACCAAAATGTCACGATTTTTTGAGAAGATTGGGTCTGTTCGCGATATGAAATCATTCACCGCTTTTTGCAAGCACAGAATTTCGCGCGAAAAATTCTTCAACAATCTGTAACATCAATGAATCAGTACAGCCAAACAGTGAACCAAACTGTTCAGTGGGAATAAAAACGCAATCCTCACCCATTAGCTCGTTCAGGTAGCTTCGACCGTACATCATTCAGATTAACAATCAAACGATTTCCTTCCTCTTTGATCAGTTCTTCGACTTTTTGGACATAAATCTTCTGTTCCGCCTATAAAAGATGTGCATATCGTATCGGAGAATCACGGTTACTTCATGAAAGGATCGTCTTTAGCAAGAAAATCATCAAATTTCATTTCATATGTTCCGAGTAACTCAGATAAAAATCAACATAAGTGGCATTGAATGTATTCAAGAAAGAATGCGCAAATAAGATCAACAGGTAAACGGAATTACAATTCGCTTTCAATTTACTTACACTGTCATCGATGAAATTGAGGTACTCGAGCGTAACTTCTCTTGCGAAATTTTCGTCCTCACGGTCGATCAAATCCATCTTCTCTACTTCACGAGGGATTGTGCACTAACTTCTGCTTGACCGCACGGATATACCCTTTAAAAACACTGAATAACAGGCATCGATGGATTTGAGAGTACAAAATTAAGTACGCGATTATAATGTTGATGCCAAGCATAATGCAATAATAAAAATAAAAAATATACTGAAGAGGGTTTCACCAGCTCAACAATACTGGCTCCGTGAAAAACATTTATTCTGCAAAGCTGAATCAATATTTCGAAACCTGAGGTGATTTTCGATCATCCAAGTAACCAGGAAAGCGATTCAAAAAAATCTTCCCGCAGAAAATTTGTTCGCAACATTTTCGCGCTCTAACCAAAGTTTTAAATCTGAAATGGATGTGATATCTTGCACATCGTTACGTTACCGTAGACTTGAGAAGTGAACGTAGTTGTTTGTGAAGGATTTTATGGTGGAATTTTGAAGGGATTTTGGCGAATTTCTGCGGGTTTCTGTGTATTACGTATAATATTGGGTATTTTTGCTATATCTGACCGATGTGAACAATAAAATTTTTGATTCCTTCTCATTAACTCTGGGTTTCCCATTTTTATTCGCTCATCAGTTGTAGTATCATCACGGTTTCATTGCGATGGTCGAATTTTTCTGACAATTATCTTTACTGAATTCTTATTTTCATAGTTTTCTTTCACTTTTTAATTTTTTCCGTAACGAGGAATTAAGTGAATTGCCCTACTGTGACGCAGTTCGTTCGTTATTTCCCACACTCGAATGTGCTACTCTGTATTGTGCATCAATTTTAGTTTTTCTTTTATGTGTGGATTTGATATTTTGGTGTTGGTATAATGTTGAATCACATTTAGGGTAGTTTCGGAAAAAACCGAGAATGGGTATATCACGAGATAATTGGCATAAGCGACGTGCAACTGGTGGTAAGAGGTGTGCGCCGCACAAAAAGAGAAAGTTCGAATTAGGACGTCCTGCTTCCAACACTAAGGTTTGACTCAGTCATCCCTCATCGCGCTATGATCCCAATAAAAACAGCTCGAGAAGTCATTGCGGAAAGTGCTTCAGTATTGACTATTCTGCATCGCGTACAAAATGCCTTGATTTCCAAGCTACTGTGGCTGCGATGAAACACTGGCTTAAAGGCTCAAGTTCACTCTGTCAGCGTAAGCTTACGTGAGGATTTTAGTGAGGAGAAGTGCTCAGAATAATTTTGAATAGATCGTGAAGCTTTCAACTTTCACTTCAGTGACTGCTTCGAATGCTTCAGATTGAAAAATTTTAGATTGGTCCAAAACGCATTCATTTGGTACGTTGCCGTGGTGGTAACATTAAGCATCGTGCTCTTCGATTGGATGTTGGTAATTTCTCATGGGGATCCGAAGGTTTTTTTTTGTACTTCTAACGTCTGTTTCATTTTATAATCAAGAATGTTCACGAAACCGGGGGTTGAGTCACGCAACAGACCACTCGATTCGTTGCTGTACGCGTGCTGAACCACTCGGAAATTACAAATCTTAGTGCTCACATCGATACAATCAGTTACGTCCGTCTCACTCGCTGATCCTACTTATGTTGAGCAACAGTTCCGAAATCTTTATTTGTTCGAGTATGCTGACAGTTGAGCAATAACAGCCAAAAAGTTTTTAAGGAATAACACGTAAATCACGTATTGTTGATACGGTTTATAATGCGTCAAACAACGAGTTGGTACGAACGAAAACGTTGGTGAAGAATTCGATAATCACTGTTGATGCAGTTCCGTTCCGTCAGTGGTATGAAGCACATTATGCGTTGCCATTAGCCAGAAAGAAGGGTGCTAAGTTGACCGATGAAGAAGAAGCGCGTATCAATCGAAGCTTATCGAAGAGGACACGAGCCAAATACACCGAAAGGCAAAAAACCGCTGAAGTTGAGTCGCATCTCATTGAACAGTTCCAGGGAGGTCGTCTTCTTGGTTAGTCAATTCAGCATTCACCTGCCTTCTCTTTGTTCGTTCATCACTTCATCATTTTTGTATTTGACAATTCGCAAAAGGAAAAGTTGCACCGAGAGTAGAGTCACACTGTACACCAAAATTTGATGTGTTCACGTGTGCTAAACATTCTCGAAGATCAAACCTCATCTGCACCTAAATGCGGGTTGTTCCTTGCTTCGATGCCGAATGACCTCACCTGTGTGTCAGAACAACGTTTTTATGTGCTCGTAATGGCTTCATCGGAAAACTTTTTTCAACTCTCATTCACACTAGTCAATCGTTTCAGCTTGTATCAGCTCACGCCCCGGTCAAGTGGGTCGTTGTGACGGATATATATTGGAAGGTAAAGAGCTCGAATTCTACCTGCGTAAGATTCGTGCCAAGAAAGCTAAATAAATAATTGTTATTGGAATTGATTTATTATGTTTTTGTGAATGAACAGAAGTGTTATTTGTTGGTTATTGTTTGTTTTGTTTATATTTCACCGATGGTCTTGATGAATAAATCGGTTAAAATTGTTGTTGTTCATCCACAAACATTGAGCATTTTGTCAGATTTATTCACATCCCATCAATTCTCGCCACGCACCGTTTATTTTAGATAGTCGGCGTTCACCATACACAGCTCCTTATTTCAGATAGTGATAACCTTTCTGTGCTTTTGCCAACGGAGTTCACTATTGATGTGTAAAGGATTTGAAAGTTTGTGTCACATTATTGAATGAACCGGAGGATTGAGACTGAGGGTGAGGCAAGTGAATCATAAGGGAGAGAGTGAGGTAGCTGTTTTGAATGGGTGTAGGTGGAGAATTGCTGATGAAATTTTTTTTGTGGAGCGAACTTAGTATGCTTCATATTGATGTATGAAGGGACAGAAATGAAGTCAATTGATGTCATGGAGAATATTCCTCAGATACAGAATTGATGATGTCTGGTGATCACGACTAAAGTGTTGGAGGCAACCGTCTGTCTGCGGCCGCCGATAGGTTTTTCGATCTGGGCCGACGCAAAAGATCTTGCGGTTCCAAACACTAGTTTGAAGTAGTCACAGGTATTTCGTAAGATTTTCAGTATGTTGGCTGAGATCATCTCTCATGAACAGTGGGAATTGATTGAGTGATTTGGTGTGACAGAAAAGACCATTGCTTTGGTGCGAAAAGAACGAGTGTTTTTGAATTTATCGTTCGTTGTCATTCGGCAGCACTAAAAAGTTTTGACAAGTTTCTTAATTGCATCCTACAATGGATTTTTTCCGAACGAAGTAACTGCTTAATTGTGTCATAGTTATCTGGTTTGTAACAAATGTTTGCTACGCTGTGGTGGATGTGATGTGAGATTCTAGATTGAAAGTTATTGTTTTCAATTTATGAGTGAGATACTTGGGCATGTTGTTGTTTCAAGAGTCTTCCAAAGTAGCATTCATGGAAATAGTAAGTTGTTGTGGTGGGGGGAGGAGGAGGAGGGATTGGTTAATGGAGCCCACGAGTGTGAGAATCGAAGATCTAGATCAAGGATCCCCATAGAGGAAGAAATGACCCATTTTTTGGGTAATTTGGAGGTGTCAGAGGGTAATAGAGGGGTCGGAAATTATTACTGACGTTCTTTACGCGCGGAAATAGTAAATTACCGTAGTGGGGGGAGGGGGGGAGAGATAATAACCATGGAGAGGATAATGGAGCTTCCGAGTGTGAGAACCACTGGTCTAGATGAAGGTGAATGGGATATGTCAAAACAACTCAAATTGCATTTCATGCCTGAGTATGACGGATTGCTGATGAGGATAGTAATTGAGATGGGCATTTGATATTAAGCATGACTTCATCATGAAACTGATTGTCTCAAAGAATTTATTTACAAATTAAAATCAATATGACTCTTCGCCAATGCAAATGCAAATGCGATAAAATCGTACGTATTTGTTGTGCATAATCAACCTTAATTGATAGGAAAAATTAGTGAACATAACGGTGAGCTTTATTTTTTTCTCGAAGTCTTATTTGATTTCTTCTCATTTCTACAGCCAATATTTTCTCTCCATTTCATCGAAAATGTTCGCTCCTCGTTGACTATGAACGTTGAATTTAGGAGTGCATTTCACACGATTCGTTTCATCGATTAGAGAAATAAGAATTGTGTTAATAAAATTCATAACTGAAAATACAGAACAACGGGATGAAGAAACGGTTAGATGGAATAATCAGTTGACATTCGTTCTGCTCATAATCAAAACAACTTTATTATTCAGTTCATTAGTCCATAAACAAGTCATTATTCAACCGGATAAATATTTATTTGTGTTGATATAGTAAGATGATACATGTGAATGATGTGCGTCTTCATAAACGGTCATTAAGCATAATCATCATTATTGCAGTTGCATTCTCAATTCTCATTGCTCAATAAATGAGCAATTAAATAGATACATAAATAAACAACAATCAACTATACATAAATAAACAACAACCAGCTGTATCCTCAAGTGATTTCATCACTGACATATCAACGTATTTCCTAATGTTTTAAAACGCTTTCTCTATTTGAATTTGAACGACTGATACGCCATTCAGTTCGTTCGATCCATTTACAATAATTTATTCCCTTCAGAGATGTTCTTCTGTAATATTATTAGCTTTATAGCACTGCAATATGAATAAAACAACTGTGCAAATTTGAAGAACTAAGCCACGTTAATGATAATTAAGGTGAATCAAACGCACGGACACGTGCGCTAGTTGTGAGCTGAATTATGCATCATCCTATAATATGCAATCGTCAAATCCTATTGCGTGGGATGTTCGTTTTTCTAACGAAGCAATGTGTGTTTAGAGTATCATTACAATTTGGTGTATTAACTAATCCATCGGTGAGTATTTGAGTAGTTAATACATCTCCTCTGCGGGAAGCATCTTTTGATTGAGAGGAGAAGCGAAATTCATTATAGACACATCCTGAATATAATTGATTTTGAACGAGACTCACTTATAATCGTATCATAAATGGGGTTATGTTGAGTAATTTGCCTGAGGCCCAGAATATTGCATCGAGAAGGATGTAATGATTACATTCACTATTAGATTAAAGAGGCTTAGGTAGAATTCTTGCCAAAACTGCCATTTGGATGTGTGATTGATCGAAGAAAGCATAAAAGTCTCAATTGTGACGTACGAAAACGTTCATGTTCATTTAATGATGTTCATTTCATCTCGTTATTGCTGATGCGTTTTGACATAATGTAAAGAAAGTATCATTTCTTGAGCGATTAGTCAATTATCACCTCACTTCTATCATTTATACAGTTTCATTTTCTCTTGACTTCGATTCACCTCAGTTCTGATGAATATTTAAATCGTATTACCTAACTACTGTCCGTCCATCAGCGTTGTTCGATCGACTTTCTTGTTTTCGTTCTCAACTTGTATAATTTATTTTCACTACTTAGAACCACCACTCACGACTCTCTGTATCCATTGCTCGGATATGCTTGATTTTGAAATTTCCAACGAACTCGTTCGAATTCTAATTGAATATTCGAAACTGAATTCCCAAACGTGCATTAATTGAAAGAACCAAATAATGCATCGCTTGCGAAAGTAGCGCATTCCCTAATCACATTCGTAACAAATTCCATTTGCTTAACCAAAAAAAAGAATGGAATAAAAACGTAGCAATGAAATTATCTGAAATTGCCTTAGAATTGATTATGCGAAAATAAGAAGCGTTTTCATGTAAACATAGTTTGATGATGATTATCTGATTTGGATGAATGTCGATGCTGAAATGAATGCATCAAGTTCCAAATGTGAATTGAATTGGGTGAAAATTGAAAGATATGAAAAAGGAACAATGTATCGAAACTGAATAAAAATGTCTAATTCAGTTTTCTTGTGCTCATTTCAGATCAGATGAAATGCTTTCGAAAATGGATTGGACGAACGATGATTCCATATTCGAGCGCGTCATGTTTTCAGTATACTGTAGTTCAGCATGTGTGAACGAGTTAAAAAAACTATCCGCACCCTTACCATAATGCACCCTTAGATTTTACTTATTCCCTTCTGTTTTTGAGGTTGTGTGTAGTTCATGTCCCCTTGTCGCAAACTGCTAGCAAGTAGCCATTTCTGAATTGCCTCAGAAAGGCGAAAAATAACTCAATGAAGTTGTCTCAACGAAAACTTTCAAGCTTTCAAACTCTCAACGAAAACTTTCAAGAATATCAGGTATTTATTGAAAAGCTCAGAAGAAGGTGCGTCCGTACATTCTGGCGAAAATACTAATAACCTTTGCTCCATCTGAATAAGTTAAAATTCCGATTTTTTCGTTCTTTGCTTAAGTATGACGATTCTGAATGCGCAATTCAATCATAAACATGGACTGGAATCGGAAAAATAGTCATAAAATCATTGACGTAATTATACAGCTCCTTTCACTCGTATGAAATAATGGAATGTTCACTCCCACTGAAGGCTAACATCGGTATCATGGCCTTAAGCATGTCGATCCTTTGCACACAGAAAAGTACGAACGAACTCACTGCTTTCTGTTCAGATTTCTTTTCTGTTCTGTTCAGAGCATTTTTTTGTTCATCGACTGTGCTTATCCGTTCGAAACGTCTTTCCAAAAAAAAATGTTCAAAATGATGGAAATTTAGAATACATTTTAAAAATGGAACGCAACATGTGACAGCCATAACTTCAAGATTTATTTCCACCAAAATTTTTAAAACTGTGCATTGAAAATAATGATGAAATGAATAAAACAACAATAAAAATAACTGATAAAGAAGCGTTCAAAATATTATTTAATGCCAGTTTGTTACATTCAAATCACATTCACAATTATTTGATTAAACAGTGACAAGAACGTTCGCCTATATGACAGTGGAGCGTCTTTCACGAGATTAACAAATTAAAAATACAACTCCAGCTGAACAAAACAAAAACTTTGAAAGCGATAATAATTCTTATGGATACTATGGATATTGCCTTGGAATATTAGGTAATTTTGATTAAGATATGATTCCATTGATTATACATTCAAAAGATACTTTCCGATGAACCATTCAGTCTGTTCAGTTCTCATTGATGAAACACGATGTTCACTATTCGATCAATTCTCATGAACTGAAACTATGAACAATGAATAGCTGCTGCTGCTGCTGCTTAATATGGTGCGAATTAAGGATGTGCAAAAGATATGGTGCACCACCCAACCGGACATCGCAATGATCAAGAATCAGAACTGGAAAACATAATGAGAGTCAAGTAAGGTGGATTATAACTGAATAAAGCTCTCTTTAAAACAACGTTACGAAAACGAACACGAATAATTTCTGATCAATCAACAGCAATCAAATGATTCAGCATTTCAACAGAAATTATTCATTCACTCTTGTTGAGTGGCCAATAAAATTAGGAGAATGCACAACATCATTATGAAACTAAACTAGCGCCATTGAGACAAATGTCAAACCATAACTGATGAAACTTCAATCGAAAGCGAACAGCTAGTAAAGCAACCAGTTATTTTCTTAGCAGATTATCAGTTCAAGCAATGCACATTGATAGATCACCTCTTTTTCAATCCCAAAACCGATATTCAGAACGAATGTGTTCTTGTTTCTTAATCAAACGATTTCAGCGCTACAATCGGAGGATTCCCACACAAAATTTCATCATTAATTTATGATACTCCTCCACAAAACACCGGAATGTTGAACTGGCCAAAAATCTGACAGTGAACCTAAATTACCTATTGTTAGACAGCAAACACGAGAACATTTGCTACTACTGAATGTAATTTTTAGTCGATAACTTCGTTGCACTTATTGCATGCGACATATCTTACAATCACATATCTCCATAAATCCTTATTTCTAAACAAATCAAATTACAAACGAAAAAATAAAACAACAAAACAAAACCATTCAACGAATAAAGCAATACGGCAATGATATCGGCTCACATATGCGTAGTGATAAAATGAAAACAAGGGAACACAAGCAAAATAAACAAACAAACTTTTTTCACAGTAATTTTTCAGTTTCGCATCTTGTGAAAACGACCAAACTCACGTTTTCCTACTTATTTTCACATTCTTGCTACAAAAGCATTAATAATTGCATTCACCGTAATTCACATGTTTTTTTTAAATTTTCTATTTTCGACTCAAATTTTTCCAGATCAAAACATCCATCACAATTCTGTTCGATTTCCCAGATTTGACTGTTTTCAATACGGTGATTCCTAGGTGAATCACAAGTGAACCACTTTGCAGAGATGTTTCGATGACTATAGAATATTACTCCAATCAGTGGTTCGATTACTGACTAAAGTTATTAAATGGATACTACACTTTCCCCGGGAATCATGATAAGATCAGCTAGAATGCTCGAGTTATCATCCTAGGCTTGAGTTCGGGTCGTTCTCATATTCTTTCACAACGAAGATACAAAGTATCATCAAAGAACAAGCTCGAAGTGATCGCGCATCACCCACTTGAGCTGTTTCAATTCAGCCAACTGCTCCATGCATAACTGCTTCGTACGTGCACGAGCGTCACGTCGTTCACGAGCCTCGTCCACCAACTGACGTACTGCCACACTTTTCACCTGCAACTGATCATTAACCTCACTTATAACTGAAAGCCCGCAATGCAAATTTCCTTCCTCTATGCAGAAGTATTTTCAAATGTTGACCGTTTCATCGGAATTCAGTGGATCAAGTGCTAACAATAAAATGCAAGTAGGAATCCAAAAAGTGTAGTAACGCACTCCGATGAATGAAACTTTTATCGATAATTTGTCCTGAATTACCTGAAGTTCAGCAATTTGTGCGTCAAGTTCGGCTAGAAAATCCATCTCAACCCGATCGAGATCATCGAATGATATCGGTTGAACGGTTGAAGATGGAGGAGGCGGTGGTGCATGGAAATGCGGTTCTACTGCCACTGGAATATTGCTGCTTCGATACGGAACGCCAGCACATGGAATATATGTAAAACTTGCGGCCATATTTGGGAATTCAGATAGATTTGAGGGATTGTCGAAAGCGTCGATCGATTCATCATCATCATCATCATCATCGTAATCATACTCATGCAAATCTTGATACATCAACTGACGATTGGACCGTTGCAAGGGATATGATTGATGTGAATATTGGCCGTTTGTTATTGGGGATATCTGATAGGGCTGTGCATAGATTGGTGATGAACAATGACGTGGTGATGCGTGTCGTTGTTTTTGTTGTTGAATAGGGTGATGTAAATTGGTGTATATCGATGATGTTGCAAATACACAATCTGATGAGCATGCATTGTTGGAGGCAGCTAATGACAACGGAATGCGATTGAATGCCTGAAATTTCAACAGCTTTATTCAATGAATTCTTCTTTCTTTCATTGATGTATTCTCTCAAAGTCACTTCCTACGAACACTGTGCAATCGCTCATATAAGCACCCCTCTAGACGATCTTTTACTGAGATTTCTTTCGCTATACTTTTGTGCTTATTGTATATCCTCCATAGTTTTCGTTACCTTATGGTTCTGCTGAACTGAATAACTTTCACGTCAATAAAAATACTCTCAACGCAAGCCCCTAAGACATCTCCCAAGTCATGAAAACGCTATAAACAAAAGTGACAAAGTTGAATGAAATCAAAACAAGATCGTGATGAATGCGAACCTCGAGTTCGTGATAAATGTGTTCGTCCTCTTTACGAGCATCACACACGGCACGATACTGTGACGAGTGGTTATTATTATTATTCTCGTCTTCCTGCTCAGTGCTATCATCTAAATCGATTCCCAACGCCTCATCCACATCAATCGAACGGCATTCAATTGCTTTATCTTCCAAATCGCACCGTTTCTTCGATTGCTGTTGCCAATCGGGTGAATGAACCGATGAGTCAGGACTGAAACCGTTTCATGCTTCATCGTTTGCATCGAACGTACTTCATTCCATTAAACATGATAGAATAAAATCAGAGCAGCTACGCAATTTGAAGTAACAAATCTAAAACAAATGTCTTGCAACCGCCTAACTGCATAAAATAGTGCAAATGTTGTACTAATGCTATTTCAAATGAAATCCTTGCGAGGTTCTCCAATTTCTGAACTTTTATCCGAAGATTCCCTTTCTTACAACAACAACAAAAACAGCGACTGATGTCTTTAGTTTAAGGAATCCGCATGAATGCGATCCAATCAGCTTACAACGTTAACACAAGACAAAATATTGAATTACAATTGACTCGAAAACAAATATTCAGATAAATTTACAAAACGAGATTAGGATTGATTTAGCATCCTGAAAGTAAATTTGCAGCAGAACGAGGCATCGACTCGAACGAAACACGATTTAGATGCACTGGATAGGTATCATATAATCACATTTTTGAATTGTTTACAGATTAGCTCTCTTAAAGAGTATCTACTGAGTCGTAAACAAGAATGTTGAATGAATTCAGTTGGTTAATCATAGTTTATTTTGCGGAATATTCATACTTTCAATAAGACAATAACATTCCGTCACAGAAATGCATCAGAAAAACACATGAAAATTCCTTCTTTCCGAATTCACTTCTACTCAGATAACGCAACTGCCATATTCTAAGCGATCAACTAAAGTAATGACAATGCTAATTGTAAGAATAATCTCGTGTTTGCATAGAATTCCGGTGTCCCGATTTTTAAGTCTCTACCGCAATTCTGGGAATTATTTTTCGGAGAAATCCTGCGAATTTTTAGATTTATACGCATTATTGTTATTTGCTATTCGCAGTTCATTCATATTCAGTGATATTTGTTATTTACCACTCAATGGAAAACGAATGAATGAATAGTTAAAAATGTTATCACTCTTCACTTTTCATCATCACTGCTGTTTTGCCTTCTGTTTGTGATCATTTTTCAATCCCGGGATTGAAATAAGATCACGCGATTTCTTCTCGATCGTTGAACAGAAAAATGGTCGCGACTTTTCAAACACTGATCATATCTCAATGAAAGAAGGTTTCACTAACGCAATTTATTAAATTTTGTTTTCGGCTACGTTCACATTTCAGTAATTCACATAGAGCACTTTTGTGCATGTGTAAGGGCATCTTGATAAAAGATGTTTCTTTAAGCAAACACACTGTTACTATGCAATCGTTGTTGCTGTGCAGAAATGTGCAATTAAATTTGCAAGTACTTTCGAACATTAGCAATGCTATCGAAGTTCAGTAAGTGCTCAGTTCAGTAACTATAATATAAACCAAAAATCGCATTGTATGGAGACCGTATGCGTGCGATATTGTTCGTGAATGAAATGTGATCAAAGCTTGGAATGGCTGAATATAAGAGTCAGTGCTCATATATACGTACAAATATGAGCACGAGCCAAGAACGCTTGCAGATAGCAACACGAATTCCCAAACGAGCAATCAATTAGAGTCGAATTGTACTTGATTGGCTTATTACGCAGAGATGTGTGTATGTGCATGTTGTACAGCTATGCAAATAAGCGCAATATTATAGTGAATCTCCCAAGCAGCAATAATAATTTGTTGACATGTTCATAATACTGCCGTAATTTATGAATAAATAAACATTTATATGACCACACAATACGAATAATGATCAGTGGTTCTACATGAAAATTACAAGAGAAGCAAAAGCATTTCTCGACTACTCACCTACTGTCTTGACTACCATATCCTGAACTACATGTACTTTCATCTAAACTTTTGACGCGTAACGACGAACATCGATCCACTGACGCATAGAGCAGCTCATTTGGTGGTTTCGGTGGCAAAATATTACCACGAAGAGAAGGGCGATCTCGAGAGATCCACGGATTGGTACGGATCTTCTGAAAAGCATTCGCACGTGAAGCAATAATCTGATCCACTGTTTTAAACCAGTTTCCGCGGCATCACTTCAAATATTCCGAACAATACCGCCCAATCGTTACAACTTGAACTTTGCGCCCAGATTCCAGTCGCTTGGTACTAATTAATCAGTAACTTAACACAAAGTTATGACGAGCCGAGAAAGCGGTCAAAAAATTCAAATAAGAGGGCACTAGAATTGAATTCAATGGTGAAAAACGATACGACTAATATATTTTTGATGATAATGAGAAAAACGACGGTAGTAATTATCATTTTCAGCAGTACAGTCATCACAGAGTATCAATAAAATCAAGAAATACCATTCGTCCGGAGCCATAAACGTATGACTGTGAAAGGGATGCATGATGCGTTTTATTGCACGCGCCAATTACCGTTTCTTGCCCGCTCCAAGAATCCGGAACTGTCACTGAAAATAAGTAATCAGAACTTAGACTCTAAAAGCTGAAAGACTAAAAAATGCTCCAATTTGCTGCAGAAAAACATTCGCACAGTGCTGCGAACATAGTTGGGAAACGAGATTATTGAAGAATGTTTCGGAATATTGAGCGAAAATAAAAACAAGAGAAGGGAATACGAATGAAGTTGCTGAAAATGGTTCATAAAAGTGACGACGATGTTCACTGACAAAAGAGTCAATTTGTTCTTTCAACGTTCCGAAGTGCATTCAGCTTTCACGAAACGATTCGTTATTATGACTGAGCACTTTTTCTACTTCACTCATTGCTTGTCATGACTAGTAGCATATCACACTGAATGGTCTCAATGCCATTTCAAGAGCAATTGAAAAGGAAGAAACTTTTTTTTGGAATTAACAAAAGTATGGCAAATCGACGACGACTAATATGAAGCAATTGAACGAAAGAATTTGTTACCATGCGACTGATCTGAAACGATCAGAGAACGTGAAATAACATCAGCAGAATGATCTCGAGCCCTATTGCTTTGTGTTACTGATGAGAAGCTGTATCGGAGACGTGGTGCTGCGGACTTTGAGTGCTGCTGCTGTTTGTGCGAGTAGCTCGCTTCGGCACGACGCTGTGATGAACGTCTGCGCAACGGTAACTGCTCAAACCACGAACTCAACCTCTGCATAAAATTCCACTCTGAAATTCAAATTTTCAATTAATCAGAATAATCAGCAACAAATGTCCAACTTGCCTAAATGGACTTCAACAACTGAATCAACAAAGCACACGATTCAAGCGATAATCTTTTTAGCTCACTTCAAAATGCCGATACCTAACTGCATCATGGTAATAGAGACTATCACTGAATAAAATGCGAACGAAATGACATAACTTCAGTGGACAGATGAACTATAGTATCAGTGATTGATAACCTATGAAAGTATCGCATTCCCAAGTTCAACGAGTGATACATTCTAAATTATGACAGAACCAACTATCGAGAAAAATGTTACTAGCATCTTTTTCGTTACTACATATTGGCTATGATTATATTCACATGATATGGCTGGTGATAGTGTGTTTACTGTTGGTAGATGATATTGATATGCGCCAACTGTAACAATATCCAGTAGAAACAATTAGGTGAATCTAATGTATTGATTCAGATGGAGAATCGAGGGGATTATCCGCCGTTTAGGAGTAGATTGATTCGCACAAGGTCATTCGGATTTGGATTAGAGTCGAGTGACAATTTTGATTCATCAATAACACCAGATACGAATACTTGTGAGTTGAATAATGGATACACGCTTCGAAATTTAAACGAATCAAGGAAACCAACTTTCGAAAAATTTCAGCTAAAATATTCTCAACCATTACTGACGCTGTCTTCCATGAAATTGAAAATGCGACCAAAAAATAAAACATCTCTTGATCTCACGCACAACTTAGAGAAAGCAAAATCAGATGACACTGCGTCGTACTTTCAAAAAACCAACGCGCCATCACTAACAATAAGCAAAAGATATGTTCTCAGGTAATTTCATTCTGAAATGAGGTTGAATGCGATGAAGTTACAAATGTGCTATCATGAGGAATGCGAAGATCGCTAGAAACTACGAGCGAGGATCGCTTCGCAAACGTAAACTACTGCCTGAAGAATAAACAAATGCATCATATTGCACTCAAATGATTTAAAAATAAAGCGATCAAAACAAAATATTTCATCGTTTCACCACCACTTAATTACATGTGAACTCGTTCATCATCCATTCAGAAGATTATATGAGATTAAGGACGCATTATGAAAACTATGTGACCAGGCATTTTGCATAAAGCGAATGAATGGTCATGCGTAATACAACAATCTTTCATGAACAAATAAACGAAATAAATGATGATTTAAATACCACTGATAATTGAATAAACAACCATCAATAAATAAATGGACAGTTAACGGAGTAAACGAAAAAAGACTGATTTGTCGGATTATGAGTGTATTTCTGACCAATTCCTCATAAATGACCCTAATTCACTTCTCTACACCGCAATCCAAGCATCAATCAAGCATATGATGTAATCAGTGAGGTCGTTCAATTAATACACATATCGCATACGCATACAAGTATCATTAAGCTTTATTCTAATCCGCGGATAGGATGATGATATTTGCAACAATTTATGCTAACGCCTAATGAGCACAACAACCAAATCCGTTCTATATTCATTCGTGCATCAACATCTATTTACAGCTGTACTCTCGAAATGATGCATTAGAATTAGCCCATAGGCAAACGCAACTATAATCACATCACCAAGCATAATCACAACCAAATTAACTCAATGTTTCGCAAATGCACGCAAGCTTCTTATAATTAAGTCTGGCATTTGGGACTAACTAGAACTAATAGTTAGTTGTTTCCAGTTCATTCAGTTGCTTTGTCAGAACAAAGTCGAACAAATTAGTGAGTAGTTTGTAACGTCATTTGCATGCTGGTGCTGACCTCATCAGATGCATCATCATAACTGATTGTTAGCTAAATGAGTAATCATACATTGTGGCGAGGGAATGAGTGAATTGCGAACGAACAATGGTGCAATGTGCTGAGAACTGCGGGTAAGATGTAATAAGTAATAAACACATAATATGGCATCATTTCAATGATCGTCGATGATTTTCAATTATTAATAACGCATATGAAGTTGTATACTCAGAAGAAATATTATATTAGGCGCGGTCATCAATAAAATAAACATTTCATCAAATATTAATTGACGTATTATTACTTCAAAGACGAACGGAACGAATTCAGATGAGAAGATAAACTGGCTGAACAGAAGCAACAATGGTTAGGGATCGAAACTCTCTGACAGTAAGACTTTTCGAGGACTGGAAATCGTTTCATGAAGGAAAGAAGAGTTCAGACGTTGTGAACAGAATACTCGAAATAAATAAGACTTTATGATCGCAAAGCATATTCGGCATCAACAAATGATAGTGAGGTGATGCTAATAATCGGAAGAATAATAGCAACGTTGAAATAAATAACTTTAAATGGCAAATAGTAAAGTGAACATTTTTTAGATGGGTCTGAGTGATTCAACAAAACAAACACAATTAACAGATGAGGGAGGGCAATATAAATAAAGCATTTCTAAGGTAACAACAATAAAAGTATTCCACACACTTATCGAGTATTATCGAATAATATCAAACATCTCAACTACCGCATTCTTGTCATTATTACTATAACTATCATTCGATAATCTTCCTACATGGCATCGAATTTCTTCTTAATCGCCCACTTTTACTGTTGGGAATACTCTCAGCAAACACTCTTAAAAGGTGAGAATGGAACTGATGAATTATGCAGTCTTATAGTAAGAATTACGCTTCTTTTGAAATTATTCGTAATAATTGAAATTGTTCAGAAAAACAGAAATAATTAGTACATTCTGTTGTTCGAGCTCATATATCATCAACATCAGATGTGAACTATCTTGAAGCATCCATAACTACGGGAAATAATTTTCCAACAGTAAGATCACTGCTTAATATAGCAAAATAAATGCACAAAGCTAAACATGAAAGAATTTGTTGGAAGAGCTAGCAGAGATTTCGCAGATACGCCTAATATGGCGGTCAATATAAACGGATTATTACTTCAAATTCTCGAAAATCTTGAAGCAATAACCTTCAGTAAGTTTGGAAACAGTGCAAATGCAGCGAATTTGTGCGTAAAGTATTCTCAACTTGGCGCCCAGTGACTTATCGAAGTACGCGTTGAATGAGTTGTAACAAGGAAAATATTATTGTATTATACTTATGAATGCAATCGGCTTATGAAAGGTCATTAAATATCCATAACAGATCAAATTATTGTGATGATGAATGATGCAAAGATGGGTAATATTCGGGATTAAGACAAATATGGCAATATTAGTGCAATAAATAAGAAGACATCTGCTCTAATTGAGATCGATTGTCGTTTAGAAATGAACGATAAAAATGAAATAACCGATTTATCAACTAGAACACACAATACAATGAACACATCATCGTCACCAAATCAACTCTCATTCAATCACTTCACGATTTTACGTTTACAGATAAATTTATGAATTGAGTGTCGTTCCAATTACAGTATGACTACACCAATGAATCGTAACGAGTTCACTAAAAAAGTCAAAATTTAATGCGCAAAAATGTGCGCATATTTGAAGATAACCAATGTAATGAATGAAAATGTAGAAACAAAACACTCAGATTGTTTTACAGTCAATAAATTTCTTCAAGACAATCAAAAAATGTTCGATTTTCAACGCTTAAAAAAGGACACTGAACGGGGTGAAGAAATGCGAAAATTCATTTATTCGACTGTGAAACTAAATCAAAAACGAATATGGAACAAAGTGAGATGTGTTAATACAAGTGACGCGACAAATATACCAACATATACATGTGATTTATGGTTTTAACTTCATAATTTCCTCATTCTCATAAACTAAACAACCCTCGAAGGATTTAAAGTCCTTTCTCCAACAACTCAAAGGACCAATTCGGTTTTGTTGCTTGTCACCCATAAAAATTATTCATTAAACTATCCTCGCGACGTTTTACGATCTGATTCATTGTAGCAATGAAGCATCGAAGTTTCACGATGGAAGGTACTCTACCAGAAACTACGCTCTTCCGTTATCAGAAGCACAAAATCAAAAACAATGAGTGCTAGACACTGAGCATTCAGTTCAGTTCATGCAATAAATTCAATTGACATCGAGCTGAGTGAGATATGCTGAGCAATGGCAGTATGTCTGGAATCACCATGACTGCTCGTTCCACTCAAAAAATATAAGTGAATTTTAGAGGATCTTAAAGATTCAATGACAATCACGATGACAATAAATGACGAATAAAGACAAAAGGTTGCGTTGTTTGATGAACACAGATATACAGGCATGATTCTGCACATGAATACATCAAGTGAGAGAGAAGGAATAATTGTTAACGCCACATTTAAAACGAGCGAAACTGTACAAAATGTACTCAGCTGTAAAAGTGAACTGACAAGACGAATGATCATCATTCTAAATTATTCCGTTTTTAACGAGTTCAACGTACGTCTACCGAACGACTTGGTAAAAGCTGCAAACCAGCATCTTTTGTAACTAATAGTCAACATCGACAGTCCAAAAAGAATACTTCTGTTCAAGGTTTGACGTTACAAATGCCTTAGTATGATACTAATAAAAGCTAAAGGAAAATTAATAAATAAAAGAAACAATAATAACTATTACAATAATGATTATAATAATAATAATTATTATTACGGAAATTGAGAGAAGACTATAAAATGATGGAAAGGATGAGGTGAATAGAAAGATTTGAAAGGCAATTGACAGACAGATAGATACTTTATTCGAACTTGATTTAAACTGACACTTAAAACTTGTTAAGATGTAATGCTGCACTGTAAAACATATGAATAAAAGATAATAATTCGACAATTATGACTATTGTTCATATTCTGAAAGCCACATACACATCCATCATAATCATCCGTTTAGTACAGTTCACTTGTTTGAGTGAATACGACGGAGTGAATCGGTTAAAGCTGTACGAGGTTGATGGCTGGACGAGTGGACGACGAGATGCGGCCTGGTTGGGCGTGGACACCGATGTGTAAGCAGATATATTTGAGAGGGAGGGCGGTATTGAGGAAGATAAGGAGAAAGCACCAGTAAACACGCTAATCAGACGGGTGCATCTTCGTAGTGACAGCCGAGTGCGTTTAATATTAAATTATCAATAAGAACTAATTCAATTGCACAACTTCAAACATTCGAATGAGTAACTAAAGGATTGCACAATACTAATACACATAACAATGGCAGCAACATCGATCATCACTCAATTCATAACATTTCAACCATAAAAGACTTGCTCATGCAATTTTCGTACAATAAAATACGATGTTACCAGGAACTGGAAGACATTGCAAAGTGGTTCTGAAGCCATTCTGCATTTATGTGCACATTGAGTTGGTGATGAACATTTCATTGATATTTATTATCATTAGAGAACATGCCAACAACCAGTTTAGAGAATAACTACGATAAATAACTCTTAAGCATGATAAATTGAGTAGCGACTATATGGGTTAGAAAATATGTGTCGTGGAGAAAGTGTAAAGTGACTAGCAATGATATCTGAAAATTACACAATGGGTCGGTCACTATGATGTCCGGTTATAATTCACACAACGCAGTCCAGATGAGTAGTAAGAAATCAAAATTGAAGTGTATTGCATAAGAACGTTTCAGCTGAAACTTTTACTCGATGAAACAAAATGATTCAGCTGATAAAAAATAGAGTGGAAACAACTGAAGCGAAAAATCTCTCAGTTGTGTAACTGAATTCAGTCTCGTTCAAACGAACTTGCATCTTTAGTGTTGTTACAGATGAAACAAATCAAAACAATACACAAGAAAGACTATCGAACCACCAAATGATAACAATCTCAACACCCAAAAGCAAACAATTGTTAGGCCAGTTTTGAAATATAATTGAGAATTCAGTAGAATGCCTCAAAGCTAATCTTTTCCTGTCACTGAGATATGGTTAAGGAAATTGTTAATGAATTATTTGACGATGATTTTAAAGAATAGTGACAGATACTTGTTTGTGGTTGCATTCTGATTTAAGGAAACTAGTAGTTATATGGGTATTGCAGAAGTTGGCTCCTTTTCTTTGAGTGTAATAGATGTCAATCTGCATAAATCATGATAAACACATACACACGTAAACATATATATCCCTATAAATCCTCCCTGAGGACAATCGCCAATCGGCCATTTCAAATGCATGCACATTTCGTATTAAGAGTTGCTTACTTATTGAATCTCGAAAAGATTGAGCACTCCTTCAAATGAGAAGATAAGGATTTGCAATTCACTGCTTTTAATATAGTGTATGAAACACAATTGTGAATGAATAGCGAAAATCGATTAACAGAAACTTTTCTCGATTAATTTATTTGCGTGAACCAAACAAATTGTGTTTTGAAGTCCAAGACAGGAATTGAGAAATTTCATTAGTAACTTTAGAATTTATTGACAACCTAAACGATCAGAGAGAAGTGGTGCTTGAAACAATGAATACATGGCGCTAGCTGAATTTTGATTCATAACATTTCACTGGCCACAGAGTAACTCCATCAATAAGATGGCTTCATTCGAAGCAGAAGCAGAGTTCGAGCCATACCAACTTCGAGTGAACGACGAAAACGATGCAGATAAAAGCTTTCAACCAAATTTACAACTGAATGCAGTTCATGTTCGTTGATGCATCACATGCGATTTTGCAGTGCCATTAGACATTACATTGTTGCCCACTTACAAAACAAAACATCCGGTGTATAGAAACGATGCAAACAATACTCACTTGCATGCAAATCGCTTACTTGCAAAATCCTGATTCAAGTCGGTGAGATGAAATCTAATCTAATATTCTGGTTTTTTAGAGAAAAATTATAATTTTGATCAGAGGATTAAAATAAATCCACAAATGAATGTGTAATTTTCAGTGTGAGCGAAACTGATCACGAGTAGACCTGGAGACCAGTTGTTGACTAGTCAGACAGAGTGTCTCGAACGAGCACTGAAAAACAAATAAACATACTCTCACTGCAGACAAAAATCCGAAACTCACCGCTCACCTCACCGAATTACCTTCATCAATTCTAAAACAAACGAACCCTTTCAATTTATCGCATCTTCAGCTCTCTCAAAATACCGCTTTACACTTCAATACATCAAACGAATTTCAGGAATGCAACATGCAACTCACTAATAGTAATATAAATGCATAACTTCAAGACGCTGACATATGACAGCACCAAACAAACCGTTTCAATATGACAGGATTTTCGATGCAATCCAGTACAAACAAATAAGATAAAACGGTGACTGAATCGAAAAAAATTTCTTACTTATTCAGTAGAAATGTCCAGAACAAATGTTTTTTTACTGCAAACAAAACAGATTTCTAAGCATCGGAAAATATTTTCTGAGAAGACTGCATCAGCTGTGTTTAGGTGTAATTGTGATGGTAAAGATGACTTGCGCACAGTTGACAATGCTGAGAACCTCATTATTGGAGGAGCATTGAAACTTGTTAGAGAAAGGTCAAATCGATGGCAAGAACGCTCAACAAGAGAGTGAGTGTCATATCAAAACAGATCATTCGTTTGCATGAAATCACCATCATTTGAACGTCGAAAAGAAATCAAAACCGACCTTTAAATGGATTTATGACCCAACCTAACACATTCACACTTACGAACAACAACCTCTAAATAGCTAACGGAGAATTGCGGTAAGGTTAATGTGTTGAAAGGAAGATAACGATATGAGAAATCCTCGTGAGCCACACACTTCTGGGAAACCACCCGCTGCGATTAAGTAATATTGTCGGAAACATGTGGCGCATCCTTTCTTCGAGTTCGCCTTAATGACTGAAATCCCTATCCATCAAGCTCACATCCTGTCGTAAACTTAAAATTATTTCCGCACTCACTCCAAACATCATCGACCAAACAAATTTCCTAATCGCTTATGTACGTATGTGTACAGATCCTCGAGCGACTGTAAAGTTCCCTACATACATAAACATTCAAAGTGTCATGACATCTAGCAGGCACTGCTTTAAGTGGTAGTCTCCTTCAAGTTTTATGTCATTGTTTGGCGGCGAGTGGCAAAATTAGTTACATTTTGGATGCTCATCACTATTCAACTGCAGAACAGATATGATCAAATGACACGCAACAACAACATGTTATGTGTTTATGTCTATGTTTTTGAAACGTATGTCATCAAAATGCGATAATCATACAATGAAACCTATAAATTAACTTGAAGACGATCACAACGATGCAATTGTTCTTTGACAAGGTTCCCTACTGAAAAAGCACAATCATGCGTGATGCTAACCGTGAATGAAGCGTGATCATGCAAGGGTTTTTCCAGGAATTATCACTTATCAACTCATAATTAGATTATCACTTCAAAACATCTACATGAGATGTTTCTAAATGTTATCAGTTTCTAAGTTGTGCTTATCAGGGAGTTAACAATAGTGACTGGACGTGTAATATGCTAAGAGGCAGTTTATAACAACGAACAATCATTCATTGTTGTTGTTGAATAAATGCAATTCGATATTTAAACATTCGAAAAATAAATAAACAAAACACTGCAAAGTGTTAGCACTTACAACCATTCAGATGATCTATCGAGTGCTCTTCACACCAACGAATCAAACATAAAAACCGAAACGCTATGTGATCAATGCAATTTCAAAACAATTTCAGTTCGATGCAGCAGCTGATAAAGATGCGCCTTTCAAGCGCTGAACTTCGATGCATTGCTCGTATAATATGTCAACTAAAGTTGTTTTCATTAAACATCTTAATCGTCCTTGCCATGTCACTTCATTAATCATATTAGCAGCATTTATCGTATCATTTTTTTTGTATGCGTGACACAGATATGAAACATACCGGTTTAAATGCTCGCTCTAGGTTTACTTTTACTAAAACGGTTCCTGTGGATAACGAACGACTTTATGGACTATCACTCATCGAAACATTCGCTCATTAACAAAAAATATTCCAAGTTGATTCAAAAAGCTCGAATGCCATTTGGAAGACAAGAAATTTGCAAATTGTGGCTGCGATTTTGGTGCGTATGAAATGAGAATACGAAAGAAGTACAGCAAAATGCATTTTAAATGTGAGTTGCGCACTAAACTAGCACAGAAATACATCAACGAATACGAGAAAAACGTCGCAAATGACATTTTCTGACATAACGATGAATAAATCTGACACATTCATGTTGTTTCGCTTTTTGAAAGGCACAAGAAATTTGAAAATATTTCCCAAAAGAGTCATTTTCGAACGAAATAATGGATTATACTTGTGGCAACAATAAACAAAAACCTTTCACAGTTGAGGCTTACGACTGTCACTAACAGCACAACAAGTGACACAATTTATGCATACGCCAATGAATTGTTTATGTTTGATTGGCAGAGATTCGTCGCATGAGACACCAAAATCTCATCATAAATGCATAAAAATTGCGAAATTAATCAAGAAGAAAACGAACGAAACAATTTCTTTGTTGACACCATAACGCAAATTTGAAAATTCGATCATCAACAAAACGCTTATCTAGAAAGCCGAATCGTCTAGTGGCCTAACAACAGAATTAATAAAACTACTACTCAGTTTTCGTTTTGCATCAGAATAATATTCTCAAAACAATCAACTGATATTGTGAGTGCATCAGTAAACTGATTCATCTAGAAGTAAATCAAAAATTCTACCTACGTCTAGTCCACTTCAAATCACTCAATTTTTCGCATCAATTGTTCTCACTGATTTCAACGAAGTCCGTTTAACAGAAACAACGACAACAGCAACAACATCATTTCATTAAGAGCAGCAATAAAGCTTAATTTGAAGATGACATTTCGATGGATTAATGTAATACCATGGAGATGACATTTCGATGGATTAATAATAGAAGTGGATAATGTATTTGCTGTTGTTATGATGTGTGAATACATCAGAAAACGCTATGAAACATTACTGAATAACGTCAATTAATAATTCATAAACGATCAATTCACTCACAATTCGTAACATCACTTTGAACAACATTAATTTTATAACAACTGAAATGTTCACCACAATTTGCATTATTCAGCTCAACCTCAAAATACCATTATGACTACTGTTGTTGACAGATGCTGGCAATAAGCACCGCATTCGTCGTGCATGAAATCGACAACTGAGCTTTGCGAAACTTATGTTCAGCTCGAGTTTTTGCACAGACATATACGGAAACATGGTGTAAAGGTTAATTATTACGCTTAATTATTCGCATTTATCTATTATGATGATAGAGCGTCACGATAAGTTCATGCTCAAATTTAAGTGTTTGAATGAATATTGCTAGAAACATGCTCTCTTTAATTACCATACTACTACTCAAGAGGAGAAGAAGGCTAATTTTGCAATGAATGCGATGGATGAATAACGAAGACACGTGTTACTGCAAGGGTTATCTGATAAGTCTCGATAAGATATTACGACTAATAATGATATATTAATGATGGAACAATCAGGCGAATTCGTGTGAATAATCCATGTAATTTCGGGGTTTGATTGACACATAGACAATAAATCATCTTACAACGATAATTAAGAATTAATTATTAGGAAACAGACTCTTTGGTCATGGTCATATTGCTTATTGTTAGACGTACGTAGGTACAGAACTCTTAAATCGATCACGATGAGAAACAGATCGGTCAGAAGAACGCGTACAAAGGTGCTCGGAATCATAAAAGGACTGAATGAACGAGAGAAGGTATTGAATATGAAGACCACCCGATGTGCGTCAAGCAGTAAGTATCATTATGCAAAATGATCGTTGCAATTTCTTTCATACGATATCGCCGAAGCACATGATTAACTAACTCTCCCACTAATATCTACAGCTCTAATCATTGTTCATTTTTTGCAAGCGTCTTCTATAATCCACTTCTGTTGTCATCAACACTCATGTAAAGCCTCTCAATATAAGAGCAACACAAAACCCAAAATTTATGCAATCATCAGAGCAATTACGTCGAAAGAGAATTTCTGAATAATGACCCATTCGGTTTCTTGATACATTTATCAACAATAGAAGAGTCAATCAACGCACAATTTAGTACGTTATTTAGTTCGACTTCTGAATGCGATACCGCTTTTAAAACCCTTGACATATTTAGTCGCCGTCTCACTGAACGTTCGATGATCATTGAGAGTCGATTCCCTTCATCATTCTACTTATGTTATACAATCGAGTACTCCAATATAGCGTCCGTCTTCTGAATGTAAATTTATTGTTTCGTGCGTTCAGGAAATTATTTTTCTTTACGAACGAAATGAATTGCATACAAACGTTCACAAGTATCAAATTGGTTCCACTAAAAGCTTTCGATTGTTCTGTTGCAAGATGAAAACGGTCATCGATAACGTATTTATTTGCACAATTGTTTCGATAATAAATGCAGATCGTCCTTCTGAACAAACAATCAGTATCCAACATGAAAATCCATATGCACACACCTATTCGGTAAATAGAGTGCGTGCAATATTAATGAACTGCACAATCGTTTACTGTGCATAATTATATCGTTGCAAATTTGTTGCAAGCTGTTAAAACACATTCTACTTTTAGCAAATGCTAGCATAAACATCGGCTATGTGGTAGGGATGAGGTGACAACCATAGCCCAATTTATAGCTGGCGTGAGAAGTATTCATGCTTACGAGTATGAGTATCTCCGATTGTTAATAACTAAGTTTTGCCAAAACATTTCATAAATTCAGTTAATCAAAGTAAACTACTAGCTACTGATTCAGAGCAGTCAGTGATTAAACATGTAAATTCACATCAGTACGTGAATGAATGCACCATAATGAATGTGAATTTGGAGATAAGTGGAGATAATCAGTGAGCACGGAGTGGAGCACGATAAAAGGATGCTTGAAATTATGCAAATTAAATCATTCATCATGGATATTCCAAATCAGATTCTCTTTGAAGCTGTCCCTTGAAGAAGTTCCACTCGAGTCCCGATAAGAATTGACAACTGATTCGTTAAAATGTGTCACAAGCCGATTTAATCAGTATGACTCATAAACGCCTCTGCATACTCATACCCACGATATCCATCATGAAATGAAACCTAAAGAAACACATCTCGGAGGACCATCTCATTGAATAGAATACACATGAACAATAATGACAGCTTTCGAGAGGGACCATGACACATCAATCAGTTGGCAACCTCACGGACTGAAGTAATATCCGCTCAAGTCCCAGCCAAGATGAGAACGAGATTACAGAAGATCAGAAATGTTGTTCAAAACAGTGATGATAGTGGCACAAGCTGATTTAGTTGACACCAGAATAAACAACTCGCTGATATCAAAAGAGCATCCAATTCATGACGTATGGCAAAAATTTTCGTTAAAATCATCAGAATCATTTGGTAAATGGTGAACCAATGAAAAGCTATAAGCGAAGTTCACTCATTAATCATTTGATCTAAATTCGAGGCTCTACTATCCGAACACAATGAAACGAGGAGAATAAAGAGGCATGCGACTGAGTCAACTTCCTGATTCATCCAGTGTTTATGCACTCCTCAAGGTGCAACCGGAATAAACTAAAGAAAGCCAACTCAATAAGAAGCAATCAGATCGACGAGAATATCAACAAATATCACAGAACTGGTGTCGACTAAATGACACAAAATAAGCGACTCATAATGAACAGATGTTTAGAATAAACATTAAATCTTCTTTAAATTTTAACTAATTGCTTCGCATTCATTTGATCAAGAATTCAGAACACTGATCGAATTTCCGAAGAAAAGATCGAAACTAATGACACCGAAAATGACGAACTGGAAAAATTTAGCTTGAAAAATGATGGAGGTAATGTTGCTCGAGTCAATTGGTCATTCGGCAGTGAGAAACGGCACATCGCATAAAACACATTATGATCCCTTTGATGGTCGAACGCATGATCTTTAGATATTTACAATCAAAATAAACAACATGACTGAGCGAGCGAATTCTTAATTTTCCAGCATATCTAACCAGGGTTAACAACATTTATACTAACGATCTGTGCGTCAGTTCTGGTTAGAAAATGAGACGCTGGAACATGTGGTTTTTACGCTATAAAAATACAGATTCAGTTCCTATAAAAATTTATAAAGACGATACCAAAGCGTCTAATCGGATTATGAAACTCAAATATCACTTGATAATCTGTGTAAATTTTACTCATTCTTCTTACGACACAGAATAAAATCAAACATATATTTGGCCACTTGTACCGCTGAATCAACCAACTACCAAATCGAATATAGACGGACGAACAACAATAAATGAACTATGAAATGGTTTCATATCATCATAATAAGCCCAGAACCAAATGTGCATGCATAAAGTTTGAAAAAAGCAAATAGCAATAATGTGAACAATGGATATGAATGAAAACCGGTTTTTAAGACGCACAGATCTAAAAGATTTGATATGAAACTAAACAAAATTCACATATTATATAAAGAATTGCCCATTCGTTGAAAATGTTTCTCATTCAAAGAACATTAAAGTATATTTTACACTTTTTAGGTGCCAGTATTAGCTACTTCTGAGTATTTGAAACATGATCATTATCCAAGATTGTTTTTTAATAAACAACGGCTTTTAGAGTTTTGCAACCAAAATGAGTATGAACATTTCGAGTAAAATTCTTCATTTTTTTCGCTGAAAACAATGAGTGATTAGCCAAACAATGAATCAGCGTATATTTTTAGCAACATACTTGAAATTTTAAATTCAGTTCCTCGACAAAACTGCTCACTTTTCTCATCTCAATTCCAAAAACTCTCTCTAATGAATCAACTCGAATGGAGATGTAAATGGGATTATATTATATCACAATGTCATTTCATAATTTGTGTGCGCGACGGCATTCAGTGCGATTGATTTTGAAACAATTTTCAAACAGTTGATAGGTATAGTTCAAACGATCGTGACTGTATGACTGTATGATTGAATATGATTAAAAAGCTGCACCAATGACATTGATTCATTGATGCAGCTTTTGACGAACATTATCGTCGTGAGTGCAGTTTTTGACAAATATACTTGCTGGTATTTTTGGTTATTTGGTTACAAGGAATTGAGGACAAGCTGTGAAACGATTTCCTACCAATCGAAAATGGACGAAAGATATCAAACTGATGTGATTAGAATTTTGATTTGCTCAGATGTTAACTCGTAAAAACGTTTTTACATTGATGCTATCATCAACCACTTTCAAACGCAAAATAGCGAACGAAAGAAAAACACCTCACGAGATATTTCAACGTTCAACCTTACTCAAAGAATGCGTATTTTTTAGAATCTTTGAATGATCAATTATTGTAAGCGTATAACAATCCATCACGAATGGCAGTGAATGTTCGGTGCGATAAAACGAAACGTTTACATTCATCGTTATTGCAAAATCTCATTAATAGAAGCAGCGTTCACCTATCGTTTATGGTTATCGTTCACACATTTTGCCATAGTGAATGCAATTAGTTGAAAGTGACACAACTAATTCTCCTTGAAACGCTTGTAATTATTATGGAAGACATTTTCAGTAGCATCATCAAACAAACGGAGATTTCACGTGAACAAACTTAAACGATCGAAATTTCTTGCTTCAACCAAATCAAAAACAATTTGAGATAATCGACTCAACAGCTCTCTATTAACAAACCATGAATAGCTCAAATGCGAACTTATACAAGTATTAGATGAAATGAATTCTAGGAAGTACAATCCGGATGATTATTCAAGCAATCTAAAATAATATGAATTATAAATAGCTTCAAATTGGGCAATCCAAATACAGTTACATGATAACTTAAAGATGGCTTAGAGCTTAAGGATATTCATACTTGTAACTGAACATTTTACCAGAATCGCTAAGGTACAAAAAATAATACTTTCGAGAGAGCGTATTTGCAGTTGCAGTGGTAGAAGTGTATAAGCATAACTTATGATGCCACGAAATTTCCCAGCTATCAGATCATTGTGAGAGTGGTAAGTGAAACGTAGCACCATTTTAAGCTGAAGGAAATGTCGTTTGTGTAAGAACTTTAAAAATGTATCTCGCGTAAAGAAGTTGATTGATTCAATTGATTCAAAAGATCGATTCAATCACCGACCGGATCTTGCACTGAGCAAATGTTCATCCAAAAAAATCACAAACTGATATAATCACTGTAGCAGCTCAACCATTAAAAAATGATCAGTATTCAAATCCTACAATGAATGCAACGTTATTCATCGAGAAGCGATTCATTTTCTTTACACATTCAGACTGACCAATTGCAACTCCATCACTAATTGTAAGATTTCTCAAAACATGCTCAAAATCGTTATCTACTCAAAATCATCATGCACTGTTCTACTTCACAATACGAACTCCTTGCAAAGCTTACACCGAAAAACTGAAACCTTAATGACCAATTGATTTCTACTAGGATAAATAGCGAATGTGGTTGTGTGATTGAATGGTCCTGTAACAAAATGATCTGAAATAAAGAAAGCTGAAATGTTGAGAATGAATGAACTAACTCTTTCGTTTCCAACCAGTCATCGTTCGTTGCGGTAGTGCACTGAAGTGATGCGGATGTTCATCTCGATCAAGATGCCTCAAGCCAAGCTGTTTGTTGCAGTTTTTAAGTTCTATTGAAAGCAGTAACACACCTCAACCTAACGTTCTGCCATAAAAAAGCGCTGCTGGCGATGAACCCACCGAATAGCGATCACGTTTCCACCCTCTATCGATTTTCTCTTCTGAACAGCCGATAATCAATCATTAATTTGATTGAAGGTCATGCATACGATATTATCAGATTGGACAACTTGTAAAGATTGACTGACTGGCTTTACAATTAGACTATCGTCAGAAAACTGTGTTTATGTCCATTCGCTAAAATCGCACTGCATTCACGAGTCTAAATTTGCTATTCGTATCATAAACCCAGTTTCCAGCTCATGAGTGAACTTCAATTACAGGTTTTCAACTGTAGCGTTTCGCAACGGTCGAACAACCGAATCTTTCAAGTTTTAGCCAACTGCTATGTTGTGAACGGTCGAATGAAAATGTCGTCGACCAGTTATTTATGGACAATAAGAAAATAGGTCGAATATGAATAAAATATACACTGATCACTTGCTCGCTATAGGTACAAAACATGCCAAGAAATGAACCTTTAGAAAATCATTGTGAAACAACCATCGACGAATATTTGAGTGATTGTGTATAATACGATTTCGGTGTCAGTATACCGTCGTTGTTGTTTGCAATAGGACACAATTACCAACACTGAAATTGGATTGAGTTTGAAACAAGCTCATAACCTTAAACACTTAAAATTATTTCCAGACGGGCGCAGTTCCTGAGGCTGGTTCCAGGTGAAAGTTGCATGAAATACACGAAAATGAACGAGGAAAGAAACAAATAAAAACGATCATCATTGCACTGAATTTCGATGAGCATTTGATGAGCATGCCCTAGTGGCGTGTTTCAACAATCATAAATTGTGCATTCAGAAATCATTTTATAAGTTTTGAATGTTTTCAGAGTTTTGAGGCTACTCAAAAATTTTCTCGGTTTGAAGAATTCAATTGAAGAATTCAATCCGCTGAAATCAAATGCAATTTTTTGAATCTGGAACTTCCAAAGAAACACCCGCAACAGCCATAACTTTAAAACAACGAAAAACAAATGAACACATATCTCATCACTATTTCATCATCGACAAGGAATTATACACATAGTATTGGTATGAATGCTCGAGCTGATTTGTAATATTTTTGGAGTTAAGTTATATCAGCCACTCAGCAATTTCCAGTTTCATCCGAACGAACGGGCACTGTGGAGATTCATTGGGTGCAAAATAAACATTGTTTCGACGAAAATTTCCGATAGTCAGCCATGAACTGTTCGCATCGTGCCAGTAACGATCAGTTTACAAGAAAAAACTCTTTGAAACAATTTATCAAATAATTTTAGCAGCACCAAAAAACAATAATGGCCTTTATAAACTATGCACACATTTCTAAATATGTCAGGGTAAATCTCATCTTCAATGCTCCGATTCAGCAAGATGATAGAATATAAGTGAAAACTCAAATCAATGAACATTCCCAATTCGACGAATATCTTCAAAAACAGATAACCTTCATTAAAACATAAGAATCCACACTGAGTAAAAAACTAATTGAGCTATTAATCAAGCCAATTACTTTGCTCAATCTAAAGGATGCCTTCTGATCTTATGATCAGTAATCTACATATTTCACAAAATATCACCTTCAAATAGTGAACTGATCATGAGCATTCAGTTTATGCCTACACATAAAAATGATTAATATGAATGGAATGCTTCCATGACACTGACAAGTTCGAAAGAGATGAACGTAAAAACGTCACATTTAATGATGAATGCAAAGGTGGAAACGAATAAAAAATTGAGAATTTATTCAATAATGATATCAAAAAATAAGAACGCATAATCACAAGCATTCAATTGCTCATCATCATGGTACTGAATCACCTCATTCATATTGACAGATGCATACATCGAAATGACATATTTAACGGATTATAACAGCCACTAAAATTACTTCGCACTGAACTAAAAATGCATTCTTATATTGCCCTTTCAATCTCAATCCTCCCCCTCCCCCTCCCCAAATAAAAATAAATAACGATCGATGAAGGTTGGTTTCTGCAGTTGTGAGCAGCTTTACTGAATGACGCATGCAGTGATGATGAACAATGTGAAAATTTATGCAAATCATAACAATGGCTAACATCGCTGATATCAAATGTGCTTCTTACTATAGTGAGTGTGAAAATCTAAAAATTCCTTAAAGTATTGAAATACTAATGCTGAGAGTTTTCGGATTGGCAGTGGACTGCTGACAGAATTTTGTTAGCCATTCAATTTGACAGCATGAAGTGGTCAGCTGAAGATGGATGAGGGGAGGTAATGACTGTGAGTATTTACATACGCATGTGTCTAGAATGACTGGCACCAAAGGCTACATCGAATAAAATTACTGAAAAGCTCTTTGAAGCGGAAATCGGTCACTAGGGTATTACTCGTACACTCATCCGGTCAGTTTGAGCCATAGAAAATTGATTGTTTCGAGTCGTTTCAATAAGCCAACAATGACCAACGGCTAACCACAATTAGCCATCATCCAAACAATGAGCTATTCCACAATGCAATATGTACACTTCAGTAACGCTCAAATGAATCAACGCAACTGCCATATAAATATTTTGCTATTTATGTTTCGAAATATTCTGCCATCAAACTTGCAATAAATTGCTGAAGAAATATTGCTTGTCCAATAATATGCTTACTTCTCCATTCAAATACAAATTCGATAAGTATTCAGAAGTGTCCCAGATTGACAATCATTATGACGAATGTGAAATTTTGGTTCTGATGGAAGACTCGAAAAAGTATTGCTACACCATCATCATGGGTCGTGGTGATCTTACAGTAGCCATCTCTTGAAAAGGATTACGTCAAGTGATGATTATGATGGAGAAATTCACTAAAGAGCACTGAAACGCTCATTAAAGTGAGTGTTTTTTGGACGAATGATTCAAACAGCTGGCAGAAGGCAGTAGCAGAATGCTTCAAACAGCTGACGTATTTTCAGCTTCTGCATCGAAATTATCTACGAGTGTCGGAAGCTGGGTACATTTTCATACGTGCAATAAAGATCGAATCGGATGGGAACGATTAATAAGATGAGAACTAAGATTAATTACGGCGATCGTAAACAGACAGGCATACTTCTGATTAATTTATTACAGTGTCGAAAAATCTCAATACCGCACGCTAAGAAACCATAATGCTCGTTTGTTCAAGCACTCACTAAAAAAATTATTCCGCAAACATTTTCTTCTGAACAAAAAATTCAAGAGATACGTGACGTTGCAATGAGTGCAGTTGGAAAAATTTTGGTTTCTTTGCAGATTTATGCGATATCTTATCTCATCGCTTATCTTATCTCCCAAAAACTTTATTGTTTCATATAAATCGAACCATGCATTACATACAATCAAACAATACTCGCAAACCTCTCAGGTACCGACAATCAAATTAAGAAATTAACGCAGTCCTGCTGCTGCTTAATACTAAACGAGAAGTTCATCTATATTCCAGAATGTAAAGTGCATAATAAGGGTGTGCATAATATCGAATAACATGCGAATGTAACACGCTAGCCGATGATTACTTGATGAAAAGCGATATAATCACATCCTATGTACCGTGTTTTCTCTTTTCTGCATTAGCACATAGCAATATTCATAACAATTTCAAGCACCGAACCGAATCATTTTCAGAGTGTCAGTTGTTCACTAGAATAGAACTTCCTTGTAAACACTTCCGAAGTATTGACACATAACAACTTACCAGTACTCACCACTGTCTCAGAAGTGCACTGAAATATTCGTTCAAAATGAGAATTTAATTATACGGTAGATCACTGATCAAGTTCACTGTTCCAATACCGTTTTTACGTTGCCGATCTCCTCATTTTTCTGTGAGAATTAATGGACTATACGCACCGCTTTCGTAGGGAAACAATTGAAGGGTTCAATGAACTGTCTTCTTGTAGCATCCAAAGAACCAAGACATAGAAGTATAGGTGAGAAGGTGTTTCCACTTGCAGGAATTGCATTTGGTCGATAAAATTGCTCTGAGGAATGCCAATCGCAGCTGTTCGTGGGTAAACATTTAATGGACAGTTTTTGTTTTCAGATCAAACAAAGCAGAGCGAAATTAACACTCTGTGAACATGTTATTACAACATAATTAGTTCATTGGCAGTGAGATGCATTTTGAAATAAGGAGTGCAATCTTGAAAAATACCGTGTTACAAATTTCACGGAACTAAAAACAGCAAATTTGATGCAGTTGAAAGAATACTTCAAAAATTACGCTCAGTAATTACAGTACAAAATGGCACTGCTAGCAAAAGATTTTTTAAAATAATTCACAGTGCAATTCGATGTTTCGACTTCGAATGGCAAATCTCAAGGTTGAATTATGATTTGTGGACCCGTCACAGTAGTATTAACTTGGATGAGCGCACTCAAAAACTCAGTTTCGCTCAATGAATTAGAAATTTCGAAAAACAAAATGTTCCAAACAAACCATTGGCATTTTTTACACATTCAAAAAAAAACGTTGAAGCATCAAAAACTCAGAACATAATGTTTGCGTCTATCTAGTCAATTTCTAGTCAGCCTCACATCATAAATATTTCCAGAGAGTGCGATCACGTTTGAACAGCTCGTGTTGATGAAAACAAAGTGAATTCTTTCGCGGAATGTTTGTCCTCTGGCTAGCAAATGATGTTGCGAACTCTGTGCAATCTGTCAGAAAATATGGCCGTTTATCATTGAAGAATTGCTCATTTCGATACTGAACGATTGTCATCGCAGAGCAAATAGCAATATAAGCTTGATAATGACAACACTGAACTGTTTGCAGAGCCATATTCATCACGAAATGTGTTGCGTCTCGTGAAAAAATTAGTTTCTCTTTTTTGTTTGCAATTATTATCACCGACAGTGCAACGTATAAATCACATTCAAGCATATGATAAATAAGTGTGCGCTGTCAGAATCGTTGTTGACAGATTAACCGACCGGGCACCAAAATCATCACGAATAAGCAATATAATCGTATGATGGTATGTATGAACGGGTGCATTTACGAATATGTAGGCACTGATATTTGTCACTTACACATGTTTTGGAATAAAAATTATTTCAACAAACGATTCCCTCTCTTACAAGAATACGAAAATATCCGCATTCATATTTGTTTAAGAAAATAAATCTCATCAATAATGTGTATAGCGCTTAATAACTGGAAACAATTTGCTGGTTACAGGATAATATGAATTTGAAAAAAAAAGATAATTGATATAAAAAAGATGATTGATATGAAAAAGATAAGAGATAGAGACCCATGACTGTAGCAATAAACATTCCAGCAAACAGAGATAATGAACATTCAAAAAATCTCATTCCGATCAGACGAGGAGTGGAATATTTCGAGGTGTTTCTTACGATCACTCTGAAATGCTATTCTCACTATTCATGGCCTCATAATCAATTAGTAATGTATGTGCAATACGTAAATCCAACCGGAATCAAAACAACCACTCAAGCATTACTCCATTGCTACACTTGAGTGAACATCTCCGAGAAAGGTTATCGTAGAAAGCGTACGATTTTCATTGCATAAATGCGCATAAGTTCTAGTAGGTAGAATATGCACACTACATAAATGATTGAAAGCAGATTTGAGCAGTGATTTACTTTGCATTTCAATAAAAGTTTATATACCGCGATGTTAGAATGTAATATATCAATGCCTTAATGACCACAACTTCAAAGAATTTATATAACATTCAAATCGCATTAATAGAAATGTTATTAACTTGCTTAATGTTACGGCATATACATCTATTGTGCTATGAATCATTTCTTATATGTGTCGACGAGAAAAAACGCTACTTTTCGTGGGTTTGATGGACCACTTAAGGAAAACAAATTACAATAATCATACAATCCATCATTCTACAAAAAACCCACCGAGCAAAATTCATTGTGCATAAAAAACATGCGTATCCAATCAAGTGTTGTTCAAAATCACATAAATACATGGATTAATATTGAGCATATCTTAGATATTCCCAAATTAAAGGCTTCTTCAGGTTCACTAGCTGAACTTGATATTACGGACAATCAAAAAGTTGATGGTAATGTATGAAATCAAGTTAAATTTTAAACTTGTCTCGCAGATATCCTAGTAAGAAGAATGATATTCTTGTGAGCCAGTCGAAGCATTCAAGCAATTTTATGGCCTAATCATAGCGAATTATGCAATATTTCGAGTTCAGTTCAGCATTCTCACCGCAATCGTGTTTCTTCAGCATTATGGAAAATGGAATTAGTCTGCGTCTTGGTGAGAAGGAAATTAACCAAAAAAATTACGGTTGTGAAGAGAGCAGCGATGGGATAAACTTGAAATCGATGTCACAACAATACAAAGGATGAATCATGAATGTGTACACATCGCACGATTGTTATAATTCGTTCATCTTTAGATCATTACCAACTCATTGTTTGATAACACTTCAATACAGTTACAAAACTCATGTCAGAACATCCAAATCGCATGCGACTGCAATAAGTCATAACTGATGGAATCATAATGAAAACGAGAAAGCTCATACCAACAGTAAACAGAGCTGATGATTAGCGATTCAAGAGAATCGAAAAGCTCAAATTTGAGTAACAAATCATGCAGCTACGGTTCTCTATTTGTTAGTGAAGGCAACCGGCGATACGACGAGTTGTTCACTGTACGTAAACTTGATGATCGCAATTGATATATAAACACAACGAAAGCTTTACACAGTCAGATAGCAATTAAGTGATTTTAATCGATGGATGCATTGTCGATTTAACGATCGTAGATGTGCCTACTCGCACTTTGCACTCACGAACAAGCGCTAATCTCTGCGAACCAATGTAAGCGCTAATTTTTTTCGCGAGATTACTCGCAAACGAACGAAACCATGAATGTGGACAGCATGGAAACATGCGAACAATTTTTTTTCTACGGTTCGTCAGCAGATACTGCTCTTTGAATTTCTCAAATTAAGACATAAAGGCGCTCAACGGGATAGATGTTCATTGGTTTACCATTCATGAGGGTTTCCTAAAGAATAAGAAAAATCATAGAATGAGAGTGCTGAGAGGGTTAAAAATATCGAAGTGTGATGAATGAATGTGCTAGCAATAATTAGCACAAATTGTAATTCGGTTGAATGATGGAACCAAATAGCTTTTCAATAGACGAATACATTTTCGATTGGAATTTGAAAAAGAAGCCATTCTAAGCAGCCCCATCGAAACATTTACAGATTCTGGTGAAGGCGATAATGACGATTAGGCTAGCATAAGGATGCGATGTGAACGAACGCTCTTCATTCAATGAAAGACGTTCAAAAAATGGAAGAAAGCATAATATCACAAACAAACGCATACACAAATAAATACACAAGTAGCATCAGAAAACACAAAAAATATCCAAAGACGGATAGAAAAATTCATTGATAATAATGCATAACTATATATGGAGATGTACAGAAAAGCCAAACAGTTGTGATCAGATTAACGACGAACAAATAAAAGAATTGATTGCATCGAAACATTTCACAAAATCTTTTGAAATTCATTGTATCATGTATTTTGAATGGAAATTTTCACACAGCGATAGACGCATTGAATGAAATCAACACCCAAACAGCTCATCTTCAGCTTTTCTCTCTGCACTTCGCTCTTCATCACCTAATCAAGCAACTTTCACACATACGTTCCTCATATCTCGCACTAAAACACAACAAACAACAGCTAGAATCGTCGTTTGCAATAACGTTATCTTTTCATCTCTTTATCCACTCTACCCTAATCCCCCATCTACTTCATATAGCCGCTAACTTTTTCAACAGTGATCGCTCACCATCCCATTATGTCGAAACGAATATGGTGAGATATGATTGAGTTGCATGACATTTCGCGCATTAGCATAAATCATCGCCGCCTGTCACACAAACATACGGATAAATTGACGACGCGTAGTATTGTCCGTCGGATACACAATAGATTTCGTAAATAGATATTAGTGATTATAGATGAATATCATGGTTATGAAATCCCATTATGAACAGCACTTGAGGATGCATAATCTAGTGCGTCACTGTGGCGACGAAGAAGCATCATCAGTTTGATTTGTTTATTCATATAATAAACATTATTGAATCACAGAAGGAACACACACACACGCACACAAGTAGACGTATGAAACAGCGATCAACAATGATACCAATTACGTCAATGAATGTGACACATTCAATATAAGCTATTATTGTGACTGTTGTTGTTAATTGAGGCCGTTTTTGTCTTTAGCACACAAATGAGAACAGCTCCTTTTCAGCTTTGATTATCATTAGTCTCATCACTAATTTACCGCAATCGGCAATCTCGGCCAATTCTCTAGTCAGAAAGCCATTAAGCAGTCGGACAACCAATCTAGCAACATCAATTCAAGCGTCCGTCCATCATTCCTAGGTCAAACACGTTAAGTGTTCATCATCAATCCGCCTAATCAGCTGATGAATGAAAAATGCCCATTCACATCACACAGTAACGTCAACAAACTATGCACAATGGTGTTGTTTACGCGAAAACTAGCCACATGCACACGACACACATATGAGAATCCTGAAGAACATTCAACGACGCAGTATTGTTTAGGGCATTTCTACGTGAGAAGTATTTGAGTAGAATGACAAAGCTAAGATGAAGCACTTGTGATTCGGTGAAGTGTTTGTGGATGACTCAATTCATTTAGAGATTAAGCATACCAAAAGTTGAAACGGATGCTTTTCGAATTGTTGACTATTCCGTCTTCCGTCAGTAAGAATGAAACTAAGCAGCAACACTGCAACTCATTGAAATCATTGAAAATCCGCTGGCAACAACAGCATAACCGCAAAGATTGTCAACGCAGATTTTCTCAACGTCGGCTTCCTCTGATCAAAACTTCTTCGCTCATCAAATTTCACATCCAACAACAAGAAAATGCAATTTTATGCAATGAATTCGTTGGAATAGTCTCAACTATCCAATTACACTTTCACCAGCATGATTTAGTTTTCATACTGTGATTAAAAACTTTTAATATACGAAATGTATCGAAATGTTATTTCAGATTTCTGGCTATCTATGAAAGAGTTAATGAAAGAAAGATACCCCAAGGGAAAATATTCCGACGAACGATACGGCATTCCTATCCATTTTTTGTTCTTCAACAACCAGATAAATAGATACATTCAAAATCAATTGGAAGAGATCAAAGAGAACAGGTTTAAGGCAATATGAAAGTATCAAGTGATCCTCAGTTGAGATGTGGTGATGGAGTCGTTTGCATTCATCGAGTATCGAGTGCTATCCCAATTAATATGCAATGCAACCAAGCTTGACCGAGTTGATAGTGACTTCAATTAGAGCTGCGGTTGTGACCGATTTTTGATTTGACGACAAATTTTATAGGATTCTGTTATACGTAAATAGGCTGAGCAGAGATTTGCGTTATGATTAAAGATGGTCAGAACTACACTGACAAACAAATATCGCAGTGAAATATCGATAGGTAATTCGAGAAGGAATGATGCTTCGCTGATATAATTGGATATGGCTTTGATCTTTGTCGTACAAGGATACGCGAAATTGCTTATGCCATGCATTAAAGTGGTGCTATCTTGAACAAAATGCTCTCAACATGATTACAAAGCAACGCTGCAAAGACAAAGCAGTCGTCAAAGGTCATCATTGTTCAGTGCTATTATAGTCAGCGAGTCCGTTCCGAATAATTTATTCGTTACCAATTTACATTTCCCACAACAAATCCACATTTCTAATCTGAAGTTGAATCAATCGTCAATTCTAAAAATGACTCAACTATTTTGTGCTTGATAAATTCGATGAGCGTCCGTTCACATATTCGTCACATTTGCAAATACATTCACAAACAATAGAGCATTAGTACATCCTGAAAGGTCCAGATCAATGCGAGAATACACACCAATCGTTTTGTATGAGTAATTGCTGGCTGATGAATTCGAATTTGCAATATCTTCAAATTTATCGCTATTGAAACTGAAGATATTAAAAGAATTCGCAATGATTATAACAGATGAACATTCATCGAACGTTGCAATGAACTGAAAATGAAATCAACGAATTCGACTGATACTTCGTTGCCAAAATCAAAATGCATAAGAACATTCAAGATGTGCAATCAAATGACTAATCAAGCCCGCATACAAAACGTTGGCCACCAAACTGTTTGAAACGTCGTATAATGAAAAACAATGGCAGATGTATTGATGCGATATTTTATAGCATTACATCTACTCAATACCACTGTTTTAATACAAAGTCAATGGACGGAAATGATTGTTTTGAGACGTACCATCAACGAGATAGTTCAACAATGAAGTATTTTCGTTTGCCTAACAATAAATATTAAATTGCGTTCCATAAAGTAGGATATGAACGAGAATTATAGTATAATGCTCTAATAACAATAATACTAATATCAACGACACATATAATATCGCACATCATATATCAATCAAATGTGTGTAATACTCTATTGTTATTACTACCAATAAATCACATTCATTCATCTACTCTACTTGTGTTCGATAACGATCAATTAACCGGGATATGGTTCAGCAACTGACTTATCATTAACAACTTATCTACGTCAGTTAAGACCGCAATGCAAACTTTCACAATACAATAGAAGTTTTACTAATGATTCGTAATTAGTAATATCAAGCATGGAGAATGGAATGTTCTGAATTTGAATTCTTAATCACTATTCATTGATGGAGCTCATGAAATTGGCCAAAACAGAACTGAAAATCTACATACCCTGATTGTTGATAATTATTGCTGGCCTATCTCGTTGCCGTTCGATCGAGATTCGAATAACTTTTCTTGTTTGTGGCCGTTTCGGTTCCAACGCAGCGATGTGCGCTAATTTCTAGCAATCGGGCACAAGACAGTGAGAATGTGCTGTTGTGGTTATATATGAGACAGTAGTTGCAATCAAACATAAAACTACTGTGGGTTATTGATGATTGCAGCCGCATAAAAATCCATTCTAAGGCATTTTTTATTGATTTCCTATGCAATTGACCGCCCAATTTCTGTGGAATATTGTTGTCACGAATAAAAAAACAGCCACAAAAGCGGCCACTCGTGAAACGGATGTTGTCTTCGTGGACTGTGCTCATCAAAGCGTTCCGCATTCGGCTGATACCAAACATCTGCGCTTTTGCTTCAATTATTTCAGTGCAAAAAAGGTTTTTGCTGCCGATCGCACCTGATACGCCTTTGAATAACCTGAACCGCATTGCACCATTTCGAGAGTTATCCTCAATTGCGCAAAAACTAGGAAAATAATATCACCATTATATACGTCATAATCAGCTGCAACAATTCCTCAATTTTTTTTCAATCAATGCAAAAACCCCATCCTCGCCCATTCGCAAAAAAGCAGTGCCAATGAAAGACTGATTCTAATTAAAATGGTTTTAGCTACTAAGAACAAAGGAAATATTCCTTCATACTATTGAAATGTGACTGCAAGCAGTCACTTGACAAATTCCTATGTTCAGTTGTGAAATCAACATAAACTTTAGTGTCATCAAAGACATAAGCAGTTTTAATATATTGATAGACTGAAACTCGAGAGAATAAGTCAACACTGTCAGCTGAATGAGTGCACATCAGCTTTGCGCAAAACCAAGTGCTCATTATAAAATCAAAGCCAAAAATTTGATTAATCACTTACGAACACGTTCACATTTGCTTAGCGCGATGTGATACATTTGAATGCAATGAAGAGAAGTTCAAGAGTGGAATCTGTCACGGGAGGGCTGTTTGTAGAATGAGAATGTGAAGGGTCGCAGAATCTGAAGAGTACGTCGTAATCGACTCTGCAGCAGTTGAAGTTTCAACTGATCAAGATAACCAAGAATCTTTGAATAAGAAATGGAACTCTACCGACGATAGCCGTGATTAATGGCGTTCATGATCCATTCACGATTACGGTTTGCCAAATTTTGTCGATTTTTCAATCCCGGGATCGGGATTCAATCACGGGATTATCCCGGGATCGAACAGTTTTTGAAATGCCGATTCGTGACATGTTTAAACACATTTTTAAACCAATATGCTCATGTTCAGATAGGAGTTAATTCCACAAATTATTCAACAAGTAACAAAAAAAATTATTGAAATTCAAATTAATACTTCATAAAACGATATCAATGCCACAAAGCACACTACATTTTCTGTACTCATTGTCAGGCATCTTGTCTTCTCGGGTTTAAGTTAATAACAGTACACTTGCATATGAATATGAAATTCTTGATTTTCAAACACTTATTTGCAATGCCCCAAGTCCACTTTCTCTCAGTGTTAGCATCAGCTGAATTCTGGCACTTCGGAAATTTCGATTTTTTACGAAAGATATACATCGCACAGATCAAATCATTTGAATTTTGAGAAAACTAAAGTTAAGAGTTTATCTGAAAAGAGAAAAAACATCCGCAATGGATTTTCATCGAACCATCGAGCACTTACATATTTGATAATTTCGATCAGGAATCATGGTAATGTACTTGATATTCAGGCTTAAGATTCTTTTGAATGGAAGAATGTCGTTCAGTTCAACAACGAATTCTCACTATGGATGATCTCAGTGAGAATTTGTGTACATTTCGATTGAACGGAAATGATCCCAAACAGCGAAGTAAAGAGACTTACAGTCTTTATAACATGCAGTTGAATTAACAGATGGAACATTAAAGCCGAACAAATCGCGTGGAAGGAAACAGCTTAAAATTTTAGTGAATTTTTTGCTCTTGGTTCTTATTAGAAAATGTGATTACCGCCGTTAGTATGTATAGAAATGCATCCAGATGAGTGTGACATAAACTAATAAAAAGCAGAATAATCAGTTGAATGTTAAATGAAATGTTGCGCAAAAGTTCGTCAAGCTGTCGCTCATCATGCCATTTGTCTTGCATCAATTTCCTTGACCATTCATCCATAATAGATGGCAAACAACAAAGATGACTGCATATGAATGAGCTGGAAATGTTTAAGGCTTGCCTCAAAATGGGCATACTATCAAAATTCATACAAATTCCCCTGCTTTATCAAATCCCGAGATCCTGGGATCCCGTGCAAACCGTATTTATGATTTGATAAGATGGAGACCCAAGCTGAGACTTTTGGGAACATTGCAACATTCTAAGATTCACGAATAACAATAAAAAAATAACAGAGCAGTGAGGTGAGGTTGACTCGGAAATCTTTCAATCTGTTTTATAAACAATACGTTTTTGATTAAGATGCAAGTGTAGATAGTTGTAGGTGTTCAAGTGCGTTCACTGTGTGAAATGAGCTGGAATGCGTTGATGAGATTTGTATCCTGTTTTTTACTTTCTTTTTTTATTACTCATTGATGGTGTATTATATCATGTATCAACAGAAAAAATTGCTCTAAATTGCATTCCAATGAAAGGAGATGAAATAACTCAATCTTGCATTTCATTTTTATGAAGCGATTTAATTTTCGAACTGATCTTCTTGTATGTTATCACATTTCAGTGCTTTAGAAGATACTATTGATTATCCTACTGTAGAATAATTCAAAAATATTTAAAGAGCAGATTATCGAATCGATTTGGGTAATCACTGAAATTGTGGAGTACTGCAGTGAGAAAATTGCTTGATATTAATGACGATGTTGAGTTTGTCATTGTGTACATATTGATGCAAGTCATTACGTTTGAAACTTGAGAGCAGCATGGAACAAAACGAATTTAGAAGATGTGAGCATGACGCAGTGGAAATTTATTGAAATAAAAAGGAACACTAGAAAAGCTCAGAAAATAGTAAGTAAAAATGAAAACAGTGTTATCTTTCCCTTCAAGACTAACCGTTTAGGATAAAGAAATTTTAAGACTGATTTTTACTACATTGGTAAGATCAGTCAGCATTTTTGTGCACATTTTTGAAACTGGTAATGTCTCTGTTCCACACTTCTGGCAATGTTCTGTTTTATTCGTTCCGCACATCAGTTGTTCTGTTCCGTTCTCTTCTTCGCATCCACTTTACTGAGACTGTTCTGTTCTAGTCCCTGCAATAGAACAGAAACACAACAGTTTGACAGCAGTAGAAACATCACTATTCACAACAAGCAAACCCAACTGACCTCTATTACACTTACTCTCAGCAATTAATCTTATTATATTTTCAAAAAATGTTACTATTATTATTATCTTTGCAGTGATGTGTGCTTGAAAAAAATTCTTTTAAGAAAACGATAAAATGGCACCGCACTTTTGCATCATAGCACTGAATCGCTTTTGAGGGCAGTCAGTAATGAATGAAGCGACCTTTAAATTCTTGAGCGGCATCACGTTCATTTCTGAAAGAAATTTATATTTGCTATTCATGCATCACCCACGTTCCGAACTTTTGATGATGAGAATGATTTGATTATCAATCTAATTGAACAATTTGAAAAATAATCATTTCAAAATCTTGATTTATTGATTCTACCTAACCGCGTAAAAATGTCATCAAATCCACTGCAAATAATCTAAAAAATAATGGTTGATGAAATTATTATTCTCTTTGAATTCATGCAAATCAAACAATAATAAACCATTCAATAAATTCCATTGTGTACTGAAAATGTCGAGGATATTGCAATAAATCAGGATTATACCACGTTCTTGTTTCCGCTGGGCGCATTCGGTATCAATACATCGCTTATATTATTCCTCAATATCTCATCACCAGAAAAATTATCGAAAAACGTCATATTAGTGTACACTGTCAGATGATAATTCGATGACCAAAGCAGTATCACAGTCCACATAAAGCAATACAACTTCCGTAATGCCTTAGGGCGGTTATTTATTTTCATTGGAAAAATTCTGAATTTTTAGAAGTGCCTAAAATAATCAATCCCATTGGAAGCTTAAACCGAATGGCATATAGGCAATTGATGTGTGTGTGTTTGAGTAATCGGTTCTTAAAACTTAACTGATCTGATATCTGATTGAATGCGATCACTCTGGTAGTGCTATCGGTTCATGCAATTAATATTAGTTTAAGATCAATGACGTTGATAATCGTTTACCGCTTGACATCACAATGACAATCTGACCGTGCATAAATATTGATATGTTCCCGGGCAAAGCTGAGAAGACGGTGAGCTTGAATACATCAACCTCTAATTTCAACCACAATTTTCTATTATTTAGGATCACAAAAATTGCCGTATCTTCCCGAGGAGTGGGAATTTTCAAGCAGTTTTGTCACCGTTAGAAAGAAAATATTCTGCTCAATCTAACCGTTTATAAATGTTGATATGTTCCCGGGCAAAGCTGAGAAGACGGTAGGCTTGAATGTACCCATTTTTCTGTAGTAAGAAAGTGATCTATTGTTATCAAATGCATATCAATGAGCACCTCAGCGCCAGTTGAGATAGCTTTGATTAAATAGCTATAGCTCCTCAACTAAGCAAAATCGCTCAGCAAGATATATAATTTTCTGAAAGCAGAGATTCTGACAATTCGAACGATATACAAATTTCTATATGTTCCCGGGCAAAGCTGAGAAGACGGTGAGCTTGAATACATCAACCTCTAATTTCAACCACAATTTTCTATTATTTAGGATCACAAAAATTGCCGTATCTTCCCGAGGAGTGGGAATTTTCAAGCAGTTTTGTCACCGTTAGAAAGAAAATATTCTGCTCAATCTAACCGTTTATAAATGTTGATATGTTCCCGGGCAAAGCTGAGAAGACGGTGAGCTTGAATACATCAACCTCTAATTTCAACCACAATTTTCTATTATTTAGGATCACAAAAATTGCCGTATCTTCCCGAGGAGTGGGAATTTTCAAGCAGTTTTGTCACCGTTAGAAAGAAAATATTCTGCTCAATCTAACCGTTTATAAATGTTGATATGTTCCCGGGCAAAGCTGAGAAGACGGTAGGCTTGAATGTACCCATTTTTCTGTAGTAAGAAAGTGATCTATTGTTATCAAATGCATATCAATGAGCACCTCAGCGCCAGTTGAGATAGCTTTGATTAAATAGCTATAGCTCCTCAACTAAGCAAAATCGCTCAGCAAGATATATGATTTTCTGAAAGCAGAGATTCTGACAATTCGAACGATATACAAATTTCTATATGTTCCCGGGCAAAGCTGAGAAGACGGTGAGCTTGAATACATCAACCTCTAATTTCAACCACAATTTTCTATTATTTAGGATCACAAAAATTGCCGTATCTTCCCGAGGAGTGGGAATTTTCAAGCAGTTTTGTCACCGTTAGAAAGAAAATATTCTGCTCAATCTAACCGTTTATAAATGTTGATATGTTCCCGGGCAAAGCTGAGAAGACGGTAGGCTTGAATGTACCCATTTTTCTGTAGTAAGAAAGTGATCTATTGTTATCAAATGCATATCAATGAGCACCTCAGCGCCAGTTGAGATAGCTTTGATTAAATAGCTATAGCTCCTCAACTAAGCAAAATCGCTCAGCAAGATATATAATTTTCTGAAAGCAGAGATTCTGACAATTCGAACGATATACAAATTTCTATATGTTCCCGGGCAAAGCTGAGAAGACGGTGAGCTTGAATACATCAACCTCTAATTTCAACCACAATTTTCTATTATTTAGGATCACAAAAATTGCCGTATCTTCCCGAGGAGTGGGAATTTTCAAGCAGTTTTGTCACCGTTAGAAAGAAAATATTCTGCTCAATCTAACCGTTTATAAATGTTGATATGTTCCCGGGCAAAGCTGAGAAGACGGTGAGCTTGAATACATCAACCTCTAATTTCAACCACAATTTTCTATTATTTAGGATCACAAAAATTGCCGTATCTTCCCGAGGAGTGGGAATTTTCAAGCAGTTTTGTCACCGTTAGAAAGAAAATATTCTGCTCAATCTAACCGTTTATAAATGTTGATATGTTCCCGGGCAAAGCTGAGAAGACGGTAGGCTTGAATGTACCCATTTTTCTGTAGTAAGAAAGTGATCTATTGTTATCAAATGCATATCAATGAGCACCTCAGCGCCAGTTGAGATAGCTTTGATTAAATAGCTATAGCTCCTCAACTAAGCAAAATCGCTCAGCAAGATATATGATTTTCTGAAAGCAGAGATTCTGACAATTCGAACGATATACAAATTTCTATATGTTCCCGGGCAAAGCTGAGAAGACGGTGAGCTTGAATACATCAACCTCTAATTTCAACCACAATTTTCTATTATTTAGGATCACAAAAATTGCCGTATCTTCCCGAGGAGTGGGAATTTTCAAGCAGTTTTGTCACCGTTAGAAAGAAAATATTCTGCTCAATCTAACCGTTTATAAATGTTGATATGTTCCCGGGCAAAGCTGAGAAGACGGTAGGCTTGAATGTACCCATTTTTCTGTAGTAAGAAAGTGATCTATTGTTATCAAATGCATATCAATGAGCACCTCAGCGCCAGTTGAGATAGCTTTGATTAAATAGCTATAGCTCCTCAACTAAGCAAAATCGCTCAGCAAGATATATGATTTTCTGAAAGCAGAGATTCTGACAATTCGAACGATATACAAATTTCTATATGTTCCCGGGCAAAGCTGAGAAGACGGTGAGCTTGAATACATCAACCTCTAATTTCAACCACAATTTTCTATTATTTAGGATCACAAAAATTGCCGTATCTTCCCGAGGAGTGGGAATTTTCAAGCAGTTTTGTCACCGTTAGAAAGAAAATATTCTGCTCAATCTAACCGTTTATAAATGTTGATATGTTCCCGGGCAAAGCTGAGAAGACGGTGAGCTTGAATACATCAACCTCTAATTTCAACCACAATTTTCTATTATTTAGGATCACAAAAATTGCCGTATCTTCCCGAGGAGTGGGAATTTTCAAGCAGTTTTGTCACCGTTAGAAAGAAAATATTCTGCTCAATCTAACCGTTTATAAATGTTGATATGTTCCCGGGCAAAGCTGAGAAGACGGTAGGCTTGAATGTACCCATTTTTCTGTAGTAAGAAAGTGATCTATTGTTATCAAATGCATATCAATGAGCACCTCAGCGCCAGTTGAGATAGCTTTGATTAAATAGCTATAGCTCCTCAACTAAGCAAAATCGCTCAGCAAGATATATGATTTTCTGAAAGCAGAGATTCTGACAATTCGAACGATATACAAATTTCTATATGTTCCCGGGCAAAGCTGAGAAGACGGTGAGCTTGAATACATCAACCTCTAATTTCAACCACAATTTTCTATTATTTAGGATCACAAAAATTGCCGTATCTTCCCGAGGAGTGGGAATTTTCAAGCAGTTTTGTCACCGTTAGAAAGAAAATATTCTGCTCAATCTAACCGTTTATAAATGTTGATATGTTCCCGGGCAAAGCTGAGAAGACGGTAGGCTTGAATGTACCCATTTTTCTGTAGTAAGAAAGTGATCTATTGTTATCAAATGCATATCAATGAGCACCTCAGCGCCAGTTGAGATAGCTTTGATTAAATAGCTATAGCTCCTCAACTAAGCAAAATCGCTCAGCAAGATATATAATTTTCTGAAAGCAGAGATTCTGACAATTCGAACGATATACAAATTTCTATATGTTCCCGGGCAAAGCTGAGAAGACGGTGAGCTTGAATACATCAACCTCTAATTTCAACCACAATTTTCTATTATTTAGGATCACAAAAATTGCCGTATCTTCCCGAGGAGTGGGAATTTTCAAGCAGTTTTGTCACCGTTAGAAAGAAAATATTCTGCTCAATCTAACCGTTTATAAATGTTGATATGTTCCCGGGCAAAGCTGAGAAGACGGTGAGCTTGAATACATCAACCTCTAATTTCAACCACAATTTTCTATTATTTAGGATCACAAAAATTGCCGTATCTTCCCGAGGAGTGGGAATTTTCAAGCAGTTTTGTCACCGTTAGAAAGAAAATATTCTGCTCAATCTAACCGTTTATAAATGTTGATATGTTCCCGGGCAAAGCTGAGAAGACGGTAGGCTTGAATGTACCCATTTTTCTGTAGTAAGAAAGTGATCTATTGTTATCAAATGCATATCAATGAGCACCTCAGCGCCAGTTGAGATAGCTTTGATTAAATAGCTATAGCTCCTCAACTAAGCAAAATCGCTCAGCAAGATATATGATTTTCTGAAAGCAGAGATTCTGACAATTCGAACGATATACAAATTTCTATATGTTCCCGGGCAAAGCTGAGAAGACGGTGAGCTTGAATACATCAACCTCTAATTTCAACCACAATTTTCTATTATTTAGGATCACAAAAATTGCCGTATCTTCCCGAGGAGTGGGAATTTTCAAGCAGTTTTGTCACCGTTAGAAAGAAAATATTCTGCTCAATCTAACCGTTTATAAATGTTGATATGTTCCCGGGCAAAGCTGAGAAGACGGTAGGCTTGAATGTACCCATTTTTCTGTAGTAAGAAAGTGATCTATTGTTATCAAATGCATATCAATGAGCACCTCAGCGCCAGTTGAGATAGCTTTGATTAAATAGCTATAGCTCCTCAACTAAGCAAAATCGCTCAGCAAGATATATGATTTTCTGAAAGCAGAGATTCTGACAATTCGAACGATATACAAATTTCTATATGTTCCCGGGCAAAGCTGAGAAGACGGTGAGCTTGAATACATCAACCTCTAATTTCAACCACAATTTTCTATTATTTAGGATCACAAAAATTGCCGTATCTTCCCGAGGAGTGGGAATTTTCAAGCAGTTTTGTCACCGTTAGAAAGAAAATATTCTGCTCAATCTAACCGTTTATAAATGTTGATATGTTCCCGGGCAAAGCTGAGAAGACGGTAGGCTTGAATGTACCCATTTTTCTGTAGTAAGAAAGTGATCTATTGTTATCAAATGCATATCAATGAGCACCTCAGCGCCAGTTGAGATAGCTTTGATTAAATAGCTATAGCTCCTCAACTGAGCAAAATCGCTCAGCAAGATATATGATTTTCTGAAAGCAGAGATTCTGACAATTCGAACGATATACAAATTTCTATATGTTCCCGGGCAAAGCTGAGAAGACGGTGAGCTTGAATACATCAACCTCTAATTTCAACCACAATTTTCTATTATTTAGGATCACAAAAAATGCCGTATCTTCCCGAGGAGTGGGAATTTTCAAGCAGTTTTGTCACCGAAAGAATATATCCTGCTCAATCTAACCGTTTATAAATATTGATATGATTCCGGGCTAACTTCAGAAGACGGTAGGCTTGAATGTACCCATTTTTCTGTAGTAAGAAAGTGATCTATTGTTAT